>OY856409.1:388204057-388804057 GCA_963693085.1 Alisma plantago-aquatica | reverse complement strand
GTGTAAACCTGTCCCAAAAGCGGGACTTTTACAAGTTGAGGTAACCAATTCTTTTTTAGAATGTTATTGCGAAAGGGAATTCAATAATCGATAGCTAGCGTTTCTTTTATCCATGTATAGGTAGATGAATTAATTGAGAGGAAATTCCAAGAAGCAATGGTGAAGTGGCAGTCATCTCAGACGGCCACTCAGATGGTACATGTGATGTGTCGTGCTTCTATTACTCCTACTGTACAGGTTGGGAGTAATCATGTAGACCCACCACCTATCACATCCTCTATAAGTATTTTATGACGTAGTAGTTAGTCTTTTCAAAATGATATGTTTGTGTATATATGCATATAACATTCTTTACGTAAATTTTTAGGGGTTGAAGCCATGCCATCTAAAAAGTCAAGAATATGTCATTGCAGAGGTGTCGCTTACCCACCCCTTCCAGGGGAAATGTTTCATGGGACTCCAGTACCAGATGGTGCGGTTCGTGTGAGCCTGATAAGTGTAGTCCCCAAATGGATGGATCTTACATTGCCATATGCCCACCCAAATTCTGAAATGCTTGGTGAGGTAGAAGGCGGAGTGATATTGTGGCCCAAAGCGGATGTCGTCTATACTAATATTATATGGTAAATTTACATTACATTAATTTGTTAGTGTGTACGTATATATGAGTCAATTGATCTGAAATTATATATACAGGTCAAAAGGAAGACACCTGCTACATCTCAGCCTCCACTTCCACCTCCTGAAATACCAAGTTGGCTTCCAAGGGACTTACATGCCTCGTTATATCCTAATTGTAGGGGTATGGCAGATTGGATAGGTGAACATGATCCAAATTTCCCTATAAATGTTACTATTTCAGAGGAAGCTGCAGGTCAATCATACGATAACAAGCTATTTATACAAGATATTTTGGAGATGTTTCGATATGCTTGGCTGAATACATCTATGATAGAGCTATGGATATGGTGAGATCTTTTTTTGGAGTAAGGTAAATATAATCCAAAAGAGGTGTATAGAAGACTATATGAACAAAGCAAGGCACCCTTAAGCGGGTCCTGGAAACAAAAGTATACAAGGGGATCTAGTTACAAAAACCCCAGTATAGACAAGTGTTGGCACTGAGTCTGTGCAAAATCTCAGGCCTGGCCTTGATTATGCAGTGTAAATCTTTGGCTAGGGAGTCTAACAGGCCGTTAAGGCTCCGTTCCTTGTGGTCGTGTACTCTTTTGTTTTTCTCAAACCAAATAGAGTGGATGACGCCCGTGATGCAGAGGGAGGCAAAGATATGAAGGTTCTTGTTGTGGGGGAAGCTAGCGTTAGCCCACAGAAAAGCATCTGTAATGTTGTTGGGTACGTCTTGACCCCACTCATTTCTTAGGCAGACAATTTTCCACATATGTGAAGTCCACTTGCACTCAAAGAACAGGTGATTGGAGGTTTCCACATTCTATTTGCAGAACAGGCAGTGGCTATCAGAGTTGTAACCCCATCTAGACATTCTATCCAGGGTAGGAAGTCGGTCAAGGATGGCTCTGTAATAGTGGACACTCCATTTGGGATGGTGGGCTTTCCCCCAGATCAGGCGGGTCCAGATGGGGCTAGTAGTGGTATTGATCAAAGGTGTTTGGCTAAGGGAACACCAAGTACCATGTGCATCAACACTATACATAAGGTTGTGGTTTTCAACATAATTGCACATGCTTTTCCATGTCCGGGAAGCTCTAGAGGAGCGGTCAAATTTGAAGTTGTTCCCATACCTCTCTTTCATCCAGGTGGACCATGAGTTATTAGGGTTGTTGATGAATCTGTCCACCCTCTTCTTAGTGTTATTAAGCATTAACTCTTCCATGTCTGTGATCTGCAGCCCTCCTTCAAAGAAAGGTTTGGAAATCTGATGCCAAGTGATACTGTGATTGTGCCCTACCCGGATGAAATTAGCCACAATGGAACACATGGCATGGAGAGAAATAGCTGGGATATCACCCATATCAGTCCAGAATCTAATCATAGCCAGCAAGACCGACCTGACCAGGACCAAACGACCGGCCAGGGAGATCCTCAGACCACTCCAGGAGGCTACTTTATCACAGAGACGGTCGATGCAGATGTTATGAGATCTTGTTTATACGTCCATATACCTTGTTTTATATATGGTGATTTGGTTTCTTATATATTAATGCATACGTAATACATGTTTTGCAGCCACTTACACACAATATGTATATATTTTTCATTTCTCCATGTGGGATTTTTGGTTCCATCTTTGATTAGTCTTGTAGGTAAAATCCCTAGGTCAGTTACTTCATACTGATGTGATGTTTTTAAATATTTTGGTAAAAACAAGAAGACGGTGATAATAGCTCCATTCAATGTCAGGTAAGTTTACTTTGCTTATAATTTGGACTTAAGAAAATTACATTTTTATTGTGACTTTTGAGTTATTAATTTTTAACTTTCTTACCTCTAGTGGTAAGCATTGGGAGTTACTAGTTATTGTCCCTGAGACGTTCACTGTCTATTATCTAGATCCTGTGGGGAAGGAATTGAATATACATATGGACACGCAATGAAAAGGCCATTATTCCTGTGAGAAATATTTCATATTTTTATATATGTTAACATCTGTTATTACATTACTATTTAATTTTGCAATTTAATGTGTTACATTAACATGTAGGGCTTTACAAGAGTATGCGAAAGCTGGAGGAAAGGTCCCCAAGAAAAATAACCAGCCACTAACTTGGAAGAATGTGAAAGTAATTTCTCGATTCCAATGTATACATTATTTATGTGAACTGTGCTTATTTGTATTTTTGAATATTTTGTATGTTTCAATTTATAAGTGTGCTACATAAGACAACAGTTGGGCATGTGGATACTATGTGATGTGATTTATGAGCATAATTATCCAACATGTTGTAATGGAAATCGATACCATACATCGGGTATTATATGTAGTCTCATTAGATAATATGAAATATATCAATCTTATTATATATTATTAATTATATATATACATCATTCTCTTTGCAGGTGTTTAAAATTGACTTCACTACAGGTGAAAATTTATTAGATGTACATACTCCCTATACGATGGATGAGTTAAATGATGTAAAAGAACAATGGGCAGAAGCCCTACAAGTAGTGGGAATTTTTAAATATAATTGGGATAATGATGATGATGATGAATAAAGAATGATATTTCTAAACTTTGTTCTCATGATTATTTTTGTGTGAATATGAATGACTTCTTATGAATTGACATATGTGTGAATGTGAAGATGATCAATATATGAATGTTTCTACATATATCTAAATGTGAAAATAGATGAAATGAATGGTACTGCAGGTTGCTAAATGTGTGTGAAAATGGAGGAAATTTGAAATGAAACTACTGGTTTCTACATGTGTGTGATGAAAATATATGAATTAAATGTGCTTATACATGTGTGTAAATCACATGATAAATATATAATATTGTCCATCTTGTTAATTTTGTAGGTTTGTGGCCTGTTGTTGGCTGATATCAATGGATGTTGTAAACCTGTAGTTCAGAACTGAACTGCAGGTTCTGCATCCTGCTGACCAACCATATAGCAGGCCTAAAAACTGATAAGAAAAAAAATCAAAACATAGGTTTCGGTTATTTGTGTAAAATCGACAACAAAACACATAGGTGCCGGTTGTTAGTGTAAAACTGACATCTTTATCCCCTTCAGGCATCAGTTATCCATAAAACCGACGCCTATTGTGGCCAGATACCACGGTCGTGCTGGGTAGCACAGCCATGGTGGCAAGGGATATGGTGTCGGTTATTAGTATAGAAACCAACACTGATGATGGCCTTGTTGGCACCTTTTTGGTGGCGGGAAGGGGTATGGTGTCAGTTATTAATTAATAACCGACGTTTTTAATCATGTTATAGTGTCAATTTTCTTAAAGAACCGGCGCCTATCGTCCCCTTGCTGGCGCATTTTTGGTGGCGGGAAGGTTTATGGCGTCGGTTGGGGGACCGACGCTGAAGGTGTCGACTTTTAGCAGAGCCCACTTGGGTGTCGCTTGGAAACTGACGCCTTAGGCCTTAAATAACTGACGCCAAAGGCCATTTTTGTAGTAGTGAATTATGAGTGCATCTCAGACTTATATGTGATGCAATTAAGGGTGGTTGTGGTCATACCTTGGACTTTATGTGATATGATTGAGGACATATGTGTGTACCTCAGATGATAAAGTTTTGTATACCCTGGTTACTAGTGTCATGACCTATATACCAAAGGTGGACTAGGATGTTTGTAGCTTGACCTTATGTGTCACAATGGTGGAGTTTTTATTGACCAAGATATGAGAGATCTTAGGATTCTGGCTCTCCTAGATCTTGTACGGAACTGAATATCACTTCACACTGGTCAGTTGGAGTTTGAGTGGTATACCTCAACCTCACCAAGGCTTAATAATAGATGTAATCCAATCGTGTAGCATATTTGATTAGGGTTCTATAGAGCTTCACATTGGATGATAATGGGTGTTTTCTCCTTTCATATATAGGTAATGTATAATGCAATAAGAGAAAATATCCATGCATATGTTGTTAGATATGCTCTTGTTGTTAGATATGCTCTTGTTGTTAGATATGCTTATGTTGTTAATCACGCTTATGTTGTTAGATATGATCATGTTGTTGGATATTCTTATGTTTATAGTCATGCTTATGTTGTTAGATATTCCTATGATGTTAGCTACACCTAATCCCTTAAGATTAATGTTAACTTTTCAATCCTACAAATAAGACTCTGACTGGAACTACTCTTAATGAAGGTTTTATTCGATATTTCTATCATGTTATATTATATGCTATATTTGTTTAATTATATAATTTGTTGTGAAAAATAAATGTTTTTAGAGGTATATCTCTCACTAGGACATGGGTCTCACCTCGTGGATCACCACATCTTTTTAGGTGATTGTTAGCAATGGCAGTAGACATGTGGAAACAAGGAGGAGTTGTTGTATTGGATCCTATTAGAAGAGTTGTTTAGATGTCTAGTGTGTCCTAGAGTCATCTATGTACTCTCACATTCGGGCAAGAAAGTTTTGTATATGATATTTCAATGGACTTAAGCTTTTGGTACCTTTCTGATGTGTATACATGATGTACATGTGGATAACTCTTGTTGCACATATGATGTGGCTGAGGCAATGGAGAAATTGTGAAAACCAACTTGATTTGATATATGAATTTATGAAAGATGTTGGGATTTTATGAAAAAGATCTCATACATGTTTGTGAAGTTCAAATCGGTTTTAATTTTTGCCCCTTGTTAGGAATGTGATTAATTAGTGATCGATCGTGCTTTGATTTTGAGTAATCTCATTTAGCGTGATGGGTTGTCACAAGTTATGGTATCAAAGCTTTACGTTTGCTGAGTTTATAGGGATACTAGGACTTAGGACTAGGATGATAACTAAGTGATGAACATGACATGAATATAATGCATAGTGCCTGAACTCAGTACTTGGATGCCCTAGCTAGGTATTCAACTATTGAAGAAAAGGGAAGTATGGAACTCTTTGATTGTTATCTTTCTAAGTACTCTGATCAAGTAGTCAATCAAAAACAATCTAAAGAGAAAAATAAATAAGAAATCGTGGTGAATATGTATTGAACCTACCCTAAAGGAAGATAAAAACCACATTTTGATTTATTAAAACCTAAGTGTTTGGTGTGTAAAGGAAGAAGATATGACCATGAAGCTTAAATATGAATATAAATGAGTATAAAAGGAGTTCCTAAAACTAAGATGCTAGAAGATAACAAAGTAAAAAGAGATAAATCTATGTAAATGGAATGATTTAAGGTGTAAAATTCATATTATAGAGAAGAACTACAATGATAAGTGTTACATGATATGATAAATAAAGAACAATGACATATGAACAAAGTGAAACCTGAGTTAATCATGAACCAATATGTCTAAGAAAGTGATAAGAATGAAATTATCATGACATGAAAAGGAGATTAAATGGATATGATCCATAATAAAGGGAAAAAATGTGAAATATAATGAGCTACCTCTTGGTAAGTGAATAAGAAACATGAAAATAGGAGAGGACACACATTAGAATGATATATAGTCAGCAAGAATGATCAGTGAAGTATAATAATCATGCTAATTCCTATGCAGATGGCAAGGAACCAAGATGAAAAAGGTAAATGATACATAAAAAGTTGGAACTTGCATAATAATGAGAAAATTGATAACCCCTTGCTAGAAACTCCTTTATATGGTGTTGTTGTGTTGCAGGATGGCGTGTCCCTCTAACGTTATATCTATCTCAAGATGCAGTATGCAAGTGGGTCTTATGCCACTTGGTTTGCATGGATTCAAGGTAATCCTATGGGTGGATATCTTGGAGAAGCACATGGTAGTTTTGGACTTCAGTCCCAAGGTCATGACATTTGTGCTGGGGTTGCCTTTTTTATATTTCCAATGAGTTAGGAATATTCTTCCTACATTTTGTGTTGGATATGATGATAGAGAAGTAGATGAGACATTGGTGTGAGGTCTTCTTAGCACATGTAGTGGATACCAAGGTGATGAGTCCTAGTATCCAGGGTGTTGGCACATGAGTTTGAATATGTTTTTCTAGATGAGTTTCTTGGTGTTTCACCCTCCTTAGAGAGAGTTTGGTTTTGAGATCCTCCAATGTTGTTTAGAAAGAAGAAGGATGATTCTATAATGCTTTGCATGGATTTTTGACAATTGAAAAAGATCATAGTGAAGAACAAGTAACCATTGGCAAGGATAGATGTTTGAGTGATTGGTTGAGAGGTGCTCCAGATAGACCTGAGGTTGGTGTGTCATCAGTTGAGGATCAAGACAAATGACATACCTAAGACAATTTTTTGAACAAGGTATGATCAGTATGACTTTCTGATTCGGTTGTATGGTCTAACCAATGCATCGATAAGTTTTTATAGACTTGATGAACAAGGTGTTTAGACCATATCACTATTAGTTTGAAGTAGTGTTTTTGATGATATCCTGATGTACTCTACAGACAGTTAATATCATGAACAACATCCTCATTAAGCATTGGAGTCATTGAGGCAACACCAGTTATATGCTAAAGTTCAGTAAGCACAAGTTCTAATTGATCGAGGTGTCTTTCTGAGTCATGTTATATCTACAAAGGGTATTGGTATAGATCCCAAAAAGGAGGATTCATTGCTGGAGTGGGAGAATCTCAAGACATCAATGGAGGTTTGAAACTTACTAGGTATGGAAAGACACTATAAAGGTTGTCAGCGTCCTTTTTAGTGATGAGAGGAGAAGTTGATGAGCACTTCAGTATTAATGCTTCCAAGGAAAGGAAGAGGTTATGTCATTTCCATGATGCTTCAAAGAATGGCTTGGGATATGTCCTGATGCAGGATAGGGATATGATTTATTTTTCTCACAATGACTTCAGAAACACAAGGAGAATGTTGTAGATGACGCACTACAATCGAAAGTTACCTTCATCACCATTTGCAGATAAAACATAGTTAGGATCCTTAACATATCACAAATGGGACATGTTAGTTCCACTTTAGAAGTATATTTGTCGGTCATATTGTTTACACAGTTACAAGTCAAATCAACACTGATGTTGCAGATAAGAGTAGTGTTGTAAGAAGCTTGATGGCTTCCATGCGTATGATGATGGGATAGTGTGTGTTTCTACAACCAAACAATGGCTCCATATATTACTGGACTAAATAAGATAGTATCTAAGGAGGATCATTTCTCCAATATACCTAATGTATTTGGTAGTATATGGATGTACCACACTCTGAAGAAATTTTTTATGGCAACCGGGACCAAAATATGACATGGAAAAGGTTGTGGCCAAGTGTACAGTTGTCAGCAAGTAAAGGAAAAACATCAAAAGATTTATAGGGATGTAATCAAAGTTCAACACCACCTTTCACCTACAGACAGATGGTCAGGTAGAAAGGACCATTTAGACAATTAGAGAATCCTTTAAGAACACATGTCCTACAATTCTTAGTGGTTGGATATCCACTAGAGCCTAATCAAGTTTCTTATAACAAAAGTTGCTAGAGAGACATGGACTTGAAACTGTATAAGACTGTATATGGTAGACGATACAGGTTACCCCTTTGATGGTATGAGACATGTATCAATTTTAGGTGTTGTGATATATAGCAGACTACAGAGAAATTCATAGAAATTCAACAATAGTTGAAAGTAGCTCAAGACAGATAGAAATCATATGTTGATAACCATGGTAAACATCTAGAGCTCCAAGTCAAAATTACTACCAGAGTTGTACAAATAATTTCTATATTTTGTACTGAAGAATTATCACCCCAATGCAGGACAAGTGATACAAACAATGGAGGTTTGCGTTAGAAGGAGGATGTTTCTTACGGAGGGTTTTGTATTTATCCTGGATAACACATACAGGAGTTAGGGGATAAGGTCATAGTCTTAGTGGAAGTGTAGTGGCATCACCATGATATGAAGAACCATGTGCAGGTTAGAGGATGAGATTCATAGGAAGTACCCATCCTTGTTTGCTTTAGATTTTTGGGGTGAAATCCCTATTATGGGTTTATGGTTGTAAGACCCCTGACCTGGCTTAATGGCTAAACATGCTTTCTTATCTTAATTGGGTGATTAAAACCTTAGTAAAACCCTAACATGTGCTTGCGACAAAGCTATGTTTCAAGTTTGGTCCAGTTTGGACATTGTTTGATTGAGTTTTTGCAATTTATGTGCTTATAAGGGCTTTTATTCAATTTTCCCATTTCTAGCATTTGTTATGTAATTTTCACAAATGCATGTTGTCCTTTATATTATCCTTCATAATGATTTATGTATTTGCACCTATAGATGCCTAGATGTACCATCAGATTATGTGCTCTATCCATCTTGGGTTGGGAACTTAGGGTTTCCCACCTATATGGTGATTTTTCTAAGTATGGTTCGATGGTTCCACCTTATGAGTAATGATTCAATGGTTTCTCCTTGGGAAACAAGATTTGATGGCCTCCACTTGTGGTCCATAATCTGATGGGTGGTCAGAATTGGTGAAATGACTAAGTATGGTTATAATCTAATGGGTATTCTTATGGTACATATGAAAGATCCCATGGAAACTCTGATAGTACATCTTCGAAATCTTTCTAAGGCATGAACTCATGGAAAAAATTATTAAGAACTGGTGGAAACTCTGGCATGCATGGAAAGGATGGATTTTGGCTTTTGGACACATGGCAAGCCTATTTTTAACCTTTTGACAACCTTCCTCTCTATCCTTGAATATATATACCCACCACCAGTCCCACAAATGAACCCTTTGAACCTTTACCTCATCCTTAGTTTTAGAAAAACCCCAGGGCATCCTTTATTTGTGAAGAAGGAGCCTTGGAGGCTGAGTCTTGGAGATCATGGATGCATGTTGCCCTAGGGTTTGGATCAAGCTTCTCTAAGGATGTTTAAAGCTTCCTAGACTAGTTTCTTGACCTAATCAAGTAAAATCTTCTTCTCTACTATAGTTTCCTTATTGTTATCTTCATTCTCTCCTCATCACTGGTGGAACTCTAGAAGTTCTTGATGGAAGGTCATGTGTGTGGTTGAAGGAACCCTTTTCTTCTCTCTTTTGCCCTAGATCTACCTTATTCTTGAAGAAGGAGCTACCTTGGAGGTTTAAAATGGCAAAGCTAAGGTTTTTCTTGAGTCATCTTTCTATTTAGACATCCACCTTCATCTCGAGGTGAGTTATATAACTTTCATCCCATTTCTTGATTGCTTCCAACTTGTTTCATAAAGATTTTGCCCTAAAATTGGTGTTATGGAAAGAAATGATCATATGAACGTTTATTTACCTATAGACATGATATTTGTGTGTTTATAAACTACCCATATATCATGTGAACGTTCCTTTTTGTATGGAAAGGAACTGCCTTGGTTTTGGAGGTAAGAAAGGACAGTCATTCACTTTGTATGCATAAATGATTTCTCCCTTAATATAGAAATCGATGGAGTAACTTGGTGTTGATTTGATAGTGATACTTAGCCTATAATATGATGGCTATTCTTTGCCTTGAGATTATGTTTGGTTAAGTGTAAGAAATTGTGATTCTACATGTCTTTGGATTAATAGTTTGATTAAAAGAGTAGATGGTGACTGTGTTACCTAGAGTGAGAAATGTGTACCCTACTTGATAATTAACCCATGTTTATGCAAGTCAATAATCCAATGACTAGGCTAAGTAAATGAATCGATGGTTTTCTTTATCCTTGAAGTAATGGTTTTACATAAGTAAAGGAAACTATGTTGTTGCTTAGTGATGACCCTTCTTATTCTCTAAAATGATGGTCTTGTTTTAGCTATGTATATCAATGAACTGATGGGTTTTCCTTGGAGAATGAAATGATGTTTTCCCCTAACATATAAACTGATGGATTTTGGTATTTGGCTAAGTAAAACTAATAAATTGATGGACATGTCTTGGCTAATTCCAACTAAGGATCTGATGGCTCTTCCTTTGGCTAAGTGTTTCAATGATCTGATGATTTTTCCTTTGGAAAAGTTCTTCAAAGATCTGATGATCTTACTAGTTGGCTATCTATTTCAAAAATATGATGGACTTGTCTTGGTTAAGTGTACCCAGGATATGATGGTTTTGGTTTTGTCTAAGTATATCAACAAACCTATGGAGATTCTAGGAATAAAAACCTATGTTTTGACTAAGTACAAGAATGGAAAGATGGCATTTCTATATGAATTGAAATAAATGATGGTTTAGTTATGTGTTTGTCCTAGTATGTCAATGAAATGATGGGTTACCTATGTATTTCCTGGATGATATAATGAACTGAGGGTTTATCTATAAATGTTGATTTGTGATACAAATTCAATCTACCTTGATTGAATCATCCTTGTGATAGTTAAGTGGTGAAAAGTTAATACATATGTCTTCTACTAATTGTTAAATAATGATGGTTTAATATATCGACCTTTATCTATTATTGAAATGATGAATAGGAGCATCTCATTTTGTCAAAGGTAACTTTGATATGTTACTCTTGAGAATTTCATAACTATTCTTATGATTGATGAACCCTGATGATGGGTCTGAATGTAATGAGTGTGTAGATGATATGTTGAGCCCTCTAAATGGCATGGAAGGATAATGATGTGCCTCACAAAGTGGTATTGTTTTGGTCTGAATGGCCTTTTGGGTATGTTTTAAGCCTTGATGATACTCTAACCTCTTCATGAATGGCACTGGTGGAATGTTGTAAACACTAATGAAAGTTGGACCTTTTCAATGATGTCAATGAAATTGTGTACTTTGATGTCGTCATAAAGGAATATGTCTTATACGTTTTATATCTTCTGGAGTTATTTTATATCAACGTTTTGCATAAATGAATTAAGGTTTGTATGAATAACTTGGTTGATTTAGCCTTTGTTCACCCAACTGGCATTAACTAATTAAGTGAAACCCTAATCATGTAGTGCATGTACCGTAGAACCATTCTAGTATCTGGACTTGCTAGATGGGAAATGGGATTCGGAGGAAAACTCAGAGTCGTATATTGTTGAGCATATGCATGTGCAAGTGACTGTGTATCCTTGTCATCATGATCCCAAGGTTATGGAGAATAGATGTGGTCATATATCATATTTATATGTGATGTTATTAAGGATAGCCACAATTGTACCTTGGACTTTATGTGATATGATTGAGGATAGTTTTGGTTGTACCTCAGATGGTAGGGTTTTGTATACCCTGGTTACTAGTGTCGTGACCTATATGCCAAGGGCGGACTAGGTTGTTTGCAGCTTGACCTTATGTATCACTATGACGAACTTGTAATAATTGAGGAAGGAGAGATATTAGGATTCTGGCTCTAGTATTATCTTGTACAAAATTGAATAGCACTTTGCAGTGGTCAGTTGGAGTCTGAGTGGTATACCTCAAACTCCCCAGGGCTTAATAAAACATGTAATCCACTCGTGTACATATTTGATTAGGATTATACAGCACTCACATTGGATGATAACCCTTGTTTGCTCCTTTCATATATTGGTAATGTATAATGCAATAAGAGAAAATAGCCATGCTTATGTTGTTAGATATGTTTATGTTGTTAGATATGATCATGTTGTTAGATATACTTATGTTGTTAACCATGTTTATGTTGTTATATATGCTTATGTTGTTAGATAAGCTTATGCTGCTAGTCATTCTTATGTTATTAGTTATGCCTATGATGTTAACTACAGCTCATCCCTTGATATTAATGTTAACTTTTCAATCCTACAAATAAGACTATGATTAGAACTACTCTTAATGAAATTATTATATCTGTATTTCCATCGTGTTATATTACATGCTATATCTATTTAGTTCTATAATCTGTAAGATTTATACCACTCGCTGGGACATAGGTCTCACCTTGTGGGTCACCACATCTTTTTAGGTGGTCATCAGAAGTGGAAACATGCCCATGGAAGCGAGGAGGACCTGTTGTGATGGATCATACTACAAGAGTTTCTTAGATGTTTAGTGTGTCCTAGAGTTGTCCATGTACTCTCAGGTATGGGTGGGAAAGTTTTGGATATGATGTTACAATCGACTTGAGCTTTTGTGATATGTGTGTGTGGTTTATATGTAGATAACTCTTGTTGTGGATGAGGCCACGGAGAAATTGTGAAAGAAACCCAATTTGATATGTGAATTTATAAAAAGATATTGGTCTTTTATGTAAAGGTTCTTGGACATGTTTGTGAAGTTCAAATTGGTTTTAATTTTTTCCCCTTTTTAGGGATGTGATTAATTAGTGATCGATCGTGCTTTGGTTTTAAGTAATCTCATTTAGCATGACAGGTTATCACATGGATAGAGTCTACTTGTTGGAAAATTGATTTAATTGTGTGGGAAAGCTTGGATAGGCAAGATGTGTGAGATATAGGATGGAAAAGAGTACAAGAACATATATCTTTTTGGAGATCCATGGGGTGTGACAGATCCTCATATGTGAATATTGGTGTCAAGAAAAGTGTTAGTGGAGGAGGAATGATAGGATGATGGGTGATGGAGTCATGATCTACTAGGTTAGAAAGATCAAGCTTAACAAACTCAATTTGAGGTTGAGGTTGAGTGTGAGAGGATGATGATGTAGTATTAAAGTACATGATAATCTTTTTGGAAGGAAAAATATCCAAGGAAATTTGGATTTATAGAGTGAGGATCAAGTTTATCTACTTTTGAACCAAAGTTATGCACAAAAAAGTGATACATCCAAAAACACACAAAAAAAAGATGAAAAGCAATTTGTGTAGGAAAACCAATCAAAAAAGGGGCCTTGTGACGAATCAAGGATGATGGTTGTCAATTAATAAAGTAGCATGTAGTGAAAATATCTCAGACCAATAGGGCCTAAATAATTTCTTTGAAACATAAGAGCACAAGAGATATCAAGCAACTGGTGATTTTACATTATGAAACCCCATTTGGTTGATGGGTGTGAGCGTAGAAACTTTGATAAATAATTCTAGTTCTAGAGAAAAAAAAAGAACACACCTAAGCCAAAACATACTCTAACGCATTGTCAGTCCAGTATATTTTAATGGAATTATTAAACTATGTTAAGATCATTTTATAATATTTTTGAAAATAAGTCATCTCATCATGGAATTTCAGGAAATATAACCAAGTCATGTGAGAGACATCATCAACAAAGGTAATGGAATAATGGAATATGTTGGTTTGTTACACTAACAAGTTTCAATCTTAGAAAAGATCTTTTACTCAACTAGCTATTTCCCGCAAGTATACGAGAGTAGTTGTAGTCGAGGTCAAACACAAGGAGCTTTAGCAAACAATCAAATGCAATAGTGCTAATGTTCAACAATCTAGATCATTTTAAAGTTTTGATTTGGTTGATTAAGCTAAAATTTCATAATTAAGCAAAATAGTAAATAGATTACTAAAAGAGGTTAAATTTTAGATTATGGAAGTATCTTGGACTTAGGACTTCACCCACATGCCATAGCATAAAATAGGAGCACAAAATTTAAACATACTAAGCACTTATTTTAAAGGAGAGTCGTATGTCGCACTTCACCTCTCGATGCAAGTTCAACGATCCTAACTCAATTCAACATTCCCATGTATGAATTTCATTTTGGACCACAGACCTACTCCTCAACTCCATAATTTCCACTCTCGTGGTAAAGAAGGAGTTTCCAAGAGAGTACCTCCTTACTCTCCTACCTATCTTCTCAGATCAAGCAAGAAATCATAAAACATACACATAAGGTGGCCAGCCATACATGCAGGAAAAAAAACATTGGTACTCACAAGGTGGAAAAATAAGAAACATAGCATTTCATACAAAATTATCAAAGTCCATACATGATATGACATGGGAGCTACTCTCCCATGTCCAATAAAAGGAAACTACTCGTCCATGATGGTGTACAGTAGAAAATATGCAGAAATTTTAGAGTTCAGCATGGTTTAGAGAAGGAAAGGCTAAGAAAACCCAATGTGTAACCTAAGAAGAGTACAATTCCAGCTTGAGGATGAAATTCCACTCCTAGAGTTGCTCCAAACCGGTGGTGTGAAGAAGCTCTTCTACACCTCTGGAGAAGAAAATGGAGAAGAAAAGAGGAAGAATTGGGGTTCTTTGGCAAGAAACCACCTTTTTCCATCCCAAAATCACCCTTCTTTCTCTAGACGTGCGCTTGGACGAAAGAGTTTTGAATTATGGCAAAAGATAACTGTTCCATAGAGTGGTATTGTCTTTAAAAATGAGTGGAGTCATATTTGAAAATTGTTGAAACTGACAGGCACACGGCGTGTCTTCCTTTGGACACGTCATGTCCTGTCTCCGACAGTTGTTTCTGAGTGTAAAGCACACGACGTGTCTATATTAATACACACCATGTACATTACCAGAAAGGCAAATATTGGTTCTGAATTCCCAGGTACACGTCGTGTCTATGACGCACAAACCGTGTACTTTTCTTCTGCATCTGAAGTATTAGGTCATCTGGAAATGTGCATGTCGTGTCTTAAATAAGACACAGTGTCTGCTTTTCTATTTCAGTAGAAATATAACTTTGAACAAATGCATGGCATGGGGGAGTCCCAATGATGATGAACTTGAGTTAAGCTATCTCCAATTTGATCATTTTGAAGCATACCTGCAATACACATCATGTGATAAGCAAAATAACAAAAAGGTGGCAAGAATAATATGAATAGAGACTAAATGAGAACAAAATGAATTGAATTTGTGTGTAAAATCATATGAAAAGTTGACGTGGAAAGCACACAACAAATCCCCCTAAGCTTGAACCATTGCTTGTCCTCAAGCAACAAGAGCACGGCCACACAAAAGAAGGAATATTCAAGCTCATGAATGGATTAAATGGAATGAAGATATGCAATAAACTCAACCAACCATGTACATTAGGTTTATTTTCATAGCCATCATCTCAAATTAAACATCAAAGATAGAGAATTTTTAGTTCAGAAATGGTGGTCACAAATTAAGCGAAACAATCAACTAAACAACACTAAATAGGATTTGGATAATCAATCCAAACAACTAGTGGATGTACAGCACAAAATTTTTAGCTATTATAGATGTAAATGATGAAATCTTAGCTAACTTTAACAATCTTAGTTGAGCTCTCTTCTCAAAAAGATATGACAATTGATTTTTTGGGATTTCGGCACTCGGCTACTAATTTAGGCTTACGCACACATGGAATGCTAGTTGGGTGTTAATTTTACCCTCTTTTGATTTTTATACCACATAACCATTGTTTTCAGATTGGACTCACGCTAGGCTAGCATGATATGTGGGTTGTTTGCCATATTTTATTGGGTAAAGTGAGAAAATGATAAAATAGATTTTTGCACAACACAAGAGAGTCAACTAGACAGTTAAGTTTACAAGATTCCATTCATTATTTTGCAAATTTTCCACTAAAAAATCAATTGTATATGCACTAAGGGTTTGGCAAGAGTATCTTGTATTCTAAATAGTGTTGTAGAGTTGATTTATTCGCTAAAATTTTGAGACCGTTACATGTATTTAACAATTAAAGATGTGAAAATTGAGAGTTCAAGCTACAATTACAAACCAAGATCATATACATGGGGAATTTCATTTTCCATTTGATTCATGCATGTTATTTACTAATTCTTTCATATGGAAAAAAGAAGTACAAAGGAAGAGATAGTTCAAGCATACAAGGTACAAGAGTTCATTCCATCACAATAGCCTCATTTCATATTAAACTTGCCATGAAGGGAAAATATAGAACATGAAACAGGATAATATACAAGATTGAAATAAAAGACTGACATGACCAACAAAAGCAAATAACAGAAGAAAATGAAATAAAAAACTATATTACGGGCCAATTGTACCCCCCTAAGCTTGAAATATGTAGTGCCCTCACTGCATCAATCGAACTCATGGAGGTAACAACCAGATACCTGTCATGGGAGATATCAATAAGAGGGTCCAACACCCCCGTGGTCTGTCGGGAAGAATTGGTTGACAAAATCATCAGCAGAAACATCCATCGGAGTGGGCTACAGGATGGACTCAGGCTGCTGAGGAGGTGGCGGCCGATATGGCTGCGGGATGGAGTAGTGACCCTATGAAATGTGCCATGAATCCATGTGGTGGACCATGTCATGCATCGCAGTATACTGTGTGCCCATTTGATCCAGGCGGTCGTCGATGTGATCATACTGCACAGCCGTACATATGTCTGACATCAGGCATTGCCCAGGAGTACTTTGTCTTAGTGCTGGTGGAGGGAGGTGGTGGAGCAGAAGGAGGTGCCTCCGTATAATCAGCAGCTATAGCTGCCTCTACCTCTTTATCAGTGTTTAGCATGACCTTTCAGGTGTCCTTGTTCTCCAAGGTGATATGCTCAGGATCTGGAATGTCAATGTACTGATCATCATTAAAGAATTGCTGAAACTTGGTGTCACTGTTGGCAACTCTTGAGAGCAACCCTATAAAAAGAGGTATTGGATATCTACTAGGTTTCTACCTAGTGCATCCTCAAGCCCTGTCAGATCAACATCAAGCTTTTGTGCAATCAAAGTAATCAAACCACCACACATGATGTCATCAGCGTCCCTCTTCTTTATCTTCTTAATGTTCAAGAAACGTGTAAGAATATAGAAAGCAGCATTAATCGGATGCACATACATCATTCCCCATAAAAAAAAAAGATCTTTCTTCCCCAAAACCCCTTGGGTTTCCTTCTTGGCAAACACTTCGGCACTGAGAAGGCGGTGAATGTACTGAAAGATAGGGTTATGGATAGCGGATGCTCTGGCTTGCTTTGTCTCATGGTGTTCCTCATCAGATATCTCAAACCAAAACTCATCGTTGTGAAAATTAGGTGGGTAACTGATCGTGCCATCATAATGGCACTCCAGCAAATCACAAAAACACCTAAATGTGAGCTTAAAAGAATGACCCAAAATCCTGAAATGAATGATACCATAGGGCTCGAGCTTTTTTTGTGGGTCTTGCTCAGTGGTGAGTGTTGTCAAAAACTCATAGACTAGGCAAGGGTAAGTATTTGATACCGTAAGGCAGATGTAGCTTAACCCCAAGTCTTGCAAGCACATCAGAATTTTATCCTTGAAGCCCATAGTTGTCATCGTCTGCTGGCAAGCAAACCGAGAAAGAAGTACCCTCCTTGTAATGAGGAATTGGTACATTGGGTGTTCTTCAGGGGTGACCCGAAATTGAGTTGTTGAGACGTACGTTGATGCTTGGGAGGAATTGGCACCATGTTTGCAGTTTCTAGTTTGCTTGACAGGTGCCATTCTTACTATTGACGGATGAGACACGTTGTGTGCATGGATGAACACAGCATGTGGCTGAGGTAGAACTTCAGCAGAGACAGCGATGCACATGGCATGTGCGGAAATGTACATGTCTTGTGTCTGGAGATCTGTGGCAATCTGTAGATGGGGACGACGGTTGTTTTGGAGAAGATTAGAAGGGGGAAATCAACGGATTTCTTGGATTTGGTCCTCACATTGTTGAGGAGATCTGTGGCACTTCTTCTTGGCGTTGATGATGGCATTTGGAGAGGAGGATGGTGGGCCCTTTTTCTCATGTCTACTATGGAAGTAGCATCTTGTGTTAGAAAGAGAAGATGACGGTGTCGATCTAGTGAGAAATGGTGTGGGCTTGAAGAAGATGATGACGGCCGCAAGTTGTGCTAGGGCACACGCCGCGTCTGGAAAGGATCCACTCAAGCTCAAAGGAGATACACCATGAGCAAGGGAGGACGGCTGGACAAAAACATGGCCACGGTGCATGAACAAAGGAACACAGCGACAACGGCTAGGTGTGCTAGGGCGCACGATAGTTCTGAGGTCTCACACGGCTCGAATGAAAGTGTGAGTGAGAGGGGTGGTCGTGTGTTAGGTTAAGAACCTACATTTTCATCAAAAGGCATGATGTGTGAAAATAAAGACATGTCATGTGTTTCGTCAGAACTCCCTTTCTTCGATAAAAGGCACGTCGTGTTTGAGATAGTACACGTCATTTTTCTTTCCAGAAAATCAAAATTCCCATTTTCACTGATAACTACATGGCACGTTCAAATAAAGACACGTCGTGTTATTTTTCTAGATAATTTGATCTTTCCTTTTCTATTTGGGAACACGTCGTGTCTAAATAAAGACACGTCGTATTTGTATTCCAGATTTCTTATTCCTCCTATTTCTGCTTGGGAACACGTCGTGTCTAAATTAGAACATGTCGTGTACCTTTCCTGGTTGAGGAGGACTTTGTATCTTATGGACAATGACATGTTGTATGTTTTTCTGACACATCGTGCAGCTAGAGATGTAGCTCAGTTGTTGTATTTCTGGAAGTAGAGACACGCCATGTCTTAAATAAGACACACCATGTCTTCTGTAGTTTCTACATAAAATAGCTTTTTATCATCACATAATTAATAACAGATGTGGCAATAGAATTGTCTAAGTTATTACATTCATCCTTGACAAGCTTATTTATGAAACTAAAGAGTGTTCTTGACTCAAATAACTTGAAAAGAAATCTATCCTAATGTGGGTTCAACTCCCACGAGGTCCTCCATTTAGAGTCTAGAGTGAGACTCTTCAACTAGTCCATCATACATCTTGAAGGGAGCAAGAGGCTCCCTTGTAAACTTCATCTCCCGAGGTGTATAGCTTGCAATGTTGGTCGTTTACTTTGAAGGCTCCATTCTTGCCTTGTAGCTCAACAGCTCCATAAGGGAAAATCTTCAATACAAGAAAAGGGCCATACCACTTTGACTTTAGTTTTCCATGGAATAGCTTGAGTCTTGAGTTGAACAACAACACTTTGTCTCCTTCTTTGAAGTCTTTCCTCCAGATTCTTTTGTCATGCCAAGCCTTGGTTATTTCTTTGTAGAGCCTCGCATTTTCATATGCATCTAGTCAGAGTTCTTCCAATTCTTGCAGCTGCAATAGATGCTTTTCACAAGCCTTCTTCATGTTGAAATTTAAGAACTTTATAGCCCATAGTGCACAGTGTTCTAGCTCCAGCGGAAGATGACAAGATTTACCGTATATCATCTTGAATGGAGTTGTGCCTATGATGGTTTTATAAGCTGTCTGGTATGCCCATAAGGCATCGTCTATCTTCAATGCCCAATCTTTTCTTGAGCTAGACACTGTCTTTTCTAGAATGCTTTTCAGCTACCGGTTGGAGACCTCTACTTGCCTAGAAGTTTGAGGATGGTAGGGCATAGAGATTTTATGAGTGACTCTATACTTAGATAAAAGGTTGTTAAATTGTTTCTCAACCAAAATGCATGCCTCCATCAGAGATTACAGCTCTAGGAACTCCAAACTGAGGGAAGATGATTTTCTAAAATAGCTTTACTATAGTTTTTGCATCCGATGCTTGGGTTGGGATGGCCTCAACCCACTTAGAAACATACTCACAAGCAACTAGAATATATTGATAGCCACAAGAAGATGGGAATGGTCCCATGTAATCAACTCCCCATACATCAAATACCTCAATCTCCAAGATAGAGTTAAGGGGCATGTCATCACGTCTAGAAATTCCTCTGGTCCTTTGGCATTTATCACAAGCTTTGAAAAACAAATTGACATCTTTAAACAATGTTGGCCAATAGAAACCGGCCTGGAGAATCTTTGCTGCAATCTTCTCTCCTCCAAAGTAACCCCCGTAAGGAGAGGCATGGAATTTAAAAATAATAGTGGCAATCTCTTCTTTAGAAACACACCTTCGAATGAGGCCATCACTCCTATGTTTGAACAACAAGGGGTCATCCTAATAGTAGAACTTTACATCATGGAAGAATTTCTTCTTCTGTTGATATGTCAAGTCCGGCGGCATCTATCCCGTAGCAAGAAAATTCGCAATGTCTACAAACCATGGCACTTGTGTGGATGATAGTGCATAAAACTTTTCAATAGGCAAGTGATCCTCAATAGGAAAATAATCTCCAGCATCTGTAGTCAACCTAGAAAGATGATCGGCGACATTGTTCTTTGTACCTTTTTTATCCCAAATTTCAAGATCAAACTCTTGTAGAAGAAGTATCTAGTGGATGAGATGAGGTTTTGAATCCTTCTTGTTGAGCAAATACTTTATGGCAGCATGATCTATATACACGATTACCTTGTATCCTACCAAGTATTGTTGGAATTTATCAAAGGCATACACTATAGCAAGCATCTCCTTCTCTATGGTTGTGTAATTGATTTGTGCTTCATCTAGGGTCTTGCTTGCATAGTATATTGCATGAAGTTTCTTATCTTTTTGCCATCCTAGAACTACCCCTACTGCATAGTCGCTTGTGTCACACATCAGTTTAAAAGGATCATTCAGTCTGGTGGTTGAATGATTGGTATAGAAATAAGAGCTTCCTTGAGCTTGGTGAAAGATGTATGACAACCATCATTGAATATGAATTCAGCATCCTTTGCAAGTAAAGAACATAATGGCTTTGTAATTTTTGAGAAGTGTTTGATGAATCTTCTATATAACCATGCATGACCAAGGAAACTACGGATGTCTTTGACTGAAGAGGGTGTAGACATATTTTCAATAGCTTCCACCTTAGCCATGTCACCTTCAATACCCTTGTTAGATACAACATGGCCTAATACTACACCAGATTGTACCATGAAATGGCACTTCTCCCAGTTTAGTACTAGGTTAACTTCTTTACAGTGGGATAAGACTAAAGACAAGTTTCATAGGCATTGATCAAATGAATCTCCATAAACACTAAAATTATCCATAAAAATTTCCATTATGTTTTTAATGAAATCAGAAAAAATAGTCATCATGCATCACTGGAACATCGCAGGAGCATTGCAAAGACTAAAGGGCATGCGAAGATAAGCATAAGTTCCATACATGCATGTAAAAGTGGTTTTCTCTTGGTCTGGAGGGTAGATAAGAATCTGGAAAAACCCGGGGTACCCGTCAAAGTAAAAAAAATAAGAATGTTTCGCAAGGCGTTCAAGCATTAAGTCGATAAACGGAAAAAGAAAATGATCCTTGTGGGTCGCTTTGTTCAAACATTGATAATCAATACACATATGTCAATATGTGACTATACGTGTTTGTATCAACTCATCAATATCTCCTTTGATGACAGTTGCACCCCCCTTCTTAGGTACCACATGAATGGCACTAATCCAAGGGCTGTCACTTATAGGATAAATGATATCGACATCAACCAACTTAAAGATTTTCTTTTTAACCACCTCAAGAATATTTTGATTTAAACGTTTAGGCAGTTCAATGGTGGGTTTAGCATCATCCTCCATGTTTATTCTATGCATACAAATGGAGGGATGAATCCCTTTTAAATCATCTATAGAGTAACCAATGACGTCTTTATACAAACATAATTTGGCAATTAGTTTATTTTCTTGTTCATTAGTGAACTCGTTATTGATTATGACGGGAGAAGTAGAGTTGGAATCAATAAATGCATACCTCAACCCTGGTGGAAGGTCTTTGAGTTCTACCTTTCTCTCAGCTACATTTTCTTTGACTTTGTCATCAACATTTGGAGTTCCTTCTTCAGTAGCATCTGATTAAGCAATAGAAAATACCCCAGAATTTTCAAATCCATTGTTTATACCTTCATCATCATCACAGAAGTTTAGTATCAAATTAGCAACATCATGATCTTCTTCTACAATAGAATCAGCAGAGTCCATAAAATAGATTTCTTCTACACATTAGGGTTCTTTCATGGCATCATATATAGAAAAATCCATGGCTTCCTCGCCAACTCGGAGTGTGAGTTTGCCTTCTCGAACATCAACTAGGCATCCAGCAGTTCTCAAGAAAGGTCTCCCAAAAAGAATGGGATTGGAAGGAACTTCTACCATATCCAATACAACAAAATCACAAGGAATATAGAGTTTACCAATCTGCACTAGCACATCTTCCATGATACCTTTGGGGTAATTGATGGAATGATCGGCCAGTTCAATGGCCATCTTTGTAGGCTTCATATCTCTAAGATCTAGCTCTTTCCACAGGGTAGACGGGATGATACTAATACTAGCTCTAAGGTCTACAAGACCCTTGTCAAACGTGGTGTTACTGATCTTGCATGGTAGAGTGAAAGCTCCCAAATCATCTAGCTTCTCAAGAAGTCTATTTTGAATGATATAACTGATTTTTTCAGAAAGCATCACAGTCTCCACTTGGTCCATCTTCCTCCTCTTGATGAGGATGTCTTTAAGAAACTTAGCATATGATGGCATCTCTGTAATAACTTCAGGTAGCGGACGGTTGACATGGAGTTTATTTAGAATGTCCATAAACTTCCTAAACTTTAAATCCTCCTTCGTATTTGCAAGTCTTTATGGAAATGGTGCATTTGCTTTAATAGAGAGTGATACTTCAGTTGTACCTTTACCTTTGTCACCCATAGGGGTATCAAGTTTCTCTTCATTGGTGATCTCTGCACTTTTCTCCTAGGGTGGAGAAGGTCTGTGGATTTCAGCTCCACTCCTCAAGGTGATGGCATTCGCCTGTTGTCTTGGATTCACCTCCGGTTGGCTTGGAAGAGAACCGGATTGAGTGTTCTTTTACTGTGTCAAGGCTTGCTGGGCAATTTTATTTTCCAACATCCTTTTATGAGTGGAAATGCCATCCAATTTTGTGGAGAGTTGGGCAATTGCATCTTTCAAGAGCTTGTCATTTCCCCTTAACTCTTCATTCTGCTGCATCTACGTGGAGATAAATGTCTCCATCATGGCCTCCAAGGAAGAACTTTGGGATTGTTGTTGTTGTTGGCAACCCCTATTGTTGTTGAAGCCCGGTGGATTCGCATTGTTTTTTCGGTTGAAGTGTTGTTGTTGCTGCGATTGTTGTTGTCTATGTTGGAAGTTCTTAGCATTACTTGTGTTCCGGTAGGAGAAATTAGGATGATCTCTGCACCCCGGATTGTAGGTGTTGGAATAGGGATTGTATTGTTTGTTCCCCTGCATCCCAATGGCATTGACTTGTTCTAGGCTCCCTTCATTCACATTAGGAGCAAAGCATGAAGAAGAAGTATGTCTAGAATTCCCACAAGCTTCACATATCACTTCAGCTGATTGGATTTGCAAAGTAGTCATCTTCTCAAACTTTTGTGTAAGAACATCAAGTTTAGCAGCAATTAAGTCAATAGTATCAACAGTATGCTTCCCTCCTTGCTTCCCGGCTAAAGAACTAGTTGTAGAGGATGATTGTGCCTTCCTATCTGACCCCCATTGGCAATGGCTGAGTGATGTGTCTTCAATGATGTCATAAGCTTCCCTGTTAGACTTATTCATCAATTCTCCATTTGTTACAGTGTCCAATGTCATGTGGGTATAATAGAACAGTCCATTATAAAATGTTTGGAGTAGCAACCAAGTGGTTCCTTAGCTGGGCTGTTTTACTTGGCAGAAAATACTTTGCAAGGAAAGCATTTAGAAGTTGATCCCAGCTTTTGATTGACTTATTAGGAAGAGATAAAAGCCATGCCTTGGCTCTATCTCTCAAGGTAAAAGGGAATAGCAGTAACCTTACTCCATTGGCAGATACCCCATTGATTTTGAAAGTCTTCATATACTCTAAGAATTCAGCCACATGAAGATTCGGATCTTCATTGGCGGTACCCCTAAAGAGGTTCTATTGGATCATCTGCATCATAGAGGGAGCAATAGAGAAATTGTTCACTTCCATTGCAGGCAGATCAATGGCTCCACAAATGTTTGTGGCAACCGGCATGGAAAAATCCTTCAAAGGACTATCGTCCTCCATGGTTGGATATCCTTGTGCAGCTTCTTCAAAAGATGAAGAAGATGGTGATGGTGATGATGGTGGAACACCTCCTAGCAGTGGTTTCTCTACTCTTCTTTCTCTTCTTAAGCTTGAAAGAGTACGCTCAATCTCAAGGTCTAACAAAGTTGATGTTTAAAGACCTCTTTGTGAGCGATGCATACAACCTGAAAAATAGCAAGAAGTATTGAGAACACAACAAAAAGGTATATGGAAATTCGAAAATGGAAATGATGATCTAGTCTCAAATACTAATTAGCACTTGTTACTCTAATTAGATTTACTATAGCTCTCCAGCAACAATGCCAAAAACTTGTTGGTTTGTTACACTAACGAGTTTCAATCTTAGAAAAGATCTTTTACTCAACTAGTTATTTATCGCAAGTATAGGAGAGTAGTTGTAGTCAAGGTCAAACACAAGGAGGTTTAGCAAACAATTAAATGCAATAGTGCTAAGGTTCAACAATCTAGATCATTTTAAAGTTGTGATTTGGTTGATTAAGCTAAAATTTCAGAATTAAGCAAAAAAGTATATAGATTACTAAAAGAGGTTAAATTTCATATTGTTGAAGTATCTTGGACTTAAGACTTCACACACATATCATAGCATAAAATAGGAGCACGAAATTTATACATATTAAGCACTTGTTTTAAAGGAGAGTTGTAGTCGCACTTCACCTCTCGGTGTAAGTACAATGATCCTCACTCAATTCAACATATCCATGTATGAATTTCATTTTGGATCACAAACCTACTCCTCAACTCCATAATTTCCACTCTCGTGGTAAAGAAGGAGTTTCCAAGAGAGTACCTCCTTACTCTCCTACCTATCTTCTCAGATCAAGCAACAAAGCATAAAAAATACACATAAGGTGGCCAGTCATACATGCAGGAAGAAAAACACCGGTACTCGCAAGGTGGAAAAACAAGCAACATAGCATTTAGTGTGAAACTATCAAGTTCCATACATGCTATGACATGGGATCTACTCTCCCATGTCCAGGAAAAGGAAACTACTCATCCATGATGGTGTACAACAGAAAATATGCAGAAATTTTAGAGTTCAACATGGTTTAGAGAAGGAAAAACTACGGAAACCCAAGGTGTAACCTAAGAAGAGTTTAATTCCGGCTTGAGGATTAAATTCCACTCCTACAGCTGCTCCAAACTGGACAAACCTCTCATCCAAGAAGCTTGGTGGCGTGAAGAAGCTTTTTTGCACCTCTGGAGAAGAAAATGGAGAAGAAAAGAGGAAGAATGGGAGTTCTTTGGCAAGAAACCACCTTCTTTCACCCCAAAATTACCCTCCTTGCTCTAGCCTTGCTCTTGGACGAAAGAGTTTCCAACTATGACAAAAGATAACTGCTCCATAGAGTGGTCTTGTCTTTAAAAATGAGTGGAGTCATATTTAAAAATTACTGAAACTAACAGGCACACAGCGTGTCTTCCTTTGGACATGTTGTGTCATGTCTCCGACAATTGTTTCTGAGTGTAAAGCACATGGTGTGTCTGTATTAATACACGCTTTGTACATTACCAGAAAGGCAAATATCGGTTCTGAATTCCCAAGTACACATCGTGTGTATGACGCACATGCCGCGTACTTTTCTTCTACATCTGAAGTATTAGGCCGTCTGGAAATGCACACGTTGTGTCTTAAATAAGACACGACGTGTGCTTTTTTATTTTAGCATAAATATAACTTTGAATTTCTGCATGGCATGGGGGAGTCCCAATGATGATGAATTTGAGTTGGGCTATCTCCAATTTGATCATTTTGAAGCATACATGCAATACACATCATGTGATAAGAAAAATAACAAAAAGGTGGCAAGAATAATATGAATAGAGGCTAAATGAGAACAAAATGAACTGAATTTGTGTGTGAAATCATATGAAAAGTTGATGTGGAAAGCACACAACATAATACATTAAAACTATTTGTTTGTAAAGGACCACAAATGTCACTATGAATAACATCAAAAATAGCTTTATAACATAGATTGTTTCTAGGAAAACAACTCCTATGATTCTTCTAAAACTCACATGAGTCATGAGAGACTTTTTAGACTAGATAAATAAGGCTTCAAGTGCTTAAAATTGTCAAGAGAGGGATGATTGTAACATTGGTGAATTTGAAAAGGTGTGCTCACAAGAAGGGTTGAAGAAGGAACACCATCACCGAAGTAGTATAGGTCATTGGATCTAGACCCAGACTCAATCGTCTTTAAAGTCTGAGAATCTTGCATAACAAAACCATGGCTACCAAACGTGATTTTGCAAGTAAAGGCATCAACTAACTTATAAACGAACATTAAATTAAAGGGAAAATGAGGAATATATTGAATAGATTTAAGATTGAGACTGGGTCAGATAAACACTCCCACATTGCTGAATAGTTTTAATGGACTCATCTTCCAGAGTGATAGATGAAGTAGAAATATGAGGTTCAGCGGAGGAAAGGAGGTGTCCCATACATATTACATATTGGGTGGTCCTAGAGACAACCATTTCAGAAAAGTTGGATGCCGACATGGAGATCCTGACAGTGTTGGCTAAATTGGACATTCGTATAATCCCTTTTGTTTTGATGATGACAAACATTTCATTCTTGTCGATCTAACGTGCTACTTGAGTGTTGCAGGAATAAGGTGGATGACAAATATTATGGAAGATCTATATGCTAGATTGGTTTAATTTCATGAATGTAATCAATTGTAAATCTTGTACAAATATATAATGTACAAGTACTCAGACATCATGTAAATCAAGTGTTAGATATTTCCTAACTAATCACTACATTTAGATAGGTCATCCCCTTCAATAGTGTCACATATGCACACTCACATACACACTTAGTACTTTAATTGAAACGTTGAAACAAGGTCAATCTCGGTCGACAAAATCCTCGACCGAGACACTCTCGGTCGACAAGCTTCTCGACCGAGAAAGACCCAGGTAGCCGTTAGACACAGCTGACAAGGTAGTTGGCAGTTGGAGATGAACGTTGCAAACACTTGATCCAGAGAGCCTGTCGGTCGACAAAACCTCGACCGAGTAGGTATCTCGGTCGACAATTTCTCGACCGAGATGGACTCTGACAGCAACTGCATAATTAATTAACTAGTCGTTGCTAATGGAACTAACTTATACCTAACGGGTAGTTAAGCACTTAGAAACCCCTAGAAAGTGTCTAGAACGTCCTTAAGCACTTGTAGGTCATTCCTATAAATAGGACATGCCTTAGGACACCTAAACTCACTTAATTCTACACTTGAGCAATCTTTGAGCATACACTTGCAATAGCAACCTATTTTTGAGCAATTAAGCAATACTTGCAAATGGCTACTCTTCACCTTGCTCTAAATTCGTGTCCTATAGGCTAGTATCTCCTATCCACAGCAATCACACTTCCATATACATTGGTTAGGATATCTACACGCTTGATATAGGCAAATCAAGCCTTGTGCTTCAAAGGATAAGTTGTAATTTCCATTTTCCTTTCTTGTTCACTTTCATTGCTTGTACTCTCCTTGCTACTCCTAGGTTGGAGGCTGCGGATTGGAGAGGTTTGTGATCTTCTTGGTGAAGAAGGAGACTTTGAACTACTTCAAGAAGGCTGGTGCAACGGGAGGTTACTTCAAAGAGGAAGGCTACTTCAAGGGGGAGCTTGGAGTTACTTCAAGAAGTCTACCTCGAGTTGGTGCATCTACTTCAAAGTGAAGGCTGTTCAAAGGGGTGTAAGAAAGTATTGTATTTTGTGTAATTCCTTGTGAAGGTAATAAAATTAATACTTTCAAAATCCCGGTTGGGTAAGCAACCGGGTAGTGGACTGACTGCCTTAGTATTTGCTAAGGTAGGAACCACTCTAAATCCCTTGTCTCCTTCTTACTTTTTCATTTGTGGTTGTTTGAGTTAAATAATTGTTAAATTAATTTTAAAACCCTATTCACCCCCGCTCTAGTGGTTTTTCAATTGGTATCAGAGCAGGCTTCAAGGAGCTCTAATCGAGTCTTGAAGTATGAAGGGTGGTGGTGTCTACAACCGCAAACAAAGGAAAAGTATGGACCAATCTTCAACAAGTTGCAGGTGGTGCTTAGGAACAAGCCACACAACACTTGGTTGCCCATGGAGGTCAAAGAAGGAAGATATGCATAAAGAATGCCTTATTGCTACAATAAGTGAAGAAGAAGAAGAAGAAGAAGAAGAGGTAAGCCTTTTTGATTTATCTAAAGAAGAGCTAGTTGCTAGTCTTGAAGAGACACATAATAAATATATTGAGTGCAAGAAGAAATTAAAGAAATCCAATAAAGCAAATGATGAGTTACATGCTAAGCTTCTTGCTCTTACATCTGAAAATGAAGATCTCAAAAAGGTTATTGAAGGTCATGATATTAAGCTAAAATCTGTAGAAGCAAATTGCAATCTTCTTTCTCTAGAAAAGTTAAATTTGCAAACTCAAGTAAATGATCTTCAAAAACAACCTGTTCTGTGTACACATCTAGATTATGATACTATAGTGAACGAAAGAGATTCCTTGTTATCTAATCTAGATCAAGCAAAGTTAGACATAAATAAAAGAATGGATGAGATTGTTAAGCTGCAACAAAAAGTTAATAGTTTGAGTAACAATGATATTCTTGATAAAATCTTAAATGATTCTTACCATCAAGTTGGAAGGAGAGGACTAGGTTACAAGCCTAAAGGAAAATCTTATCAAAAACCTAGTTGGAGAAGAACACAATTGCCAAAGAGTCAATCTATGTATGTATCTAAAGGCACAAATACTTATGTACCCACGAACAACCTAGAACATAGAAAGAGATATGAGGTTGATTCTATATGTTGTCATTACTGCTTGCGCCTAGGACACTATTCCTTTTCATGTCCTTACAAGAAAAAGGATGTCGAGTTAGTTTGGGTTCCAAAACCCCTAAACTAAATGAGCAAAAATAAGTTGAGATATGACCAAGGACTCTAGTTGCATATTTCTATGTCTATCTCAACTTAACATGATGAGTTAACAAATTAATTCAAGTATCTAAAACTTCTAACTTGAAAGTATACAATTCTTTTAAATCTGCAAAGACAAAGTTTTGCCTTAATCAAAGTTCTCAAAGCATAAAGACTTAATATATAATTAGTTGAGATTTGATCTAAATATTACTTTGATATTCATATGTTCTATCTCAACTAAACTGAGTTTTCAAATTGCATAATTGAATTGAAAATGATCCATGATTTGCTTGTAAAACAATTGCTGAAAAATAGTTCTGAAACAGTACAGAAACATTCTCGGTCAAGAAACTGGTCGACCGAGAACACAGTCGGTCGAGAAATGGTCGACCGAGCAAGTTACTTGCTTTCAAATCTGCAATAAATCTGCTGAACTTGTTTTTCAATTAATCTAGTTTTCTATTAATGATTGATCAAGAATAAACCTTGGAAGACAGTTTTTGAAATAAGCCATATTAATTTTTTGCATCATATAACATTATGAATATGAAAACATATTGCAAAAGTGTTATAAGAAGACTGATCTTACCTTATTCATTGATTGAAAAAGTTTATTAGTTTGTCTTCAAATTGAAACCATGAATGAGATTATTTTGGTATTATCCTCTACATGATTTGACTTAAAACTAAAAATTATGAATGGATTTAAGCTAGAAAATTATTGTTTTATCACAATCCACATGGTTTTCCCTAAGTACTCCTTGGTATATCTATATAGGAACCATGTGTGTTAAAATGATCATAATCATTGCATTTATATACTTTTATCTTGATCATTGTATTGTAGATATGCTTCCACTATTCTATCATAATTTATGTGCCATGATCAGTGTGTTTCATTGGTTTGTCTAAAATAATCTTTGATTCATATATACAAACCATGAATGGATATTATTCTCGATCATCATTGAAAATGCCATTAGCATTAAAAGCATCTTGACATAATATATAATGATTACTGTGTGCATAGATTGTAATAAAATAATGATGATGCTATGACAAGCCAAATAGTGTATCTTAGAACAAAAATATAATGTTTTATCTAAAGCACAATCATGACGTTAAGATATCAATCTTGCTTTCAAGGATATCACTTAATGTGCTTCAAATTGATATTTATTTAATCAAGCTATCTGCAGAAATTATACTTCACAAATGAATCTGCAGAACTTGCCTCTTGGTTGAAATTAAATTTGACCAAGGGGCGCTATGGTCGTAGTCAAGGTCGACCTAAAATAAGCTTGACATAATACTTATTTGGATAATCATTCTCTATAAAATTGTGATCAAAAGACCAATTAAAATCATGACCACAAAAATTGTCTAAATATTGGTAATAATAATCACAATATTACTCCCTTAGAAAATATAGATATGCTCTACAAATTCAGTCTATCATTTGCATCAAAAATCAGCTTAAAATTTCATTAACAGAAAGTTTCTCGGTCGACGAAAACATCTCGGTCAGTTATCCCTTTTCGACTGACATACTTCAAGAAAGAACTACATGGGCAAAACTCAGACACACTTCCGGTCGACAATTGTTCGACCGAGTCAATGTTGGTCGACAAATTGCTCGACCGAGAATTGATCGTTGGAATCTGACCGTTTGAATATGACCGTTGCCGGTCGACCGTTGGGCGACCGAGAGGCGCGCCTTGGATATGATCGTTGCGGTCATCGGTCGACAATTTTTTGACCGAACTGGTCACTGGATTGCTATAAAAAGGACCAAAAACGGGTCATTTCATCACACTCTCACATTCTTACTTCTTTAGCTTCTCTCTAGTGCATTTTTGTGCAACTCTTTAGCTTTTCCACCTCCAATACCTTCTTGCTTCTTCTTCACCTCAAACCAAAGCAATGGCTTCATCATCTGCACGTGGAAAGAAGCAAGTTGCTGGCAGGAAAGGAAGGACGACCTCCCCACCATTGACGATCATCAACGACATCCGCTTCATCGATGCAGCTGCTGGTGATCGCTACCTCAGGCTCTCCTCCAAAACTCCTCTTCCACGATGGCCGGTTGACGTCATGGACTTCTACAACATCGTCGGCCTGGAGGATCTCTTTGAGGTGCAAAATTTGAAAGATTTTATGAACCCTTCCTTCCCCTCCTACTCTTCCAAAGTTGTGAATGAGTTCTATGCAAACTTAACCTCCTATCCCGAAAATAACTCCTTCTCCTCTATGGTCAATGGGCACAACTTTCACTTTACTGAAGAGGGTATCCTTGACATGCTCAACATAGACGTAGAAGAATACCAAGACACCCTTGACCTTACCACAGGAAATCCACTCAATATATTTTCTCAAGATGACAATACGGTCAGTCTTAGTGACATTAAACGCGTTATTTTTCAATCTAACACAACTTGTCACGAAGATAGGGGTACCTACTATGCCATTAACCTCAAACCTGTAGCTAGGATTATCAACCTTATTGTTTCCACAAACATACATCCTAGAGCAAACAAGTCTGAAGTTCCTACCTTTCGCATGTATCTAATTTATGCCATTATCAAACACATTCCCATAAATCTTATCCGCATTATCATTAAGAATATGCTTGAGTTTTCTGGCAATCCCCCTTATGCTGATTTTGTATGCCAAATCACTCAACACTTTCTTAAGAAACATATTGAGGATCTAGGATACACATGGGAAAGAAAACCACAAAAAATAAGCAAAAACACAGTAGAAAAGATGGGAATTGACTTTGGTCACAAGAGGGCTAGGACGGAAGGGGAGACATCTACTCAAGACATACCACCACCTCCTCCTACCAACCTACCCTATGATCCCATCCAAAACACCCTAACCTACATTGTTGGATCCCAATATCATCTAAGTAAACAATTAGATTAGAGTCACCATGCCATGACCTACTTAAACCAAAGGATGCAAACCCTCTATCCAAATCAACCAGATGAATATCCTTATTCTCTAAATCCTGGCATGATCAACCCATATAACCCTTCCTACAACTACTACCAAACTCCACCTCCACCATCTCCTGACCTCACACATACTCAGTTTTCTCACATGCAACTACAAGACATTGTTGCTCATTTCCGCTTTGATCGTGTTCCCACCTTCTTGGAAGCATATGCATTAACCAAGACAGGTGCTTTGGAGTGGCAAACTTTAGTCAAGTATTATGGAGCTGAGCCATTTCTTGGAAAAGACTCAGATATCGATGTAATACTTAAGTCTTTTCAGTGAGATTACGAGTGTCCTTTGTAATAGTTGTAATGAAATGGTTATCTTTACATGATTGTAATGAATTGATTATTCTTGCAATAAATTGGTTATCTTTGCATGATTATAATGGATATCTTTTAAAGCATATGAGTCATCTTGTAAAATGTTAAGCTGTTGTTACGTCTATGGCATCACTTGAACATAGTTTATAAGACTATTATAGTAGAGCATACAAAGTAAGGGGATTAATATATATGCAATAAATCACAAAGGATAAAATCTTTGCAAATACCTACAATTTATGGCTAAATTGACCATCTATTGGAGTGCATTAATCCCTTGATTATAATTGGGATGTCTATTTAAGGGGGAGCAATGCATAAGGATTCTTAATGGAATTTTCTAAAAAAATCAGGGCCCAACATCCTGTGCTTATGGTTAGGAATATTTTTCATATACTCTAAAGCTTAAAAGGATTCTCATATCACTTTCAAGGCTTCACAACCTTTGCAAGTGATTGAGTAATTACTTATGACTAAAAGACACACAAATACTTATCTTGGATATCTTTTTGAAATGACAAAGGGGGAGAAAGAATATAAAATCAAAAACATAAAATTTTAAAATGAGTTTCATAACACCTCGGCCAGCACTCACTTGCATAACAAAAATTGCTACAAAGGTAATCTTCAGGTATGAAACTCACATGTTTTTATATTTCCTTTTTTTATATTTAGGAAATGTTTGTCATCTTCAAAAAGGGGGAGATTGTTGGCTAAATTGGACATTCGTATAATCCCTTTTGTTTTGATGATGACAAACATTTCATTCTTGTCGATCTAACGTGCTACTTGAGTGTTGCAGGAATAAGGTGGATGACAAATATTATGGAAGATCTATATGCTAGATTGGTTTAATTTCATGAATGTAATCAATTGTAAATCTTGTATACAAATATATAATGTACAAGTACTCAGACATCATGTAAATCAAGCATTAGATCTTTCCTAACTAATCACTACAGTTAGATAGATCATCCCCTTCAATAGTGTCACATATGCACACTCACATACACACTTAGTACTTTAATTGAAACATTGAAACAGGGTCAATCTCGGTCGACAAAATCCTCGACCGAGACACTCTCGGTCAACAAGCTTCTCGACCGAGAAAGACCCAGGTAGCCGTTAGACACAGCTGACAAGGTAGTTGGCAGTTGGAGATGAACGTTGCAAACACTTGATCCAGAGAGCCTGTCGGTCGACAAAACCTCGACTGAGTAGGTATCTCGGTCAACAATTTCTCGACCGAGATGGACTCTGACAGCAACTGCAGAATTAATTAACTAGCCGTTGCTATTGCAACTAACTTATACCTAACGGGTAGTTAAGCACTTAGAAACCCCTAGAAAGTGTCTAGAACGTCCTTAAGCACTTGTAGGTCATTCCTATAAATAGGACATGCCTTAGGACACCTAAACTCACTTAATTCTACACTTGAGCAATCTTTGAGCATACACTTGCAATAGCAACCTATTTTTGAGCAATTAAGCAATACTTGCAATTGTCTACTCTTCACCTTGCTCTAAATTTGTGTCCTATAGGCTAGTATCTCCTATCCACAACAATCACACTTCCATATACATTGGTTAGGAGATCTACACGCTTGATATAGGCAAATCCAGCCTTGTACTTCAAAGGATAAGTTGTAATTTCCATTTTCCTTTCTTGTTCACTTTCATTGCTTGTACTCTCCTTGCTACTCCTAGGTTGGAGGCTGCGGATTGGAGAGGTTCGTGATCTTCTTGGTGAAGGAGACTTTGAACTACTTCAAGAAGGCTGGTGCAACGGGAGGTTACTTTAAAGAGGAAGGCTACTTCAAGGGGGAGCTTGGAGTTACTTCAAGAAGGCTACCTCAAGTTGGTGCATCTACTTCAAAGTGAAGGTTGTTCAAAGGGGTGTAAGAAAGTATTGTATTTTGTGTAATTCCTTGTGAAGGTAATAAAATTAATACTTTCAAAATCCCAGTTGGGTAAGCAACCGGGTAGTGGACTGACTGCCTTAGTATTTGCTAAGGTAGGAACCACTCTAAATCCCTTGTCTCCTTCTTACTTTTTCATTTGTGGTTGTTTGAGTTAAATAATTGTTAAATTAATTTTAAAACCCTATTCACCCCCCCTCTAGTGGTTTTTCAGACATTACCTTGGTTGGAGGTTAGATGCGTCGAGGATGTCCCAGTGGATTTCATGGTCACTGGATCCTCAAATTCTATGGATTATGGAGGAGCCTGTTGAGAGGCTTGCAAAAATTGCTCATACTCAACATAAGGGACATTGGTAAAAGGATTGTCTAATCCTTGGGCAGCATGAACAATCCCAATCCCACGAGTGCACCCATAGGGATGATCATGCTTTTGATATAATTTTACCTTGAGGTGGTCCAACTCATTGCACAAAGTGAATTTTGGTATTGAAGGACGTTCACGGTCATGTTTACAAGCAACAACATCAATCTCCATTGTGATTCTAGTGGAGTAGAATACAAAAGCCATACATCAAACTGCTCAAGATGAGAGAAGACATCATCTAGAGTGAGAAAGTTATCACTTATAAATATGATGTTACAGACTGAGGTATAGGACGGATGAAGGCAATTGAGAAATTTGGTTGTAAAAAGGTCGGCCCACTCTTTGGTTTGATCTTCAGAAGAGGCGGGGTGAAATATTCTAGTTATTGAAACACGTTGATAATAGAATCAAAGTATTCATCAAGGATTCTATCACCTTGTTTGGTGATTTTCACTAAATAGTTTATCCTAGATTTTAATAATGCGTCAAGGAATTCATTCCTATGTGTACTGATGATGAGAAGCATCCCACAGTTCCTTTGTAGTTTTGTGAAACATGCACTTGGAGGAAATAGAAGGTTGCATGTTGTTCCATAGCCATCATTTGACTTGGCTATTTTCCCGTTTCCATTTTGGGGTATACTCAGCCAATTTTTCTATAAATTTCACCTTGTCTCTATATTCCAGGGTGGTTTGCATGGAATTCATCTAGAGAAGGTAATTATCTCTATTCAACTTGAATATGGATATAGGAAAATTTTCATTATAGACAATGGTCTAAGGTGAATCTTTATTATCAACCTTGCTTTCAGGCATGATGAAAAGTCACAGTGGTAAGACAACGGTAGAAAAAAGATGTCAAAATAGTCACACTGGTAGAATGACATTGGAGAAGGATAGCACAATAGTCACACCAGTAGAATAGAGGTGGATATTGGCAATCACTGGTAAGATGCACAGTGAAAGGAAAGAAAGAGAGCTCAGAAAGAAACAAGGTTGAAGAACTATAACAGGAATAAGGCATTGTGATAGGAAACATATAATGGATCCTTAACATTTAGTGGAACTCTCCCATGTACATAAGGATAATACATGGGGAGTAAAGTAAAGAAAAGAGGGGGTTTGAGGTTATTACAACCTTATTTTTAAATATAGATATTTAGTGTACCGACATCAACATGCTACTATTCAGATCTAGTAGGTGACAAATAAGGGGTGAGTAATAGTCAGGTTCCCATAGAGGTTGCTAGGTCAGGGAGAATCCAATAAAGGGGCCACTTTGTAATTCTAAAGGAGATGGTGATCAACAACTCCCCTATTAAAAGATCAGGTGAACTAGAGCAAAGATCCCCTAGAGAAAGAGGCAACAAAAGCAGCCTCTTGGGAATCACTGCTTGACTAGAGGGAAGCAGTTGTTGGCCCTAGCATCCACCTCATGAGCTATGACAATGAGGCGGTGCACTAGTGCACTACTTCCAACCATGCAGCATGCATGGCATAGCAATAGCTAGTTGCATGTGTTCTGAATTTAGTAATGTGATAGGGATGGTGGTAGGGGTGCACGGGTGGGTTGGGAGGGGGAGTAAGAAGAGGAGGAAGAGGAGGATAAGAAGAAGAAGAAGAAGAGACAGCACCAAGAGAGAGAGGATGGATTGATTTTTGAAAACCCTATATTTTAGATGGATGCTCTTGATACCATGTGAAGAGAAATTCTTATTATGAGAATTAGAGTTAAATAGAGTCATATATAGCGTTGTCTCAAGTTATGATGTATTGGAAAAACAATATAACATAAACTAAACCAATGAAAATAGGCTTAAGTCAAGGAATCCCAATTAGATAATACAAAGATAATAAATAACAGAAAATACCACCAACATAACCAACCGAAAGGGTGATGGTTGGCATTTGTGACCATTATGCTAAGAAGAATCTTGCATTGTCATCTAGAAAATTTTATGGGGGTTCTAAGAGGCAAAGGTTTCCAGTTCACTAAGGAAGTAGTTTTGGAAGTCATGGTAAAGTATCGCTATGTTAGAGCCAGGGCATAGGAACGATTACAATGGTCGTCAAGTAAGGGAAAAAGTAAAGGACTTATTGAAAACTACTAGAGGGGGGGTGAATAGAGTTTTATAGATAATTTAACAATTATTGAACTCAAACAACCACAATGAAGATATTGGACAAGGAGACACAGGGTTTAGAGTGGTTCCAACTATAGCAAATACTATAGCCGTCAGTCCACTACCCGGTTGCTTACCCAACCGGGATTTGAAAAGAAATTTATTTTATTACCTCGCAAGGACTTTACATAAAATACAATTTCTTTTCCCAAACCCTTCAAGCAGCCTTCACCTAGAAGTAATCGCCCAACCTTGAAGCAGCCTTCCCTTGAAGTAGATGCACCAACTCCCGTTGCACCAGCCTTCTGAAGTAGCTTCCCTTGCGATAGCCTTCTTGAAGTAGCTTGAAGTCCCCTTCTCCACCTGAGAAGTCAATCCTCTCTAATCCGCAGCCTCCAACCCTAGGAGTAGCAAGGAGAGTACAAATAATAAAAAGGAACAAGAAAGGAAAAGGAAATTACAACTTATCCTTTAAGTCCAAGGCTTTATATGCCTAGATCAAGCGTATAGATCTCCTAGCCAAGTGTGTGAACTTGTGATTGCTATGGGTAGGAGAATCTAGCCTATAGGACACGAGATTGAGCTAAGGAGAATGTAGACAAATGATCACAGTGCTCAAATTGCTTGCAATAGATTGCTCAAGTATGCTCAAGTGTATTCTCAAGTGTAACAAGTGAATTCTAGTGTCCTATGGCTTGTCCTATTTATAGGAATGGCCTAAGTATGCTTAAGGACGTTCTAGACAACTTCTAGGGGCTTCTAAGTGCTTAACTAGCCGTTAGGTACAAAGTTGTTGCTTTAGCAACGGCTAATTAATTTATTCTGCAGTTGCTGTCAGAGACCATCTCGGTCGACAAATGGTCGACCGAGACACCTACTCGGTCGAACTTTTGTCGACCGACAGGCTCTCTGGAACAAGTGATTTGCAACGTCTTTCTTCAACTGCCAACTAACTTGTCTGTTGTGTCTAATGGCTACTTTGGATCTTTCTCGGTCGAGAAGATTGTCGACTGAGAGTGTCTCGGTCGAGGAGTTTGTCGACCGAGAATGATCTTTTTTTAAGATTTAAATTTAGGCACTAATTATATGTGTGAGTGTGCATAAATGATCCTATTTAAATGGGATGACATGTCTAACTATGGTGTTTGGCTAGGGAAAATCTAACGCTTGATTTACATGCAATTCTAAGTACTTGTACATTATATATTTGTACAAGTTTTTACAACAATGATTACATTGCATGAAAATATAAACATTTTAGCTTGTGGATTTTCCCTAGTTGCTTTGCCATCCATCTTAATCCTGCACACTCAAGTAACTCGTTAGATTAATAAGAATGAAATGTTTGTCATCATCGAAACAAAGGGATTTATCATAATATCCAATTTATCCAACAATCTCCCCCTTTTTGAAGATGACAAACATTTCCTAAATATGAAATAAGGAAATATAAAGCATGTGAGTTTCATACCTGAAAATTACCTTTTGTAGCCATTTATGTTTTGCAAGTGAGTGTTGGCCAAGATGTTATGAAACTCATTTATATTTTTGATTTTTATATTCTTTCTCCCCCTTTGTCATTTCAAAAATATATCCAAGTTGAATATTTTATTTTTCTTCTCCCACTTAATTTTATATTATGCTCCCCCTTAAATAGATATCCTATTAGGAACATGGATTTTTGTCTAATTTATCCACAATTTGTTTCTCAATCATTTGCAAAGGATGTTAAGCCTTGAAATGATATGAGATTCCCTTAAGCTTATGATGAATGTATATTTATTTCTCATTTATCAAAGGATGTTAAGCCCTAAATTAAATGAGAATCCTCTAATCCTAGAGTACATAAAAATGTCTCCATCCAAATGCAAGGGATGTTAAGCCCTGTTTTGGGTAGAGAGTTCCTTCAAGTACAAGATACCATTTTCAATAAATTCATAAATTTCTTTATAATCAATGAAAATTTCCAGCTACACATGGTGGTTACAATGTTTTTGTAAGCTTCTTCAATCAAATGGTCAAAGTTGTTTTTATGATCTCCCCCTTAGATATCCCAAATAAAGACTTAAATGCTTTGCAATATGTTTGAAGAGTGTCCATATGCATAAAAGAATACTCTGTTTCACAAATGATGTTCAACATGCATCCTTGGTTTAAAATTATTTGATGAGTAATCATTTGCAGCAGAATTATTTCAGACTTGACAACAGAGACCTGCTCGGTCGACGATTTCTCGACCGACAGTGTTCTCGGTCGAACAGGTCTCGACCGAGACTGTTTCTGTGTCAACGATTGTTGTTAATTCTAACCACAAGTTTTTTTTTGTTACTCCCCTTAATTTGTATGCTTTACAATAATAATCTTTATAATCCATTTATTTACAAGATGTCTCATATGCAAAAAGATATCCATCCAAGTCAAAAGGATAACCAATTTCATTAAGAAATATGGAAAGATAGACACATCATACAGAAGTGATCCATGACAATCATTCAAAGCAAGTCATTACAACTAATATTACTCCAACACTCACTGAAAAGATTTAAGAATTACATCAATGTCAGGATCTTTCCCAATAAATGGCTCAGCTCCATAGTATTGGACCAAGGTTTGCCAATCTAGAGCTCTCGTCTTGGTTAAAGCATATGCTTCCAAGAATGTAGGAACTCGGTCAAATCGGAAATGAGCAACAATATCTTGCAATTGCATAGATGAAAATTGAGTATGCGTTAGATCCATGGATGGTGGAGGTGGAGTTTGATAGTAGTTGTACGAAGGATTGTATGGATTGAGCATGCCTGGATTTAAAGAATATGGATATTCATCAGTTTGGTTTGGGGAAAGGGTTTGCATTCTTTGGTTTAAATGTGTCATGGCATGATGATTGTAGTCTAATTGTCTACTAATGTGATATTGGGAGCCAGCAATATAAGTAAGAGTATTTTGAATGGGGTCCTGTGGTAGGGTAGTAGGAGCAGGTGGTGGTATGTCCTGATGAGATGTTTCTCCTTCTACTCTAGCCCTTTTGTGACCAAAATCTATTCCCATTTTCTCTACGGTATTCTTACTTATCTTTTGTGGTCGACGCTCCCATGTATATCCCATATCCTCAATGTTTGTTTTAAGAAAATGTTGAGTAATTTGGCAAATGAAATCCGCATATGGTGGGTTGCCAGAAAACTCAATCATGGTTTTAAGAATTATACGGATGAAGTTTGTGGGAATGCGGCTTATGATGGCATAAATGAGGCACATACGGAATATTGGAACTTCAGATTTGTTGGCTCTAGGGTGAATATTTGTAGAAACAATGAGATTTACAATCCTACATGATGGTTTGAGATTTATAGCGTAGTAGGTTCCCCTATCTTCATGACAAGTAGTGTTGGATTGAAAAATAGCTCTTTTTATGTCACTAAGGCTAATGGTATGATCATCTTGGGAAAGTTGATTTAGTGGATTTCTGGTGGTGAGATCAAGGGAATCTTGGTATTCATCTATGTCATTTTCTAGCATGTCAAGAATATCCCCTTCGGTAAATTTAAGGCTATGCCCATTGACCATGGTGTAGAATAATGTGGTTTCATTTTCAGTATGGGATATGAGATTGGCATAAAATTCGTTGACTACCTTAGTGGAATAGAAAGGGAAAGAGGGATTGATGAAGTCCTTCAATTTTTGCACTTCAAAGAGATCCTCCAGATCGACTATGTTGATGAAGTCCATGACTTCGACTGGTCGTCGTGGAAGAGGGGCTTTGGAGGAAAGCCGTAGATATCGATCACCAGCATCTCCATCGACGAAGGCGATGTCGTTGATGATCGTCAGTGGCGGAGTGGCTTCCCGAGCTTCCCGTCCTTTCCTGCCGGCGACCTTCTTCTTCCCACGGGCAGCTGATGATGAGGCCATTTGTGTTACTTGAGTGTGGAGAAGAAGCAAGGAAGGTTTGAGAATGAGGATGCTGAAGAGTTGCACAAAAATGCACTAGAGAGGGACAAAGGAAGCAAGAGTATGCAAGTGTGAGTAAGTGTCCCGTTTTTGCTCCCTTTTATAACATTCCAGCGACCAGGTCGGTCGACGATTCGTCGACCGAGCGTCCGCAACGGTCGTGTTGCAGACGCGCCACTCGGCTCCCCAACGGTCAAATAACGGTCATAAACGGTCATAACGGTCGGTTTACAACGGTCGTATCCAACGGCTATTTCTCGGTCGAACACTTGTCGACCGACATTGTCTCGGTCGAACATTTGTCGACCGAAGGTGTGTCTGATACTGAATCTGTATAGATTCTGTCGGTCGAGAGAGAGGGACTGACCGAGAGGTTTTCGGTCGAAGTGTTCGTCGACCGAGAGACTTACTGAGTACGAATTTGAAGCTGATTTTTAAGACTATTTTTGTAGAGCCCACATATATAGATTAATATTGTGTTTATTATTGACAGTATTGGGACAAGTTGTGATCATAAATTAATTTCTTTTAACCATAAAAGGATATCCAAAATAGTTATTATGTCAAACTTATTTTAGGTCGAATTTGACTACGACCATAGCGCCCCTTGGTCAAATTTGATTGTGACCAAGAGGCAAATTTTGCAGATTTTTCAAATTTTGTGTATGAGTATAATATCTGCAATAAATATCAAATTGAAGCATAATACTACCAATACTCATTTTGCTTGCCTAAGCATAATTTCAGTATAAGCTTAAAATCTTCCAGAGAATAAACTATTATTAATTTGTAAAGATGATTTCCAAAAGTATATCCAGTCATCAATCATAAAAAGATAGTAATTTTACTAGAAAAATAAATGCAACAATTTTCGTAGTAAACTGAAAACAGTGATATGCTCGGTCGACAATTTTTCAACCGATGAGGTCTCGGTCGACAGTTGCTCGACCGAAAAGATTCCTGGAACTGTTTATTTGTTTCGAAGTTATTATGTGGGTTAACTATTTAGATGCTTACATTTATTTGTAATCTCATTATGTTAAGTTGAGATAGACATAGAATTATGCAACTAATATCTTTTGGTCATATCTCAACTTAATCTTATTTGTTTAGTTTGGAAGTTTAGGAACCCAAACTAACTCGACATCTCTTCTCTTGTAAGGACATGAAAATGAATAGTGACCAAGGCGCAAACAGTAATGACAACATATTGAGTCAACTTCATATCTTTTTCTATGGTTGTGTCCTATGTTGTCATTGGGTGAGGATGTCCTTTTAGGTACATATATAGATTGGGTTTGTGACTTTCTCTGACTAGGTTGTTGATGAGATTTTCCTTTAGGCTTGTAACCTAGTCCCCTTCTCCCAATTTGTTGATAGGGATTATCTAGAATTTGATCAAGAATGCCATGGTTATTCAAACTGCGAACTTGTTGTTGTAGCTTGGCAATCTCATCCATTCTTTTCTTAATGTCTATTTTTGCTTGGTCTAGATTGGATGACAATAAATTTCTTTCTTTAACAATAGTGCCATAATCTATATGAGTGTACAATAATTGTTGTTTTTGAAGATCGTTTACTTGAGTCTGTAAGTTTGAATTTTCAACAGAAAGGAGCTTGCAATCGGCTTCCATAGATTTTAACTTAAGATCAGAAAATTTATTTCCCTCTTTGAGATCCTCATTTTCAGATGCAAGAGCAAGAAGTTTAACATTTAGATCATCATTTTCCTTATTTGATTTCTTTAATTTCTTTTTGCACTCAACATATTTATTATGTGTTTCTTCAATAATAGCAACTAGTTCTTCTTTAGATAAATCAAAAAGACTTACCTCTTCTTCTTCTTCTTCACTAGTTGTAGCAATAAGGCATTCTTTGTGCTTATCTTCTTCCTTTGATCCCCATGGGCATCCGGTTGTTTTGTGGCTTGTTCCTAAACACCAATTGCAGCATGTAGTGGTTTTGTCCAAGCACTTTTCACCATTTCCCTCCATTCTTCAAGACCTGGTTAGGGTTCCTTGAAGCCCGCTCTGATACCAATTGAAAACTACTAGAGGGGGGGTGAATAGAGTTTTATAGATAATTTAACAATTATTGAACTCAAACAACCACAATGAAGATATTGGACAAGGAGACACAGGGTTTAGAGTGGTTCCAACTATAGCAAATACTATAGCCGTCAGTCCACTACCCGGTTGCTTACCCAACCGGGATTTGAAAAGAAATTTATTTTATTACCTCGCAAGGACTTTACATAAAATACAATTTCTTTTCCCAAACCCTTCAAGCAGCCTTCACCTAGAAGTAATCGCCCAACCTTGAAGCAGCCTTCCCTTGAAGTAGATGCACCAACTCCCGTTGCACCAGCCTTCTGAAGTAGCTTCCCTTGCGATAGCCTTCTTGAAGTAGCTTGAAGTCCCCTTCTCCACCTGAGAAGTCAATCCTCTCCAATCCGCAGCCTCCAACCCTAGGAGTAGCAAGGAGAGTACAAATAATAAAAAGGAACAAGAAAGGAAAAGGAAATTACAACTTATCCTTTAAGCCCAAGGCTTGATATGCCTAGATCAAGCGTATAGATCTCCTAGCCAAGTGTGTGAACTTGTGATTGCTATGGGTAGGAGAATCTAGCCTATAGGACACGAGATTGAGCTAAGGAGAATGTAGACAAATGATCACAGTGCTCAAATTGCTTGCAATAGATTGCTCAAGTATGCTCAAGTGTATTCTCAAGTGTAACAAGTGAATTCTAGTGTCCTATGGCTTGTCCTATTTATAGGAATGGCCTAAGTATGCTTAAGGACGTTCTAGACAACTTCTAGGGGCTTCTAAGTGCTTAACTAGCCGTTAGGTACAAAGTTGTTGCTTTAGCAACGGCTAATTAATTTATTCTGCAGTTGCTGTCAGAGACCATCTCGGTCGACAAATGGTCGACCGAGACACCTACTCGGTCGAACTTTTGTCGACCGACAGGCTCTCTGGAACAAGTGATTTGCAACGTCTTTCTTCAACTGCCAACTAACTTGTCTGTTGTGTCTAACGGCTACTTTGGATCTTTCTCGGTCGAGAAGATTGTCGACCGAGAGTGTCTCGGTCGAGGAGTTTGTCGACCGAGAATGATCCTGTTTTAAGATTTCAATTTAGGCACTAATTATATGTGTGAGTGTGCATAAATGATCCTATTTAAATGGGATGACATGTCTAACTATGGTGTTTGGCTAGGGAAAATCTAACGCTTGATTTACATGCAATTCTAAGTACTTGTACATTATATATTTGTACAAGTTTTTACAACAATGATTACATTGCATGAAAATATAAACATTTTAGCTTGTGGATTTTCCCTAGTTGCTTGCCATCCATCTTAGTCATGCACACTCAAGTAACTCGTTAGATTAATAAGAATGAAATGTTTGTCATCATCGAAACAAAGGGATTTATCATAATATCCAATTTATCCAACACTTATTCCATATGGAGCTTATAGTTTAGGGTATGCATCAGTGATAGGTTTATATGTCTTGCACACCTCCCCACATATAGAAGATCATCCATTATAACCAACCTAGTTTTAGCTCATAAAACAACCAAGAGTTTTCCATCATCAAGGATGGAGCCACCATGGCTCACAATAGAATAGAGGTAACAGCAGTAAAGGATGTGTTCAAGCTTCACAAGTAAGATCGTTAGGATATACACAAAGAGGCCAAGGATGAGGAAGATCACAAATAACTGCCCACATTTATTCCATGAGTCAACATGTGGGAGTTTTCAATCCTCAAGTCATTATGGGTCAGAAGGAACTTTTCACTATGACTTATATGCATCTATGTACAAATCTGATTGGGTTGAACTAGGTTCAACGTACTCATTATTAACTAGAGAGATGATAGTATGTTGTAAGTTGCCAGTTAGTTGTCAATCCAAACCTTTCCTTTGAACCCCTTTAGTTGGTTTCACACTCTTGTGAGAGGTGTGTCCATCATGTGTTCTTGTTTTCTATGGATGCATACAAGTGGATCTCATGCCACTTTATATGCATGGATTAGATTTGGTCCTTGTATGGATACCTGAGAGAAGTAAATTGTGGTGTTGGATTGTAAATCTAAGATTGTAGAGTTTTGGGAGGGAATTGACTCTTGGATCTTCCAGGGAGATCGAAAAATTCTCCCTACATGTCTTGTTCTATAGTTATACCTGAGAAGATGATAAGACATGGTTGTGAGGCTTTCCCAGAACATGTGTTAGATACTAAGGCAGTGATTTCTTATATCCAAGATTTGCATGTGGTGTGCAAGTTCAAAGATGTCTTTCCTTATGATTTTTCTAGTGTTCCACCCCCTCGAGAGATTGACTTTGAGATAAATATAATACCAGGTAGACAATCCACAAAGAAAGCATCTATATAGTATGACACATGTGGATGATGGAGTCGAAGAAACAACATCATAAGTTGTTGGATAAAGGCTTCATACATCCAATCATGTACCCACAGGGTGCTCCGGTGTTATTTGTCAAGAAATTTTTTATGAGAATATGCATGGATCATTGATAGTTGAATAAGGACATCGTGAAGAACAAGTACCCCTTGTCAAGGATTGATAGTTCATTTAATCAGTTGAAGGAGCTACAAGATTTGGAAAGATAGATATGAGGTCAAGATATCCCCAATTGAGAATCATGACAGAGGATGTGATACCCCTAACCTTGCTTAAATGGTTGAACATGCTTAACCATCATAATTTAGTGCTTAAAACCTAAATGAAAACTTTGTAGGTACTTTAATATCATGTGACAAGATTAAGTTTCAAGTTTGGTCCAGTTTGGACACTGTTTATGCAAGTTATGCAATTTTGTGCACGTTTTGGACTTTTCTCAAATTTACCCATATTTGAGATTTTCTTTGCAATTTGTCACATGTAGATGATGTTTCATAAGTTTTTATATCAGGTTTGATGTTCTTTCACCTTGGGGCACCTTGTTGTACCTTTGAAAGAGAGGTGAGAACTTAGGTGAGAACTAGGGTTTCTCCCTATGCATGGATGATGGAGTTGTTAGTGTGTAACCATGGAAACCGATGGTTTGGCCTTATATGGGTGACATCCGATGGTTCTCCTGGATTTAGGGAGGTCTATGGTTCACCCTATAAGTGTAAAAACCAATAGTTGAGGTGGATGAAGGCCCTCAACCTATGGTGGGGCAAATTGCTCCTTTTTGGCTCTTTGTGACTAAGTGGGGGACCTGATGGCTCTTATAAGTGGTGGAGGCCGATGTCTAGAGTAGTTTTGAAGGTCTATGGTCCTTCTAGAACCAACAAACGATGGTTAGGTAGAAGAACAACCTTTGGACCTATTGTCTTACATGCAAAATGAACTTTGACACGTGGTAACTTAGTAGGACACCTCAAGCTTCTCTTCCTTCTAATCCATAAGCTTTATCTACCCTTGCTTTTAGCACACAAATGAACCTTTTGGATCCTTATCACTTCCCTTCTGTCTAGAGCTTCGTATTTTCCCTGTTTGGTGGCGAATAGGGTGCCCAAGGTAGAAGAAGGTGGTCTAACTTCTTGCATGTGTGGCTAGATCTCAGATCTGCCGTCCTTTAGGGTTTGTGGAGCTTCCTTTGCTTGTTCCTGACCTAAGTGAGTAAGTTATTCCTTCTATCCTTCATTTCCCTTTCTATCCTACATCCTCCTACCTTCTTCTAGTACTTAACCATGCTTATTCATGGTAAAGCTTTCTCTAAAGCTTAAAGAACCTATCTTTTTTGCTCTCTTGACCTAGGGTTTGCTTCCCTTGTGGAGAAAGAGATAGTTAGTCGTGTTCAGAGCTAAAACTAGGGTTTTGTACCTTCTGATCTCGAGTTTTCTTGCTGTTTTGAGCTTGTTCTTCTTCCTAGAGGTGAGTTATATAACTTCCTTTATGTTTATTGTTTACTACTAGCTTATATACTCGTGATCTTGCTTTAAAATGAGGTTCTACGCGTAAAGAAACTACTTTTGCCTAGGGTTTAAGCTTAAGTTATGTTCCTTGAGTAGTTTATAGCCATAAACGAACCTGAGATCTTGTTCACAACCATATTTAGGTAGAGGAAGCCTTATATCTTGTTTAATCATGAACCGATGGTACTCTTGGGGTCACAAATGATGGTTCCTTCTATGTGTTAATGAACTGTTTTCCTTCTTTTCTTGGCGGATGACCGTTTGGCACCTATGAACAACTGATGGTCTCTACTTTTTTGCTATTTTAATGACTCTAGTGAACCCTATAACCAAAATTTATGTTGATTTGGTCACTGATGGTTGAAGGTTACCCTAACCCTAGTAAAAGATGGTCTTTTTCTATGTGTTGAGATCTATTTTGCCCCTTCGCTTCATCATCTGATGGTTGGGCCCTTATGACAACCGATGGCAGGCATTTGTTTCTATTTTGAGCCTTCTTTTAATACCTAGAACCAATGGCTATGTTCCTCTAAGGTGGGTTCCTTTATTACTCACTTCAAGTGGTTCTCATTGATGGGTTTACTTAGGGTTTTAATGGTTGTTTTCCACCTTGGTGCTTGACCTGATGGTCTAGTTCACTTGCTAATTTTGTTTGGATTTTGTGTGCCAACTAATGGTGGTCTCTTTGCTACTGTTGAGATGCTATATCTTGAGCACAACTAATGGGCATGCTTCTCCCTTAACAAGTGATGGTTATGGCTCCCATATTCGATGTTCTTTGGTGTTTCTAAGTGGTGACTTAAATGTTGGTTTCCCTGGTTTGACAAACAATGGTTTTGCCTTTGTTTTTGGAGAAATTTTCTCACTTGTTGATTGACAACCAATAGTGATCTGATCTCCACAACTGATGACTAGTCTAGGCCATCAACCAATGGTTATTTGAGTCTCAACTGATGGCCAATGTGACCCATGATTAGATGGTGTCAACCAATGGTGACATTGGATGTCACAATCAATGGTTTGCTTTAAGTAAACAACTGATGGTGGGTTATAGCCCCAAAATTGATGGCCCTTATTGAGTCAGCAACCGATGGTATTTCTATATGGTGACTTGACTAATGCAACAACTCGATGGTTTTCTGATATGGTTTGTTTAAGATGGTTGCTTGTGTTACAACCAATGGTATTACCTCCTCTCGTTCAATGGTTTTGGGTTGATACTTGAGGTAGGTTGGTTTGGTTTAAATGATGTTGAATCCGATGAAGGGTTGCCCTTAATCATGTAGTCTTACCCATTTCCCTCATATGGAGGAAATGGATAGTCACCCTAAAGAGTGAATGTGTAAACATAATGTAGCATACCTTGTTACACAACCTTAATGCAATAAGGGATGGTTAAACCTTGTGTTATGCATAGAACCATACTTGAGAACAGTATGGCATTTGAAGGTATTGCTTCACCCTATGCATCCATGATCCTATGGGGATGTCATGTGTTAGGGGTTGTGCATGAGTGATGATTTGTAGCTTCAGTGTAACTTATCTTGTTGAACCTTTCTCTGATGCAAATATATGAGGATTGTTAATCATTGCTTAGCTTCTTATCATGATATGATGAAGGAATACTCTCTCTAATATTTGTTGAAACCCTAATATGTTAAACAATGGATATCATAGTTTTATAATTGATGCTTTCTTACAAACATGTGCACTATAAGTATAAAGGTGATCAAGCATATCTAGCCTTCTTGTATGTTGATGCAATTGAAGGAATATGTTAATGCTAAGATAACCCTGCTATGTCATCATGTGAACATCTTTTAAGCTCCTTAATGCAATATAATCTTGAGTTTGTGTATCACGTGTATGGTGATGTTTTGTTAAGCCTTGTTATAAGGCATGGAAAGATAATGATGATCTTGTAGGGAATGATGTGATGGTCTTAATGATTGTTTGGCATGGTAAGCCTTGAATGAGGTGTGATCCTCTTCATGATGTAACAAGGGTTGGAACCCTAGATTGATGTGATAAGGAATTGTATATTGTGGTGATATGATAACAAGTACAGTCTCATGGGTGGAAATGAAATAGTACCATGGGAGGTTTTGATAAGAATTATACCTCATATGTTTTATATCTTCTGGAGTTGTTATATACATGCTTGCTAAAGATGAATTAGGGTTCGTATATCCACTTGTTTTATGCAGCCTTAATTCACCCAATTAGCAATAACTAATCAAGTGAAATCCTAATCATGTAGTGTATGTGTCATAGAACCATCTTCAGTGTCTGAACTTGTTGGATGGTGAAATGAGTATTCCTAAGTGAAACTCAGAGCGCATATTGTTGAGTATGTGGGGTGTTTGTCATCTTGACATTAAGTGTTTAGGGAGGATGGATGTGGTCATACCTAGCCCTCTTTTTGAGAATGGTTGTGGTCGTGTCTTGGTGATTATATATGTGATCTGATTGGAGGACAACTATGGTTGTACCTCAATTATTGGATTTGAATACCCTAGTTTCTAGCATTGTGACCTATACCAAGGTGGGCTAGTTGTTTATAGTAATATATGTCATTGTTTTGTAGTTTGACTTATATGTCACTGTGGTGTAGAATCGTGTTGGTCAAGTATGGAGAATATCTTGGAGTCTGGCTCTTCCTAGATCTTATATGGAACTGATTGTGACCAAGTGGTGGTTAGTTGGACTTTGAGTGGTACGACTCAAACTCCCCAAGGCTTAATAAAAGATGTAATACAGTCGTGTAGCATATCTATTTAGGAAATACATAGAGCTTCACATTGGATGATAATCCTTGTTTGTTCTCTTTACATAGAGATGATTTTTAGTGCAAAATATAGTAGATATGCTTATGTTTTGGAATATTATCTTATTGTAGATGTGCACATACAGTAGCCATGCTTATGCTGATAGATATACTACTACTGTTGATTATGATTATTATGCTATCTATCACATGAGGTTAGCTATGCTTATACCACTAGCCATTCCTGTCATGCGTATGTAGATAGTTGTGCTTATGTTGTTAGTTCTACTTATAATGTAGATCTGCTCAATCTGTTAGACATGCAAATACTATCATCTATGCCTATGTTTCTAGACTTATTCATGATGATAAAGATGTTATGCCACTAGATTGCTTATACAATTAGCAATGCATATGATGATAGTTTTATTAGTACCTTTATACACCTTGTTAATCATTCCTACTATTATTCTTTTCTATTTAAATCACTTGACCTGCTTGAACTATTTAATTACATAGCTTGCTATAATCAATAAGCAGTGTTGAGAGTTATATCTCCCGCTGGGACATGGGTCTCACCTTGTGTCACCACATCTTTTTAGGAGATTGGTGGCAGCGACAATGGACCCATGGAAGAGAGAAGGAGATGAGGTGATGGACCTTAGAGAAGGTTGTTTAGATGTCTTGTGTATCCTAGAGTCATCCCCATACTCTCAGGTCTGGGCGGGAAAGTTTGTATACGATGTTTTAAATGAATCATGTATTTAGTAGCATTATGATGTTTGTACCTATGGCATGTGTGAATTATGTCCTTCTGTATATATGTTATGGATGAGGCCACAGAAGTAATTTGTATAAGATTTTTGATGTGATATGAATACAAGCAAGTTTTTGGTCTCTTATGTAAATTGTTCAAAGCATGATGGTGAGGTTGAAATCAATTTTAGTTTACCCTCTACTCTGGATATGTGCTTAATTAGTGATTGATCGTGTTTAATGTTTTGAGTAATATCGCTTAGCGTAATAGGTTCTAACAAGTTGGTATCATAGATCTAGGTTTTCTAAGTCTACAGGGACACTAGTACTTAGAACCGGGATGATGTCTAATTTAGGAGTGTGACATAGAAACATGATGCATACTTCCTAATCTCAGTACTTGGATGCCCTGGCCAGGTATTCAATTATTGAAGAAAAGGTAAGTATGGAACTCGTAGATTGTTATAATTCTGATTACTCTGATAAAGTAGTCATTTTGAAACAATCTAAAGAGCATGATGAATAAGAAATCATAGTGAAAATACCTCAATCTTACCTATCAGAATTGCATCATCACCTATGAAAACTTGAATGTTTGTTAACTACAAGAGAAAGATATGACACCATGAAACCTAAATATGAATACATATGAGCCAAAGAGGAATTCTTGAAGTTATAATTCAAGAAGATAATAAAGTAAAAGACGGATCAGTATGTGCAAATGAAGTGATTCAAGGTATAAAATCCACATAAGATGAAGAGAACTCTTGTGATAAGTATGATTTGAGAAGATGAATAAGAACAATGATAGAGGAATAAAATGGTACCTGAGCTAATCTCAGACCAACCTATGCGGGTAAGAAAGTTCTAAAGTAAAATCCCCATGACATATGAAGAAATTAAAGGGAGATAATCCCTATTTAATGAAGAAAATGTGGAATATGCTGATCTATCCCTTGATAAATGATTGAATAATATGATAGACAAGAATGATGAATAGTTAACGATAAAAGAGCAATGAGATACATTAATCTTGATAATTCCTATGTTGATGACACGGAACCCAAGCTGAAAAAGGTTAAATGACACATAAACGTTGTAACTACTTGATGAAGATAAAATTGATAACCCTTTCTAGCAACCCCTGGACAATGTTGTTGGATTGTGGGAAGTGTGTTTTCTTTAGTACTCTTTCTTTTTAGGATGCAACCTTCAAGTGGATCTTATACCACTTGGTACACATGGATTTGTTGTAATCTGAGGGGTGGATACCTTGATATGATGTGTGGTTGTTGGGACTATAGTTTTAAGATCTTGATGTTTGTGATGAGTATGACTTTTAAGCCTTCCAAAAGTTAGGAAGACTCCTCCTATACACTTTGAGTTAGTTATGATTATGGATAAGTTGTTGAGACCAAGATGTGAGTTCTTCTTGGCACATGAAGTAGATACCAAGATGATGAGTCCTAGTATCTGAGGTGTACCAGTGCATAAATTGCATGATTATTGTGAGTTCAGGTTTGTGTCATATAGGACTAACCAATGCATAAACAGTGTTTATGAAATGGATGAGTAGAGTGCTCAGGTCGTGTCCTTATAAGTTTGTGGCAATATTTTATTGATAACATCACAATGTAGTTCAGAGATTATTTGTATTTTTGCTAAGCCTTAGGAATATTGAAATAGTAATGATTGTGTGTCAAGATCAGCAAAAAAGTGTTTGAGGATTAGCCAAAGTATCCACTTGGAGTTATGATACAACTTCTAATGTTATGTGAATCCTAGCATGGTGAAGACGATGTCGTTGCTTTACCACTAACAAGGTTGACTAGGAAAGGTATTCCTTCTTGTGTGGAATAATCAATGTCAGCATTAGTGTCAACATTCTTTCTTGATGTTGATGGTTTGAGCAAAATAATACATAAGGAGACTCGTACTTGACACATATGATGTATCTGGAAAATACATAGATGTATCATAAGGTGAAGAACATGCAATGGCAGCAAGTATGGCTTTTGAGTAATGTGTCAATACAATAGATAGAATAGTTCAAGACAACAGCGAGAGTCCCGAGTTGAAACGTACTATCAGAGTTGCACATGTGGCACAATAGATTCTATGTTCCATGATGAGGAAGTGTCACCCCAGTATTGTACAAGTGATACAGAATTGGAGGTGGAGTTGCATGAGGATTTTTCTATGAGGAAGTTTCTATGTTGAACCAAGGTGACACATGCAAGACTTGAGGGAGAATAACATGACTTCTATGAGAGTGTTGTGACATCACCATGAGATGCAAGTAACCATGCAGAGGTTTGAGGATGAGGTGCATAGTAAGTTCCCATCTTTGCTTACCTTGGATTTTAGGGGCGAAATCCTTGTTAGGGGTTTATGGTTGTGAGACCCCTAACCTTTCTTAAATGGTTTAACATGCTTAATCATCATAATTGAGTGCTTAAAACCTTAATTAAACCTTTTTAGGTAGTTTGATATCATGTGACAAGCTTAAGTTTCAAGTTTGGTCTAGTTTAGATATTGTTTGTGCAAGTTATGCAATTTTGTGCATGTTTTGGGCATTTTTGCAATTTACCCATATCTGAGGTTTTCTTTGTAGTTTGTCATGTGTAGATGATGTTTCATGAGTTTTTATATCAGTTTTGATGTTCTTGCACTTTGGGGCACCTTGTTGTACCTTTAAATGAGAGGTGAGAACTAGGGTTTCTCCCTATGCATGGATGATGGAGTTGCTAGGTGTGTAACCATGGAAACTGATGGTTTGGCCTTGTAGGGGTGAGATACGATGATTCCTCCAGATGCATGGAGGTCTATGGTTCACCCTATAAGTGGCACAACTGATGATTGAGATGGTTGATGTGACGCCTCGACGCGCCACAAAGAGAGATTATTCAAAACAAAGCGTGGAATTATCACTAAACAAACAACATTATCAAAAATTAGGGTAAATTAAAATTTATATTATATATATATTACTGGCTTTATTTTTCTTATTATTCTCTTATTATTGTGTTATGGGCCTTTTTTATTAGCCCATTAGACATTTCTCCTTATTCTAGAATAGTCTTGTTCTAGACTCTTCCAACTCCCTAAACTCCTATATAAGAGAGTCTCTTGTACTTATTTTAATCAATGAATACAAACCTTTTCCCTATTTTAGATGGTATCAAAGCACAATTCACCTTAAATCCCTTCTCATGTCCACCCTAACCCATGCCACCCTAAACCCTAGTCGTCACCATATCTTCTCATTTCCATCTTCCTCCTCTCCACACGAAACCCTAGTCATCCCCTTTCCGATCTCCATCTCTCATTCTTTCCATCCTTCTCATTTTATAAATCCCTCATGTTCTCCACCCGCTACATGCTCCTCACCCTTCCAAGTTCTGGTATCCATTGGCCCGCACTGATCCTGCTCCCTCTCTTTCCTGATTCATCGTCCATGTACCCCATACTTTCCTAATCCATGCCACCACCCTTTTCCCAATCCATCATCCCAAGCTCAACACGCTCTCAATGCACACCGCTCTCCTATTGACAATGCCCGCCCATCCACCTCTCTTGCTACCCATCCTTCTCTTGCAAACAACACACACATGATGCGTGTCTTCCCATTGTAGATAATCACCATCACCATGTGCCCTCTACATGAACCACATCGCCCGCCCATAGCCCATATTAACTCCTCCATGCGATCTCCACCTCCTGTAGCGCCTACTCCACGCAATCCACAACCGCCCACCCATAGCTCATCCTCACCACCACCACCAACAGCCTCCTGCTACCACGACATCTGCCTAGATCCACCGCACACCTACAACACGCCCATCCACCACCCCACACTCCAACCAACCTGTCCATTGTTGGTCCACTGCTATCCATGCGACCCGTCTATACACCATGCACCTTACCACCGTCATCACCTAGCCTCACCACCTTTCCCAGCACGTGTTGCCTGATCACTAAACACCCAGATCCATCATCTATCCATCAAACACCCTTCTCGTCATCATCATCCTCCTTGATCACCAAACACCCACCATCCATCATCTATCCACCAACTTGTAACCACATAACCACATCAACTTATAACCACATAACCATATACATCCCCCCCGCCTTCCTCCTTCTTAACCTACACTCTTCCACCAACCTTCTTCAGTTCATCATATAAAGTTGAAGAATTCATCAAATCTAAGTTTTTTTCTCTACCTACGCCTCATGGTAGGAAAAGTCTTCCTCTATGTTGGCATAGGTTCCATATAGCCTACACTGTCCCTATGTGGGTTCTGAGATTTGATGCCTCAGATCTCCTTTTGCTATCTTATGCCCATCTACGGGTCCTTCTAGATCTGCCCATGTGGGTTTCTACTGCATTTGTTTATTGACTGTTGTGTGTTGGCCTCTGCTCTGTCTGCTGCCTACTACGAGTTTCTCCTACTTCTGTGTTCTCTATGGTGTCCTCTGATCCTTTATGCAACCTTTGTGTGACTACTATTAAGTTGTATGGCTCTAACTATCACCTCTAGGAAGCATCCTTCTCTCTCTATGTCAAGGCTCAGGGATGATATTCCCATCTTTCTACAAAAGGATTGCACATTCTCGATGCTACTGTTGATGATAAGACTAAACAAGCTTATGACATGTGGTCTAAGGATGACTCTAGAGTTATAACTTGGATGGTCAACAGTTTGGACTCCAAAATCTGCCAAACCCTTATGCGTCTACACACAGCCAAGGATATGTGGGACCAACTCTCTTACGTATATTCTCATCAACAAAATCCAAAAAAGGTGTTTAATCTTTTCAAACAACTGGCCAAAAGGAATATTGTACTACATATTCTATTAAAGATAACTACAATCATTGTTGTGCATTCCGGGATGAGTTTGATGTTTATCAACCTTTCTCTTTTGATATTAAGGAAGCCCATTGACAATGGAATGAACTACAGATTGTTCAGTTTATTATTGGATTACCACCCTCTTTTGCGAGTGTCGTTGATCAGATTCTCTCTAGCGATCCATTTCCCACCTTATGTGATGTGTTGAAACATGTACAATGCTTGCCTTCTATCTCTCAGGCAACGCCTGATCTGTATGATAATGATGCTCTTGTTGTCTGATCAGGGGACTCCTTCTATGGCTGAGTTGCAGTTGTGGCTATGGACGCGGTTGCTACACTCCTGGAACCGGTCATGGGTCACACCTCTCTAGCCCTGATACCTCTTCTGAATCTCATTATTGCAACTTTTGCAAGCATAACGATCATATTGAGGACCGTTGTTGGATCAAGCGTGGCAAACCTGCTTGGGTGAACCAAGTGTCTTCTAATCAACCTGATCATGTTGCTCCTTCCATTGATTGGCTCCATTCTAAAATTGAGAAACTACTTTAGGAACGACATGCCTCCTCTATTGAGACCTCTACTTCTGGTAGTTCTCTCTTCGAACACAATTTTCTCTCCTGGCTCAATCTGGTAAACATACATGGGTTATTGACTCTAGTGCCACTTCCCATATTATAGGCAATCAGTCCTTATTTTTTACCTTGCATAAAACTACTACTATTTCTCCAGTCAGTTTATCAGATGGTTCTCAAATACCTATTTCAGGGATAGGAAATATTTATACTTCTAGTCGTCTTGTTTTGCATTATGCACTTTATGTTCCTCAATTTCCTATTAACTTGTTATCTGTGAGGAGAACTGTTAAGAGCCTAAAGTGCTCAATTACCTTTGATCTGAATGGTGTTATCTTTCAGGATATGGCCACAAAAATGAAGATTGGTTCAGGCCATGAGGGACCAGATGGCCTCTACTATTTAGACGCACCAAAGATGATGGCTTTCCTGACTACTTCTATGATAGGCATCCAATGGCATTATCGCCTTAGGCATCCCTCACTGGCCAAATTAAATCAATTAGTACTCACATCTCTGATTCTATTTTTCACTATGAAACATGCCAGTTAGGGAAACCGACTCGATCTACTTTTTCTAAGAAAAATTGTATTGGTTCTAAACATCCCTTTGATATTGTGCATGCTAACATCTGGGGACCATGCTCCGTTGTAAGTTTTTTTAGTTTTTGGTACTTTATGAGCTTCATTGATGACTTTACTATAACTACCTGGTTATTTTTACTTTGAGATCAGTCTCATATACATGATACTATCATATCATTATTTGTTGAGATATGTACCCAATTTGATAAAACTATAAAAATCATTAGAACCGATAATGCTCTTGAATTTATGCAAAAATCTGTCAATCTATTTTGCACCAAAATGGGTACTATTCACAAAACCTCATGTGCTTATACACCCCAACAGAATGGCATGGTTGAATGCAAGAATCGCCATCTTCTTGAAGTTGTACGTACTCTTTTATTTCATTATCATATTTCTCAAATGTTTTGGCCAAAAGTTGTTTCCACAACATGCTATCTGATTAACCACATGCCTTCTTCTATCATTCGAAACTGAGTGCCCTTTCATGTTCTATGCCCTGACACTCCCTTGTTTACTATGCCTCCTCGTATCTTTGGGAGTACGTGCTTTATAAGAAATTTGTGTCCTGGCCTTACCAAATTGGATCCTCATTCCACAAAGTGTATTTTTCTAGGGTACTCTAGGATCCAAAAATGGTACCATTGTTTTGATCCAATTTCTAAAAAGTGGATGGTCTCAGCCAATGTTGTCTTTTATGAACATATGTCATTTTATTCTTCTATTGACTCAGCTCTAAATTCTGACTAAATATTCAACTCCCGTTTACCTTTACTTGTTGATACAACATTGTCAGTAGTTATTGTTCCTTCTCCTCCATTGCCACCTAATCCCTCTCTGGCCTAACCAAGTCTTCCATCTCCAGATCCATCCACCGCTTAGATATTTTCTGACTTGGATGTACCTATTAGTTTATGCAAAGGCACACGGTCTTGCACCCAACATCCCATTGGGAATTTTCTATACTACTACTAACCTGGGTACTAATTTTGCAAATTTCACTTCTACCCTAAGTGTTGTTACTATCCCTAAGAATGCTACCCAGGCTCTTCAGCATCCAGCATGGTGCCAAGCCAAGGAGACTGAGATGAAAGCACTCACTGACTGACATACTTGGGATTTAGTTGATGCACCCCCAGATTGTTGTCTAGTTGGTTGTAGGTGGATTTTCACAATCAAATATCAATCTGATGGCCATGTTGAGAAACTTAAAGCCTGTTTGGTAGCCAAAGTTTATACTCAAACTTATGGAGTTGATTACTTTGAAACATTCTCTCATGTGTCTTGGCTTAATTTTGTTTGTATCCTAATTTTTGTAGTTGTAAACTATGAGTGGCCCTTATTTCAACTAGATGTTAAAAATGCATGTCTATATGGGAACCTGCATAAGGAGGTTTACATGGAGTAGTCTCTAAGATTTGATGACTCAAGGAGAGTCTTCAAAAGTCTACCATCTTCAGAAATCTATTTATGGTCTTAAGTAAAGTCCTCGATCCTAGTTTGACAAACTCAGCTCTATTCTTAAAAATTTTGGCTTTCGCCGCTCTCAATCTGATCACTCTAGGTTCATTAAACACTCTGACTTTGGTATTGTGGTTCTTATTATCTATGTTGATGACATTATCATATCTGGAAGTGAGTCAACAGGCATCCATGATACTAAGACATACTTGGAGAAGCACTTTATTACAAAAGACCTGGGCAAATTGAGATATTTTTGGGGCATTGAAGTTTCTCATTCCTCTTCTGGTCTCTTTTTATCACACCACAAGTATGTTTTAGATCTACAATCTGAGATAGGAATGCTTGGGGCTAAACCAACTAATACACCCTTGGATCCCAACACTAACTGGGACAATGATACTTCCCCTCCTTATCCTGACCATCACCAATATTGTAAAATGGTCGGGAAACTCATCTATCTAACTATAACTAGGGTTGACATTACTTCTATTGTAGGCCTAGTTAGTAGATGCTTGGATAGGCCCGATCAATGCCATTGGGATGTTGTCTGCCATATCCTCAAATATTTGAAAATTTCTCCTGGGAAAGGTCTACTTTACAAAAACAATGGACATTGTAACCTCACTAGATATTCTGATTCTGACTACGTTGGAAGCGGGATAGAATGGAGATCCACCTCTGGATACTGCATCTTTGTAAGTGGTAACTTGGTCACTTGGCACAGCAAGAAGCAAACTATAGTTTCTCACTCCAGTGTTGAAGCAAAGTATAGAGCGATGGCTCACACCACCTGTGAACTTTTCTGGGTGTGCAATCTCCTACACAATTTTGGTATTATTGTTGCTCCATCTATTCCAATAAATTTTGACAAAAAAGTAGCTATCTTCATTGCTAGCAATCCCACCTTTCATGAACGAACCAAATACATTGAGTTTGACTGTCATTTTGTTTGGGAAGTTGTCTTATCTGGTCAGATTTCTACTCCTTATACACCTATTGCAGATCAAGTTGCCGACATTTTCACCAAAATTCTTCTGAAGACCAGATTCACTACTTTGACGTCCAAGTTGGGCATGATTGACATCTATGCTCCAGCTTGAGGGGAGTATTGGTATATATATATATATATATATATATATATATATATATATATATATATATATATATACTTGGCTTTATTTGTCTTATTTTTCCCTTATTATTGAGTTATGGGCCTTCGTTTATTAGCCCATTAGCCCTTTCTCCTTATTCTAGAATAGTCTTGTTCGAGACTCTTCCAACTTTCTAAACTCTTATATAAGAGAGTCTCTTATACTTATTTTAATCAATGAATACAAACTTTTTCCCTATTCTAGATACATCACATATCCACCTCAATTGGAAACATAGTACATATGAGTCCACAAAAGCCACTTGTAACATATCTCAAGTTGAAAGATTATTATATATCACTGTTCAATGGCTCACTGGCCACGACTTGTTACATATAACAACATGTTCACATATATACATGCCAAATATGTACAACCATGGCATACAGACAAAAACCTCATCTTGATATACAACATCGCAAAACACCCCCAAGTACTTGAGAGTACAGGGATGACACATAGGACTCTACTACAAAACACTAGCAGCATATACAACCTTTTAACACCTACTGCTCTTCCTGTTGCTCAGCCTCAGTCGCATGATCTCTACCTCACCGTGCATGACCACCTAAAAGATGTGTAAACCCACATGGTGAGACCAAATGTCTAGCGAGATATATAACTCTCCTCCAACATCTATCATAAGCACAGGTAGATTATACTGAGCATATCGAACATTATCAAAATCTTAAGCAATATAGGAAAATTCATCTCAAAGATATAAGCAAGGCAAATAACACTATTTAAGTAGTTTAGGTATCCATAGTTGAGCAGTAGAACATCTTATACTTTTAGAAGGAATATGAATAACATGTATAATAGTTGATTTCTCTTACTGCATTATAATTCAAGAAATCAGTATAAGAGATAAGGCATAGGGTCATTCAATGTGAGTCATGTTTAACCCCAAGCAAATATACTACATTGTTGTATTATGTCTTTTATTATGCCCTGAGGATTCGAGTTGTACCGCCCAAATTCAACTGACCACTACAAAGTTGAAATCAAGGCCATACAAGATCAGTGGAAGAGTTGGACTCCATGATCTTCTCCTGCACTACTCGGCCAGTTCGAGCCTGCACCGTAGTGACATATAGTCAATGCTACAAAACAGCGACTTATAGACAAAGTTATAGTCATGTAGAGATAGAAACTCATAGTCAGAGCTATGGTCCTATAAAACATCTAGTCCTACTTGGTACATGTCATGGTGCTAGAAACCAGGATATATAAACCAATCATTGAAGTACAACTGCAGTTATCCTTCATCATATCACATACTCATCATCGATACCCAACCACAGTTGTTGTCAAAACACTAGAGATCAAGATGTAAAGGACACATAGTCATTTGCACCTCACATACTCAATAGTATGTGCTTCGGATTTCCCTTGGGAATACTCATTTCACCATCCAGCTAGTGCTGATGTTGTATATGTATCTATGGCATAGGGAAACTACATGATTAGGGTTACACTTGATTAGTTAGGCCAATTGAGTATCTTTTAGCATAAATCAAGTTACAACGTATAAACTATAAACAAACTCTACAAGGATAAAGGGGATGATACAATGTTAGAATATGTATAACGTTTGAAGCATAAACTTGTCACATCATCACATGATACCACTACCATATAAGGATATCAACATTATAGGGGATATCAATCCCTCATCACATCACTCGAGGATAACACCTCACACTAGGTATTAAGCCTCTTCCATGTCATAGGACCCAAACATGACATTTATGTATCACATCATTATCTCATCATGCCTCATAAAGGCTCATATACATCACCATGTCTCATATAATTACCACCATAGCATTCACAAGCTATGACGTCCATTCAACTTGCAAGGTATGCAAGACAAGTAGGAAAGAGAAAATATAATCATATGATATGCATAGAAGCAAGCTCAACAAGTATTTCATGCACTTGAGATTAGGGTTAGGGTTTCTCTTATAGCCGATTAGGGTTGCACATCATCATTCAACCACCAAACCCTAGATATACCATCTCCTACTTTCTTGGAACCCATTAAGGTTTAACATTTGTGTCATAGTCATCCGACCAATTAGCCAATCAAAAAATCAATATGTTGTGACCAAAGCACATCGTAACACATGTGGCAACCAACAGATCACCAGTGTAGCAGCCATAGGTGGCTAACATCTTGTTGTGACCGCAACATTAGGTGTAGCGACCAGCACTCATGGGTGTGTGTATGTCAACCACCCACCAAGATATGTCTTGTGATTGCAACACATCAACGTCCAAGGTCCAAAGCCATTTGACCACAACAAGGATCAAACCAAGGGTAGCGGCCAGCCAACTAGACCAGGCGTTTCAACTGCAATGGACTATATGTAGCGACCACCCATTAGGTTTATGTGTGTTGCGACTGCAACACCCTCACACCTACCATTTCAATTGAAGCACTCACATAAGAAATAACCCAAAAGAATGAACACAAGGGTGTGAGGACCAAGGATGTGACATACTTAAATCCACTATGTATCCCTTTGTACTCTTTTCTTCAATAAGATTTGTTCTTCATTTTCACCCCATATGTCTTTGGAGTTGAATTAGTGGAACTATGATGGTTATTGGATAAATGTTTCCCATATATTCTTAATAAAGGGTTTTATGCACAAATACCTCAATAGAAATGTAAGTAATGGGTCTGAAGCACAATTGTCCACTTAAGTAATAAAAATAATGATGGAATTCGTGCTAGAACTTTCTAGGACTTTTTAGAATAGGAAAAAGAGAAGAAATTCCAAAATATACATAAAGGAGATGATAAATTCTATAAATGGATAAAAGGAGATAATGTGGAATATATTATTTCCAAAAATCATAAATAAAAAACCCACAAGATAATTTGATACACAAATTCATTTTCTTGGACTAAAAGTTACTTAAGGGCCAAGTATCACCCAATGTGGAAAAAATATATATAAGCCTTTATTAAAGGAAAATAGGAAATAAGATAATAAAGAGAAATAAAATATCTAATGTTCTAAAATTTGAAAACTAACTCTGAATTCGTAGTCTAGAAGTAAAAATAAGCCTTTGGGCAAGTTTTCAATGAATTTGGATGACAGTTGGATAATGTGAAATAGTAGGAGAGAGAAAGTGTGTAGAACCTTCATTTTGATAACTAATTAAATAAATGGCAAAAACATGATCAAATAATGGCAAAATTGTTTCTAAGACATTAATTGGGACACATGGGTGAAATTTGATCATATTTGGATAATCATAGAGTCATAGTGAAGGAGGAAAGAGAAAATGTGTTTTGAATTATCTAACCCATTAAAAGTCCTCAAAAGGTAAAAATAATTCCAAATTCAGATTCTACACCTCAAAATCAATCAGGGCATCAATTTATATTAAATTTGGAAATTGGTTGAGCCCTCAAAAGAAGAAAGAGAAATTCATTAAATAATATATATATCACTTTATTCGAATTATAATGCAATTGGAAAATATGTGTCACACACCTAATAGGACTATTGTGTGTGATCCAATGGCTCAGAGAGCTCTGTGGATCGATCAGATGGTAGAGAGTTTGTCTCCTACCTCGGTTCGGATTAGGAAACAGGGAGAGAGTTTTGATTTTTCAATTTGTGATATCTCTCTCTACACATAACCAAATTGAGTAATTTGTTGTGCTCTGGATTCCTCTCATGATTCTGTACATGTTTATCCCAATCTTTTTTGTGTTTTTATGCATAATTGAGAAACCCCTAAAGTGTTGGAAGCTTCCTTCTCACCTCATTTTCTAAAACCCTAACCCATACCCCCTTGCCTATAAATATTTACACCCCGAGCATCCCCATCGCCTTTGCAACTCAACGCACCCTTCAATTTGACTTTTCATCCTTATTTGACCCTCCAACGAGCATCTGAAGACTTAGGGATTGTGGCAGCACTCCCTCTCTCATATCTCCATCTCCTGTAAAATCAAAGGCATCTTCAAGTTCGATTAGTCCTCTGCTTTCTCTCGCAACTTTCATTTTTGCATTTGGTCATGTATTTCATTTTTGCCCAAAGCTCCATGCAAATAGTTGTTGTTGTTGTTTGACACCATGGCACACGGATAAGGGGAGGAAGATAACCCCTCATGATTTTACCATTTTTCCCACGCTTGGCTTTTCTTTCACCTTTGTCCTGCGCATGGACACTATGGTCTTTTGCCATGTGTTGACCGAGCTGACCCGGCTTGGACCAGTGCCAGCCAGCGGGGTGGGCCACTGACTTGGCTCACTGTGATTGGGCCAAGCAGTGGGCCTGGCCCCACCCTCTCGCTCTCTCTGACCTCTCAAATTGAAAATCAATTTTTCTAATTTCCTCATTGGTTGATTTTAGGAAAATCATAACTATTAATTCCTTGGGCCAAAATTAAAAGTAAAATACGTTCTAGACTCAGAAAAAGATGATCTATCTAATAAAAAATAATTTCAACACCTGGATTTGAGTTTTTCAAATAAGTGTTTATGGGAATGAATTAATTAGTTAAAATCACTAAAAATGCATCTAAAAGTCCATATCTTCAAAATACATAATATTATATGTTATTTTGATCCAGAAACCCTAACTCAGATAGTGGTGATGTTTTTAAGACCTAAAACAATGATTTGTAGAAAAAGTTAATAACTTTAGGGTTTTAAGTCCTTAATGAATGCATATAATGCTAATTCATGAACATGGTTATGACACTAGGACAAGTGGACTTTGATCTTGATTAGGGTTTTGGAAAGTGGTTTCTAGGTCTCTAAGAAAGAGGTATGTGGATCTAACACCTTAGTTGGGATATTTATGCATAAACCTAATATTCCCTAATGAGGCTTAATTGAACCTAACTCTTTTCTTCAAACTCTAATTTCTTGTGCCTCAAATTAGATCATATTTTCTTATTGTTTGGGTTTTAAACCCCACTACCATGCTTATTGATTCACAAGATTATTCTTTCCATAACTACTTTTTCTACAATGTAGATTTATGCTCTATTTAAATTAAAGTAGTGGTACTTATGTACAACCACCCATACAGGGCATGTATTTATTCACCCTGAGGATTGTTTAATTCTCCCCATATTGTTGTAGGTGATTGGGAATGTCCTATTCTCCCCTCACCTAAGGTTATAGGTCTAGTAGGTGCCTCAAACCTACTTAGTTAGGTAGACATAATTATCTTACATGCAAACCCCTTTTTAATATAATTGTTGATGGCAAGCTTCTTTTGATATAGCCTCATACTCTTGTTATCTTCATCTTATGATGAATCCTTAGCCTATTTTTACTTGCTTTACATATCTTGTTATCCTAGACTAGTTTTGTGACACATACCTTTTTCTTTCTTTTCCCTCTTTCTGGGTGCTTTCCCAACCACCCAGGTGTTGGTGCTGAGCAAGGAGGAGAACAAGTTTGAAAGAAGTTTTCTCAAGAGTTGATCTCAAGTTTTTGGAAAGGATGACTAGGTTGCAATAGATAGATCCTATTTCTCTTATCTTTTTATTTTGGGAACAATCATATAGTGCATAATGAAAGCCATGTAAAGGCTTAGTATTTTTATTTCCGTTGGTATTAACATTTTATAATGTATCTGGAATCATGCTTATTTATTTGGAATATTATGCAATCATCCCAAACTCTCTCTTTTTGTGAAATGTGTGGATGTTTTATATTTCCTTTAAATTTTAGTAAGGAGGTGATCTCGCCTCTTTACAGTACAGTATCAGAGCCTTTAGGCAACTATTAGGGCATGAAGTTGAAGCAAAGGTGTCTAGAAAGGATCAAGGTTTTGGGGGCTGGAAATATTTTCCTCCACGCCACTAGCTTGGTTTACGAGGACTCCCATGCCCATATGATACTGTTCTGGCTTGAGCTGATACGAATTGCCCAAAATGGTATGCTTTTAGGCAATAACAATTCTAGATATCCTTTTCTTGTCTATGCTTCTATTCTCTTCTCATCTATGATTATATACTCCTAGGAACTTAATATGTTAACCCTACATTTCAGAAGAGGTGACTTGTTTGACAACATGAACCAGGAAAAGGAGTCAAACCCTAATAACCCAAACAACATGTGACTCCTGCAGTCAACCATACTACTCCAGGTACCCCCGCCTTCACACCAGAGTAAGAGCTGGCAATGCTACACCAGGTGATGTCTACCACCCTGATGGGGCAGCCAACGTCAACAAGTTGAGCGATTTCACCCTCACCAACTTCATAAAGATGTAGCCACCCTACTTTAAGGGTGAGAGTGAACCCAACATGGTGGACAAAGCTGACGACTGGGTGTTGGCCTTGGATTAGACCTTCGATGGCATGACATGCCTTCCTCACCAGAAGGTTCAGTTCATGACTTATGTGCTAGATGGATCGGGACACGTATGGTGGAATGTTGTCACCCGCACTCGAGAAACCTCTACCATGGAGTGGGACCAATTTCTGAAGCTCTTCAGGGAGAAGTACATATGCCCCACCTTCAGGAGAAAGAAGGAAGCTTAGTTTTACAGCCTCAAGATGGGAGGCATGAGTGTGGTCGGCTACATTCAATGGTTCCTATTTGCTGGAACATTACGCCACCGACCTTGGAGCTGAAAGAAGGGCAATGTTGTTCTTGCAGGGCCTAAACTACCAGGTGGGCTGAAGTCTCATCCCGCTACTTCCACTCACCTTTTAGAAAATATTGGATAAGGCCCTGGCCATTGAGTCCTACCCAAGATTCCAAGCTTCTAGACACAGCAATGGCTACAACAACAACAAGAGGAAGAACCCGAACCAGAATGATAACCGTGGATGTGATCGATGCAACATGTGCTCTCGCCACCATCCTACAGGGAGATGCCCTATCGGTAATGTACATGCTCAGAAAGACAACCGACCTTCCACGAGTTTGGCCAAGTTGGGAACATCTGGCCATTCTGCCCTCATTTCTAGTAAGGACAGAATAATGCTCAGCAGAATAATGCCCAGCAGTCGCAGCAGCCAAGGAAGAATCTGCCTTTGTGAAATAACAACAACAACAACTAGAATATGAGGTGACCGCCAGTGGAATGGCAGAATGGGAGAGTGTTCGCTCTCAATGTTGAGGAATAAGGTGAATACAATGAAGTTATTGAAGGTACCTTGCACCTTAATATGCATCCTTTAAAGGAACTATTTGATTCTGGATCATCCAATACCTTCATATCCTTTCAGTTTACTTCTATGTTAGAATTAGAAACTGAGTTTATGGATCATGTATTATATGTAAAAAATCCTATTGGTAAGATCTGCTCTTCGTACCTCCAAACTCTGACCATGGACCTCAGTATATCTGGTATAATGTTTCCCATGGATTTCATCTTGCTTTACATGACCGCCTTTGATGTCATCCTGGGAATGGATTGGTTGAAGAGGTACAAATTGTTTTGTACTGTGAGGAATCCAAGGTTAGTTTGTTACATACTATTGTGGGAAGAATGTGTGTCAAGGGTAGAAAGCGAGAAGAGTGACAATTTGTCATCTCAACCATCAAAGCTGAAAAGCTTGTCTCGTAAGGGTGTAGAGCTTTCCTAGCTTATATAGTCCTCAATGCTACATCTCCTACTCTTGACCACATTAAGATGTGGTGAAGGACTTCTCGGACGTCTTTCCTGAGGAGTTACCTAGGTTACCACCAACTCACAAGGTGGAATTCTCCCTCGAGCTTGTACCCAGAACTTCATCTATATTAAAGTTGCCTTACCACTTGGCCCCTGTCAAGCTTGCCAAACTGAAGAAGTAGCTTGAAGAGATTCTCGGCATGGGCTTCATTTGCCCCAGTGTTTCACCATGGGAAGCCCATGTTCTATTCGTGAACATGAAGGATGGTTTGATGTGGATGTGTATAGACTACTGCATGCTTAACCAAGTGATGGTGAAGAACCATTATCATTTGCCTCGCATCGACTACCTGTTTGATTAGATGAAGTCAGCCACTGTATTCTCCAAGATGGATCTGTGGAGTGGCTACAACCAAATGTGTGTGATGGATGGTAATGTCCTAAAGATAGCTTTCCGAACTCGCTATGGGCATTACAAATTCATGGTCATGCCTTTGGGTTTGACGAATGCCCCTACTACCTTCATGGACTTGATGAACTGAGTGTTCTGCCCATACCTTGACAAGTTCATGGTGGTGTTTATCAATGACGTTTTGGTTTATTCTGAGACATTGGAACAACATCGCAAGCATCTATGGATTGTACTCAACACACTGTGAGAAAATCAACTCTATGCAAAATTCTCAAAGTGTGAGTTTTGGATAAAGGAAGTTATGTTTCTGGGTCACGTGATTTCTGTTGGACATATAGTTGTTGATCATGTGAAGGAAGAATCTATGATTAAGTGGAATGCTCTAAAGAACCCATCTAAAATCTATAGTTTCCTTGGTTTAGCCGGTTACTATCGGAGGTTTATCAAGATCTTCTCTGAATTGGCCTTGCCTTTGACCAAGCTGACACAAAAGGAGGTCAAGTTCTCATGGACACCTGAGTGTGAGAACAGTTTTCAGAAATTGAAGGAGTGTTTGACTTCTTCTCTCGTACTTGCTTTTCCTGTTGAGGACATACCCTATGTCATTTACACTGACGCATCAAAACAAGGCTTAGGGTGTGTCTTGATGCAAGATGAAAAGGTGATCGCCTATTCTTCTCACCTATTGAAACCTAATGAAGTTAATTGTCATATGCATGATTTGGATTTTACTTCTATAGTTCATGCTCTAAAGATCTGGCGACACTATCTTTATGGTGAAAAGTTTGAAGTCTTCCCTGACCACAAAAGTCTGAGATACCTGCTGAATCAAAGGGAACTGAATCTGTAACAACGTAGGTGGATGGAATACCTCAAAGATTACAACTTCACTATCACCTATCATCCTGGTAAAGCAAACATCGTACCTGATGCTTTAAGTCACAAGAAGGATGTCATTGTCCTGCTTTGAGATGTTTAGTGTGGGAAAACCTTGAACATGTGACTAGTTGGCAACCTCAGCCTGTCGATTCAGTGGATGAAGACAAGTTGTGTGTTCATATGGCTAGCTTGACTATTACACTGTTGGTTGTTTACACAAACGAGTTTCAATCCAAGTAATGGATAGTTTACTCAACTTAACCAAACTCCGCAAGTATACGGAGGTAGTATAGTCAAGGTCGAACATAAGGAGATGAGCTAATTTAATTGAACGCAACAGTACTAAAGTTCAACAATCTAGACCAATTTTAAAGAGTAGAAGAGATTTGTTCTAAAAGCATAAGAATTTAGTTTTAACTATAGGAATTTCAGATTTTAATTAACAAGCAAGGATTACAAGGAAAGTTCGATTTCAGAAAGTTAATGAATCTTGGACATTAGGATTTCACTCACATACCATAGCAATCAAGAGAACAAGATAATTTAAACATACATAAGATCACGTTTCAAGGAAAAGTTGTGTTACATTTCACCTCCCGGTGTAAATGTAACGATCACAACTCAAAACAACGCTCTCGTGTTTGAATTGTGTTTATGATCACAAACAGTACCTCAACTCATTCCTCTCTACTCTCGTAGAATAAGAAGAGTTGCCAAGAAAAGCACCTCCACACATTCCTACTTGTCTTCTCAAACTAAGCAAGAAAGCAGAAAATATGCATATAAGGTGGCCAACAAAACATGCAAGGAAAGAGTAAACCGGCACTCTCAAGGTAAAGAAACAAGAATCAAATGCATTTAGTATGAAATCACTTGTTCATTACATGCTATGACATGGGAGTTACTCTCCCATGCCCAAGAAAGAGAGGGATACTCGTCCATAACAATGTACAGCAGATTTGCTACAGAATTTTTAGTGCTAGACATGGTTTAGAGAAGAAAAGACAAGGAGAACTGAAGATGTAACCACAAGAAGCAAGAATTCCGGCTTTAGCACGAAATTCCCCTCCTTTATCTGCTCCAAGTTGGGCTAACTCCTCTCTCAAGAAGTTGCTCAGAGTTGGGGACACTTGGTTGCACCATGAAGAAGACAATGGAGAAGTGGAGAAGAAGAAGAAGTCTCTTTATGCAAGAAAACACCTTAGATTCCTCCCAAATTGTCTTCCTATGATCTACTCTGGCTTTGGGACAAGAGAAACTCTCTAAATGGCTGAACGTAACTGTCCCTTGGCTTCCCTCTTTCTTTTAAAATCGTATTCTAAAATTTCAAATTTCTGAAACTACCAGGTGCACGTCGTGCATTTTGGGGTGCACGTCGTGCACCTGCAGTGCAGTTGACATCGAGCTGATCCGTGCACGGCATGCGCTGAGGAATTGCACGTCGTGCGACTTTCCAGAACTTCTTCAGTAGTTTGCGTTCCAGGTGCACGCCGTGTCATTTCGGTGTACACGCCGTGTCTTCGTCTTCTGTATGTTTGTAGAATCTCGCACGCCGTGCGGTTTCTGCATGCACGCCGTGCATTCTCTTGGTTGAACAGATCGAATTTTCTCTGGAAAGTTGCATGTCGTGCATTCTGATTTGCACGTCGTGCACTTTACTGCTTCAGCGAACCAATCTTTTTTTTCTGGGATGGTGCACGCCGTGCGTCTGAATCTGCACGTCGTGCATTCTTCTGTTTCTGTAGAAATAACATCCGAATTTAGTCCTTTTTGTGGCAAATTTGCAACACAAGTTATGGGACAAATAGAACAATAAAAAGATGGAAAAACTAATATGAAAGAGACTAAATTATACTGGAAAGAACCAAATTTGTGTGTGATAACATGTGAAAAGATGATATATAAATCACACAACAAATCCCCCTAAGCTTAAACCATTGCTTGTCCTCAAGCAAAAAGAGCATAGAAATATAAATGAAGAATTGTCAAGAACAAGAATAGATCAAAAGAAAGGAAATATGTGTATAAAACCAAACCAACCATGATCAACATGTTTATGCTCCTAGCCATCAATTCATCTCAAACACCCAAGAAAGAGATTTTTAGTTCAGCAGGGGTAGCATCAATTTAATGAATCAATCAATTAAACAACACTAGGTAGAATTTGGATGACCAAGCCAAACAATCAGTGGATGTGCAACTCAAACTCTCAACTATTGAGGATACAAAAGATGAAATCTTAGTTAAAAATTGACAATTTTTGTTGTACTCTCCTTTTCCCAAAAATGATATGACAAAGGATTATGGGTTCCGACACTCGACTGCTAATGTAGGCTTATGCACACGTGGAATGTCGGTTGGGGTATTTTACCCTCTTTTAAGACATACCACCTAACCATCGTGGCCAGATCGGACTTACACTAGGCTAGCATGGTATGTGGGCAGATTAGCCATCTTTAATGGGGTATAAGAGTTATTTAATTTTTTTCAAAACTTGGGAGAGTCAACTAAATTGCAACATTCACTAGATTTCATTCATCTGTTTTGAAAATTTTTCATTGAAAGAGTGTTTGCAAATGCACTAAGAGCTTGGCAAGGTCATCACGTATTCTAAATGATGTTGTAAGTTGATTTACTAACAAAAACTGAAACCATTACATGTTTTAAGCAATCAAGGATGTGAAATAATGAAATTTCAGGCTAGAAGCATAAACCAAAGTTAAGCACAAGTTGATGGTCAAAAGGTTTCATTTGATTAATGCATGCTTTTTACAACTTCTTCAAATGATATTTCTCGTCAAAAGAGGACAAACAGTTAAGCATAGGAGTTCTTTCCACATATAAAAGATGAATCTCATATCATACTAGACTTGCCATCAGAAAAGAAGAACTGAGAACAACAACTGAAAAGTGAAAATAAAACAAAAGTACAAAAGCAAAAGATAAGAAGCAAATAACATGAAAAGCAAAAACTAAAAGAACTAGGATACCAATACCATCTGGTAGCTCCCCCCAAGCTTGAAATTAGTAGTGTCCTCACTGCATCAATTGAACTTTAGGAGTTCACAACCGGATACCTGTCATGAACGAGTCAAAAAAATGATCCGCCGCCTCCCTGCTCAGGGAAGAACTGACTAATGATGTCAGGAATGTCCATTGGCGTTGCGGATGATTCTGGCTGTTACTGCTGGTGGTCTGGGGGCTTCTGTGGAGTGTCTGGAGCTGTGGTCTCCTGGAAGGAGGGGGACTGGAAGGACTACGGTGCTGAGTAGTGGCTTTGCGAGATGTGCCACGCATCCATCCGGTTGACCATTTCGTACATAGTTGAGTATTGTGCACTCAAATGGTCAAACCTGGTGTCATACTACGCACCCATCTGGTCTAGGCGGGTGTCCAAATGATCAAATCGCCGCTGCACGTAGCTGTAAAGGTGCTGAACATCCGGCATTGTCCAGCCATACTCAGTCTGAGTACCAGTGGACGGTGGTAGAGGGGTAGGGGCTCCTAGTGTAGGCCCTGGAGTAGAGCTGATGGCACCCCTGGTGGGTGTCTCCTCATCAGTTTCTGGCTGTAGCTCTACTTTCCAAGTAGCCTTGTTCTTTATGTCATTCTGACTTGCATCGGGGATTGTGATGAACTGTATCTTTGTGATAAAAATCTTGAACTTTGATGTGCTGCTGCCATGTTTGGAGATCAGACCGCAAGAGATGAGATAGTTTATATCCACAAGGTTCTTCCCCGGTGCAGGTTCAAGGGAACCTACATCCAAACCCAGCTGCATAGCAAGGATGCTAATTAACCCACCACACATGATGTCGCCCGCCTCCCTTTTCTTTTGCTTCTTAGTATCAAGAAGCTTGTTTACAATGTAATATCCAGAACTTAATTGCTCATTTTGCACCAAAAACCATAAGAATAAGAGATCAATTTTTCCTACAACACCCTGAGTTTCATTCTTTGCAAAAGGTCATGTGCTAAGAAGGCGATGAATAACTCGGAAAATAGGATTGTGGATGCTAGAAGCCCGAGCATTCCTTGCTCTATGCATTGTTTTAGAAGTAATTTCAGACCAAAATAGATCGTTGTTGAAAGCTGGAGGGTAATCAGTGTAACCACCATAGTTGCATTTAAGCAAAGTGTAGAACCGCTCAAGATTCATGGAAAACGGTTTGTCCAACATGCGGAAACTGATATTCTGATAAGGGATTTGGCGGCGTTGTGGGTCACTCTCAACTTTAAAAGTAGTGAGAAACTCATACACAAGGCGAGGGTAGGTCTTAGCAACCTGGGTGCAGAGATAATGTAAACCCAAAAAGGTTAAGTGATTTACTACCTCATCTTTGAAACCCAGCTTGGTAACGGCTTCTTCACACATGTACCGTGAAGGCAGAACACGCCTTGTAATGAGAAATTGGTAGTCGGCGTCTTCCTCAGGCTTGACCCTAAACTGTGTGGATGGTACAAAAGAATGTGGTGTTGGTGTGGAGGATCCTACTTCAGCTGTAACGTGTTATCCTGGGCGGCTTCCGGACTTCCGCTTGATTGGTGTCATTAGTCTGTAGGGGTGCACGGCATGTTTCTAGGATGCACAGCGTACAGATGGACTGTTCGTCTGCTTCAGACAGGTAGACGCACGGCAGATGTAGTGCACGGCGTGCACCTATAGATTTGGGGCAAAATTCAAGATCTGCACAGACGGCGGCTAGGACGCCCAACGTGGATGTTGGTGCGGTCGGCGGGGTGGTTTTTGTGCGGCTGCGGCTTTCTTGACGACGGTGATGCACTGCTGTTGTGCGGAGAAGAGAAGAACGAGGTGGAGGTATGTCGGCGGCTTGATGGTGCTGCGCACGGATGAAGGAGCAGTAGCTAGGCACCGAGTGGAGAAGGGGGGTGGTTGCTAAGATCTACTGCTGTGGTCGAACGGCGGCTGGATGTTGGTTGGAGCTGCTGGCAGGGTGGAGGAGGCGGCGACGGCACGGAGAAGAACAGCGGTGGCTCGAACAGAGAAGGGGGCCGAGCTGCGTATGGCTGCGGGATGCTGGCGCACGGCTGAAGGCGGAGGTGCACGGCTGCAGACGGCTGCTAGGGTTTGGTTCCACGACTGGCGGGCGGCTGTTGGGGTCGGGGTGCATGGCTCTAGGGTTAGAGTGATTAGGTCGTGCACTCCGGCCCTTTTTGTCTGGACTTCACTTAAAAGTGCACGGCGTGCGTTCTGAATGCATGGCGTGCGCTTCTATAAAGTCCGGTTTCAAACTTCTCCTTTGCGTCTAGGTGCACGGTGTGCATTTTGAACAATGCACGCCGTGCGTGATTCCAGGAACTTTACCGATTTCTATCGCCCAGATGCACGGCGTGCATTACTACGGTGCACGCCGTGCACGTTTCCAGAAAGTTGCTGAACTTTTTATTTCCCAGGTGCACGTTGTGCACGTTGAAAATGAATGTCGTGTTAGTTTCCAGAAAGTTTTCTGCAGATCTCGCATACCAGATGCACGGCGTGCAGATTGGAAATACACGTCGTGTACGTTTCCAGAACAATTTCTGTTGTATTTTGTATTGAAGTGCACGTCGTGTCTTCGAAAGACACGTCGTGCACTTTGCAATTTCTGCAGAAAATTGCAGTCAGTCAGCAGTAAATTATGACGGATTGAGTAGAAATCAAGTCTAAATTATTACATTCATCCATGACAAGCTTATTAACAAAATTAAAGAGTGTTTTTTATTTGAAAAACTTAAAAGAAATCTATCCTAATGTGGGGTCAACTCCCACGAGGTCCTCCATTTAGAGTCTGGAGTAAGACTTCTTCTAAGACTTCAGGCATCTTGCAGGGAGCAAGAAGCTCCTTTCTCCACTTCTTCTCCGCTTGAGTAGCGTTTGCAACGTTGTCCATTGACTTTGAAAGTTCCATCTTTACCTTGGAGTTCTACAGCTCCATATGGAAAAATCTTGAGTACTAGGAACGGGCTGGACCACTTGGATTTCAATTTTCCTGGAAAAAGTTCCAATCTGGAATTGAATAACAATACTTTATCTCCTTCTTGGAAGTCCTTCCTGCGAATTCTTTTATCATGCCAAGCTTTTGTTCTTTATTTATACAACTTTGCATTCTCATATGAATCAAGACGAAGTTCTTCAAGCTCCTGCAGCTGCAACATACACTTTTCTCCTGCTCTCTTCATGTCAAAATTCAAGAACTTTATTGCCCATAAAGCGCGGTGCTCCAATTCGAGCGGAAGGTGACATGACTTGCCATAGATCAGCTTGAATGGAGTAGTCCCAATGATGGTTTTGTAGGTTGTGTGATATGCCCATAATGCATCATCTATCTTTAGTGCCCAATCTTTCCTTGAACTAGAGACAGTCTTTTCAAGAATAGTCTTCAGTTGTCTATTTGAAATCTCTACTTGCCCGGATGTTTGGGGATGATAGGGCATAGAGATTTTGTGAGTTACACCGTACTTGGAGAGAAGATTGTTGAATTGTTTTTCAGCAAAGTGTGTTCCTCCATCTGAAATAACGGAACGTGGAACTCCAAACCGAGGGAATATAACCTTTTGAAAAAGCTTAATTACAGATTTGGCATCTGGTGCTTGGGTTGGAATGGCTTCAACCCATTTAGAAACGTATTCACAAGCAACAAGAATATATTGATATCTGCAGGAAGAAGGGAATGGTCCCATGTAGTCCACTCCCCATACATCGAACACCTCAACCTCTAAAATAGAGTTGAGTGGCATGTCGTCTCGGCGGGATATGCCTCCTGTTCTTTGGCACCTATCACAAGATTTGACGAATAGATTGACATCTTTAAATAATGTGGGCCAATAGAAACTGGCTTGAAGTATTTTTGCAACGGTCTTTTCTCCTCTAAAATGACCTCCATAAGGAGAGGCATGGCAATCAGCAATGATACTTGGGACTTCCTCTTCAACAACGCATCTCCGAATTAGCCCATCGCTTCCATGCTTGAATAGCAACGGGTCATCCCAGTAATAGAACTTTACATCATGAAAGAATTTCTTCTTTTGTTGATATGTCAAACCCGGAGGTAGCTGTCCAGTAGCAAGAAAATTAGCAATATCTGCAAACCATGGTGCTCGAATGGATGACAGTGTGTAGAGTTTTTCAATAGGAAATAGATCTCCAGCTTCCGTGGTCAATCTAGAGAGGTGATCAGCAACACTGTTGTCGGTACCCTTTTTGTCTCGGATTTCAATATCAAACTCTTGCAGGAGAAGTATCCAGTGAATGAGGCGTGGTTTGGCATCTTTTTTATTCAGCAAATACTTAATGGTAGCATGATCAGTGTATACAATCACTTTTGATCCTACTAATTACTGTCGGAACTTGTCAAATGCATATACAATTGCAAGCATTTCTTTCTCCGTGGTTGTATAATTGATTTGTGCTTCATCGAGAGTTTTGCTGGAATAATAGATTGCATGAATCTTCTTGTCTCTCCGCTGTCCCAAAACATCTCCCACTGCATAATCACTTGCATCGCACATGAGTTCAAAGGGAGAATCCCAATCTGGAGGCTGGATAATTGGGGTTGAAATGAGAGCCTCTTTGAGTTTGGAAAAGGCTGCTTGGCAATCGTCATCAAATACAAATTTTGTATCTTTTGTAAGAAGGGAACATAGCGGCTTTGCAATTTCGGAAAAGTCTTTAATGAATCTTCTGTAAAAACATGCATGTCCTAAAAAGCTATGAATGTCTTTTACTGAAGATGAAGTAGACATCTTCTCAATTGCTTCGACCTTTGCCCTATCCACTTCAATACCCTTGTTAGATACCACATGTCCTAGCACTACACCGGATTGTACCATAAAATGGCACTTCTCCCAGTTTAGCACTGGGTTAACCTTTTTACAGTGGGCTAAGACAAGAGACATATTTAATAAGCATTGATCAAAAGAATCTTCATACACGCTGAAATCGTCCATAAAAATCTCCATTATATTTTCAATAAAATCGGAGAATATGGCCATCATGCACCACTGAAAAGTAGCAGGAGCATTACAAAGACCAAACGGCATACGACGATAAGCATATGTTTCGTAAGTACATGTGAAAGTGGTCTTTTCTTGGTCGGGGGGATATATGGGAATCTGAAAAAAACCTGAATACCCGTCCAAGTAGCAGAAATATGAATGTTTGGCAAGACGTTCAAGCATCAAATCAATAAAAGGCAAAGGGAAATGATCTTTGCGGGTTGCTTTATTCAAACGCCTATAGTCAATACACATACGCCAGCCGGTGACCATGCGTTTTTGTATTAACTCATCATTATCTCCTTTAATGACAGTTGCACCTCTCCCCTTCTTAGGTACCACGTAAATCCCACTAACCCAAGGGTTTTCACTTATTGGATATATGATTCCAGTGTCAATTAACTTGAAAATTTCTTTCTTTACCACCTCAAGCATATTTTGATTTAAACTTCTAGGTGGTTCAACAGTTGGTTTAGCATCATCTTCCATATTTATTCCATGCATACAAATTGAAGGATGAATGCCTTTTAAATCCTCTATGGAGTAACCAATGACATCTTTGTACAAACGCAATTCGGCAAGCAGTTTATTTTCTTGATCATTGGTCAATTCACTATTTATTATGACAGGAGATGTAGAATTTGGGTCAAGAAATGCATACCTTAGCCCAGGTGGAAGGGCTTTTAATTCTACCTTTTTGCCTGTAGTACTTTCATCAATTTTATCTTCAACAAGTGGAGCATCTTCATCAATAGCTGTTGCTTTAGAAATAGAAAGTGCTCCAGAAATTTCAGAATTATTGAATTCAGTTGCATCATCATCATAAAGATCAACCATCAAATCAACATCATTTTCACTAACGTTCTCAACAGGATCAACAATATCAAGCAAGCATATTTCTTCAACACGTGCAGGTGCTTTCATAGCTTCATAAATAGAAAATTCCATAGCCTCTCCCCCAACACGTAAAGTGAGCTTCCCTTCCTGGACATCAACACAAGACATCCGGCAGTTCTCAAGAATGGCCTCCCAAAAAGAACAGGGTTGGAAGGAACTTCCACCATGTCAAGAACAATAAAATCACAAGGTATATAGAATTTCCCGATTTGTACAAGTACATCTTCCACCATACCTTTTGGATATTTAATAGAGTGATCAGCTAATTCAATAGCCATCCTTGTAGGCTTCAAATCCCCTAGATCTAATTCTTGCCATAAGGTAAATGGAATGAGGCTGATACTCACACCGAGATCTACTAAACCTTTATCAAAAGTGGTGTCATTAATCTTGCAAGGCAGTGTGAATGCTCCCAAATCATCAAGCTTTTGAGGGAGATGATTTTGAATGATAGAACTTACTCGTTCAGAAAGCATTACATTTTCTACTTGATCAACCTTTCTTCTTTTAGTCAGAATGTCTTTTAAGAATTTTGCATAAGAAGGCATTTCGGCAATAACTTCAGCAAAAGGAAGGTTTACATGTAATTTGTTGATTATGTCCACAAATTTCCTGAATTTCTAGTCTTCCTTCTTATTGGCTAATCTTTGAGGAAAAGGTGCATTGGCTTTGAAAGAAGGTGGTATTTCAGCTTTACCTTTCTCCTCGCTGCGATTTGGAGTGTTGGCCTCTTCTTCAATAGTTTGCTTCATGTTCTTCTCCTCAGATGGAGAAGGTCTTTCAATCTCAGCTCCGCTTCTTAAGATAATTGCATGGGCTTGCTGCCTTGGATTTACTTCCGGCTGGCTTGGAAGAGAACCGGATTGTGGAGTCCTTTGTTGATTTAAATCTTGTTGTGCTATTTGATTTTCCAACATCTTGGTGTGGGTGGAAATTCCATCCACTTTTGTAGAAAGTTGCGCAATAGCATCTTTTAAAAGCTTGTCATTTCCTCAGAGTTCCTCATTATGTTGCATCTGTGTTGATATGAATTTCTCCATCATGGCTTCCAAAGAAGAACCTTGGGGTTGTTGTTGCTGTTGAAAACCCCTGTTATTGAAACCCGGCAGATTTCCTTGACGGTTTACATGTTGCTGTTGTTGCTGCCCTTGCTGGAAATTTTGGGTGTTGCTTGCATTCCGGTAAGAGAAATTAGGATGATCTCTCCATCCTGGATTATATTGGTTTGAATAAGGGTTGTATTGTTTGTTTCCTTGCATCCCAACTTCATTAACATGTTCAAAATTTCCTTCCATAGCATTAGGGGCAAAACAAGAAGAAGAAGTATGTCCTATACTACCACAAGTTTCACACGTTGCTTCAGCAGATTGAATTGGCAGAGTGGTCATCTTCTCAAATTTCTGTGTAAGCACATCTAGCTTTGCAGCAATTAGATCAACAGCATCAATAGTATGCTTTCCTCCTTGCTTCCCAGAAGAAGAGCTTGTTGTAGAGGTGGATTTAGCTCCTCTATCTCCTCCCCATTGGCAGTTATTGAGTGATATATCTTCAATGATATCATAGGCCACTCTATAGGACTTGGTCATTAGTGCACCGCCAGCTGCGGCATCTAGAGTCAACCGAGTATTGTAAAACAGTCCATTGTAGAAGGTCGGTAGCAAGAGCCAGTTTGTCAAACCATGGTGCGGGCAAAGACGTTGAAGATCCTTGAACCGTACCCATGTATCATATAAGGTTTCTCCTTCACTTTGGGAGAAATTTGTAAGCCGGTTCCTCAAGTGAGCTGTCTTGCTTGGCGGAAAGTACTTTGCTAGGAAAGCATTTAGGAGTTGGTCCCAGCTTCTAATAGACTTCTTGGGAAGAGACAAAAGCCAAACCTTGGCTCTATCTCTTAGAGTGAAGGGAAATATCATAAGTCTAATTCCATCGGCAGACACCCCATTAATCTTGAAAGTATTAAGATATTCCAGAAATTCTGAAATATGAAGACTTGGGTCTTCATTGTTCGTACCCCCAAAATGATTTTGTTGAATCATTTGCATCATAGAAGGGAAAATTGAAAAGTTATTTGCTTCCACAGCAGGTAGGTCAATGGCTCCACAAATATTTGTGGCAACCGGCATAGCGAAGTCTTTTAGAGGGTGATCGTCCTCCATGGCAGAAATGCTTGGAGTAGCTACTGCAGAAGATGAAGAAGACGGTGGTGGTGATGATGGCGGTGGTGACGGTGAAGTACCTCCAAATAGTGGTTGTTCCACTCTTCTTGTTCTCCTCAAACTTGAAAGAGTTCGCTCTATTTCAAGGTCTAGCAAAGTGGATGTTTGGAGACCTCGTTGTGAACGACGCATACAACCTAAAAAATAACAAGAGAAATTAAGAACACACTAAGAGGTATATGGAAATTTGAAAATGATGAATGATGGTCTAGTCTCGAATACTAAATAGTACTTATTACTCCAATTAAATTACCGAAACTCCCCGGCAACGGCACCAAAAACTTGTTGGTTGTTTACACAAACGAGTTTCAATCCAAGTAATGGATAGTTTACTCAACTTAACCAAACTCCGCAAGTATACGGAGGTAGTATAGTCAAGGTCGAACACAAGGAGCTGAGCTAATTTAATTGAACGCAACAGTACTAAAGTTCAACAATCTAGACCGATTTTAAAGAGTAGAAGAGATTTGTTCTAAAAGCATAAGAATTTGGTTTTAACTACAGGAATTTTATATTTTAATTAACAAGCAAGGATTACAAGGAAAGTTCGATTTCAGAAAATTAATGAATCTTGGACATTAGGATTTCACTCACATACCATAGCAATCAAGAGAACAAGATAATTTAAACATACATAAGATCACGTTTCAAGGAAAAGTTGTGTTACATTTCACCTCCCGGTGTAAATGTAACGATCACAACTCAAAACAACACTCTCGTGCTTGAATTGCATTTATGATCACAAACAGTCCCTCAACTCATTACTCTCTACTCTCGTAGAAGAAGAAGAGTTGCCAAGAAAAGCGCCTCCACACATTCCTACTTGTCTTCTCAAACTAAGCAAGAAAGCAGAAAATATGCATATAAGGTGGCCAACAAAACATGCAAGGAAAGAGTAAACCGGCACTCTCAAGGTAAAGAAACAAGAATCAAATGCATTTAGTACGAAATCACTTGTTCATTACATGCTATGACATGGGAGTTACTCTCCCATACCCAAGAAATAGAGGTCTACTCGTCCATAACAATGTACAGCAGATTTGCTACAGAATTTTTAGTGCTAGACTTGGTTTAGAGAAGAAAAGACAAGGAGAACTGAAGATGTAACCACAAGAAGCAAGAATTCCGACTTTAGGATGAAATTCCCCTCCTTTAGCTGCTCCAAGTCGGGCTAACTCCTCTCTCAAGAAGTTGCTCGGAGTTGGGGATGCTTGGCTGCACCTTGAAGAAGACAATGGAGAAGTGGAGAAGAAGAAGAAGTCTCTTTATGCAAGAAACCACCTTAGATTCCTCCCAAATCATCTTCCTCTGCTCTACTCTAGCTTTTGGATAAGAGAAACTCTCTAAATGGCTGAACGTAACTGTCCCTTGGCTTCCCTCTTTCTTTTAAAATTGTATTCTGAAATTTCAAATTTCTGAAACTGCCAGGTGCACGTCGTGCATTTTGGGGGTGCACGTCGTGCACCTGCAGTGCAGTTGACATCGGGCTGATCCGTGCACGGCGTGCGCTGAGGAATTGCACGCTGTGTGACTTTCCAGAACTTCTTCAGCAGTTTGCGTTCCAGGTGCACACCGTGTCATTTCAGTGTGTACGTCGTGTCTTCGTCTTCTGTATGTTTCTGGAATCTCGCACGTCGTGCGTTTTCTGCGTGCACGCCGTGCATTCTCTTGGCTGAACAGATCGAATTTTCTCTGGAAAGTTGCACGTCGTGCATTCTTATTTGCACGTCGTGCACTTTACTGCTTCAGCGAACCAATATTTTTTTTTCTAGGATGGTGCACGCCGTGTGTCTGAATCTGAACGATGTGCATTCTTCTGTTTATGTAGAAATAACATCCGAATTTAGTCCTTTTTGTGGCAAATTTGCAATACAAGTTATGGGACAAATAGAACAACAAAAAGATGGCAAAACTAGTATGAAAGAGACGAAATTATACTGGAAAGAAACAAATTTGGGTGTGATAACATGTGAAAAGATGATATATAAATCACACAACATACACCAACCTGGATCTCAGAAGTCGTTGTTGTACAGTTGGAGAGTTCTGAGTTGGAAGAGATGAAGGCCTTGACTGAGAAACTACAATATGAATTCTCTATCAAAGTGGATGGTGTTGTCTACTTCAGAAAAAGGTTGTGGATTCTCGACATAGGTGATCTGAGATAGAAGATTCTAAGTAAAGCTCATGGGTCCAAGTACACTATTCATCCTGGCATGACAAAAATGTACAAAGACTTTGATGAATGCATATTCATCATAATATTCAATCACCACCTTATGCTCATTTGAACTCAATACATCCAATTTCATTTACTAAATATCACAATATACAAAATTGTTTATTGGTTCAATTATTAGGATTATTAACTGAGTTTATGTTGAATTTATGCAGGAACAATCAGCTGGCACCCACCTCCATTTAACCCTAATCCACCTTCAACATAATCATCACTACCCCTTGCTTCATTCCATATTTATCTCCATAAACCATCATCCAAAACAAACCCTTTTGAGTGGGACCCACCTTTCTCAACCTTTGATATACCCTCACTCATCTTTGGTCTTGACCATACGGTTTCATCCATACAGTTTCATCCAATCGGTTTCACCCTTCCCCTCCTAACGGTCTTGCCCTTCCATACAGTCTCAAGACCGTATAAGCAGTCTCTTCGCAAGACCGTATCAAGCGCATGTTTAGAAAAGTGCAAAGAAACCCTCTTTCCATCATCTTCAACCTCAGAAACCATAGCCCTCGATGCAGCAACTCCTCGTCATCCATGGCTACCTCACCACCGCGCTACCTGCTTGACTAGGACCTACAACATAGGTAGTGCACGGTCTCATGACCGATAGAACAGCATGCCACGAGACCGGTTGGGCGCGAGACCGATCAAAGGTCCAAGACCGTTTGGAGCTACGACGATCTGTGAGGATGAGAACATGTGATCGATCGCTGAAGATCGGTTGCACAGCAGACCGCAAGGCTGTAAACGGTTGAAGACTATTTGGGAGCAAAGTGATAGGCCAGCCGCCTGTCAAGACCGTTTGGATGATGAGGACTAATCAAAAGCATGACTGTTTAGAGCCATAGCTGAAGACTGTCAGACAAAGAATGATCGGAGGAAGCAGACTACAAAACTAAGACCACTAGGGCTTAACGGTATGCGAGACCATATGATCGTTGACTCAAGAACGTATAGACTTAGCAGACTGATAGAACTCCAAACCATTTGGAATGGAAACCGGTTGGACGTGGACCGTTATCCAAGACCGATTGGTGGATATATATTCCAAAACCATTTGGATAACAGACCGTTCGGAGGAAAGATAATCCAAGACTGTTTGGTCATCGATCGATCTGCAAAACCAGTTGTTGAAGACCGTTTTCTCTTCTAAAGAACAAGACCGGTTGAAGGTTGAGTCCATGAAGACCGTTTGGAGGGAAATAATATAAGACCGTTTGGTCATCTAAATGGTCTCCAAGCCGTTAAGACCAAACCATGAGAAGGGCTCACACCAAAAACATGAGGACCATACTCGAGCCTATAAATAGGACCACAAGAGCCCTCATTTGGGCATCAATCTGGGGATGCCACCAGGCTGCCCAAATGCAAGGCTCAATCTAGCTCCATCCACGTACAGCCACACCATATCCACTTCGCCTGCTCCTCTTGCTGTGAGCAAGGAGGTTGAGTAGAGAAGGAAGGTGGAGAAGAAGCTCCACCCGATCTGCCTTGGTGGTTCTTCCTCTTCATCTAAGATTTGCCCCGACATGACGTAGAAGACCGCATCATCTTCACCGAGCTGTGATTACCTTCTGCATCATGCTCATGGTAGAATCTTCCCTCTCTCTTGTTCTTCTTATTTCTCACATCATGAGCGAGTACTTCCTTTTTGCTGGGGTGCGGGGACTAGCCCCACTGCCCATGCTTTCATATCTTTTCATTTAACATTCCAAGACAATGTATATAACTTTTCATTTCGTTGCTAATCGTTCATGTGTGTAATTTGATTACCTGCTTGCTTGTGTATTGTTCTTCCCTATGTTGTGAGTTCTTCTATATGTAGGGTAGGATGTTGATTAAAGATATGGACTCCCAAACTAGAAATAGAATGGGATTCCTTGAGGTCGTAAGTGTATGATCCATAAGGGGACGAGCAATCTAGCCTAAGGTGAGGCTTCTGTGGCCTAAACATCCCTCAGGGAGGGCCACAGCCTTAGCTAGATTTTGTATCTTCTTTGTTAATCATCGATGTTAGCTTGTAGATCAATCACTTGCTTACTTTTCATTTAGCACAGTTGACTCCCAAACTAGAAATAGAATGGGATTCCTTGAAGTCGTAAGTGGATGATCCGTGACGGGATGAGCCATCTAGCCTACAGTGACGCTTCTGTGTGCCTAATGCCTATATAGGGAGGCCACAGCTTCAGTTGGATTTTGTATCCTCATAACTGTAAGTGTATGATCTGGATGGTGACGAGACATCTAATGCCTAAGGAGATGCTTACGTGGACCTAAACATCCCTCAGGGAGGGTTCACAGTAGTTCTATTTGGATAGTTATATCTTGCCTGGATGTTTGATGTTAGGATGTGTTTGCATGTGTAGTGGTGGTAAAACTCGGGACCATCCCAGCGATTCCTTATCATTAATCTAGATCCAACTTTAATTCTGCAATTTACTTTCTTACAATTAGTTTAATTAACCTCAAATCAACCAATCGTTCTAAATATTAGTCTTACTTGAGCTACATTCGACTAACGACGATTCTTAAAAATATTGTCTATTGGGATTCGATCCTCAACTATACTGTGACAAGACCCGTCCGCTTGTGGGTGGTATTTTTGCATGAGGTTTTGGTAAAGCTCAGGGATTTCAACCCCGAGTGAATTTGTTAGTGCGATAATATACCACGTCAAATTTTGGCACCGTTGTCGGGGACAACAGAATCAGTTTAGTCAAATCTAGTTCTTTGAGGCTAATTTAGGTCTTTGCTTTTTCTTTTGAAAAAATTGATCATCTACTTGAATTTGAATCTACTATGTGGATTTCACTTTTGAAACTTTTCCACTTCAGGTACATCCAAAAGACTAGTGTATGCACCATTTGTACAGTCCTGGACTCTCTGTTAGCTTTGATTTAGAGATAGACAGGACCTTTCTTTGTCAAAATAGAGAGAATCAAGCAAGAATGGCTCAAGAGGAGGAAATAGCCCGAAGGGTAGCTCAAGCCATTAATGCACAAAGAGGCTAGTGCAAGAATCCAGAGCTACAGTTCAAGAAGAAATCCTAGCAGCACAAGCAGCAGCACAAGCAGCAGCGCAAGCAGCAAAACTGCAAAAGGATCTTAGGAAGTTCTCAATCCCTAAAGTTGTTGATGTTCATCACCCAGTTCAACCTCCTCCCATCAATTCTCCCAACTTTGAGATACAAGCACATTGGATTACCTTGCTTCAAAACAGCCCATTCTATGGTAAACAAGGAGAAGATAGTCAAGAACATCTTCTGAGGTTTATTGATCTATGTGCCATGACAAAGCAAAATAGAGTGTCCGACGATGCCATTAGACTCCGTCTTTTCAAGTATTCGCTTGTTGATAGATCTATAAGTTGGTACAACTTCTTGCAATGTGAGCCCATCACCACATGGGAACAACTGCAAAACGTTTTCTTGGAAAAAAATTACCCTCCTTCTCTCACCTATGAAATTAGGGGTCGAATAACAATGTTCACTCAAACCCCTGGAGAAACCCTTGCTGAAGCATGGGAAAGATATAAAGATCTTCTACGCAAGTGTCCACATCATGGAATCCCTAAGAATCAGCTTATTGAAATCTTCTATAGGGGTGTGGACGATGATATCAAGAGGTTTTTAGACCCCTCGTCTAGAGGAAACTTCATGCGACAAAGTTACGATAGCACATGGAGGGTTGTCACCCTTGGAGCTAAAAATCAAGCTAATTGGGGTAGATCTGTAGGCAAAGGAGTGTTGAAGGTAGCTATGGCTGAAGTTATTCCTGAATACAAGTCAATCGCCGAAACCCTAAAACTCTTAGTTTCCAAGCAAGACCATATTGAATCATCCCTTGTTGCATTTGGAAGAGGACGTTCACCCCCTCAACAATAAGAACAGATTAAGTCAGCTTCTCTGTTTTGTGAAGCATGCAAAGGTACTGATCATTCCACTTTAGCATGCAATGTTCTCTATGATGTTGTTCTAAGCAACGCTTATGGCCAAGGAGATAATAGTCAAATGGAAAATCTTAATGTGGTCAACACCATCCCTGGTTAAGGATATTACAATCCAAATCAGAATAGGAACCATCTTGGTTTTCAATATGGAAATACTTCAGGAGCAGAAAACTCATGACAACTTGGTTCAAACTATTAACAACAAGGTCCACCTAGATTCCAGTATAACCAGCAACAAAACTTCTGGAATCAAGGAAACTTCAGAGGCAACTTCCCAAATAGGAACTTCAACAATTATCAAAACAACTCTCAATTCCAGAATCCCAACCAGGCCCCTTTCCAAAATCAATAACACGGGCAACAAACCGGACCCATTTCTCCTTATGACAAATTAATGACCATTGAGAAGATGTTGCAGTCGCAGCAAACCATGATAGCTAACTAGCAAACCTTGATAGCTAACCAGCAAGCACATCAGAAAGCCATTGAATCTCAACTAGCTCAACTTGCAACTAGCGTGAAGCCACATGTTGGAGCCTTTGCTGGTCAACCAGAAAACAACCCTAAACATTTTGAGCAATTGAAGGCTGTTATGACTCGTTCTGGTAATGTATATCCTGACCCTCCTGTCAGGACACCAATGGTTGTCACAGATGAACAATACCAGGTGAAAGATCAAGTCGACAAGGAACCTGAATCTTTTCTGGAGGAGCAGCCAAGCAATGATAAGTCAGACAAAGAAAATTCTGAGAAACCTGCTACATAAGAGGAAAAAACAACACCAGAACCTGATATCCCTATTTACAAGCCTCGTATACCTTTTCCATCTCATTTAAGGCAAACAAAGCTTGATACTCATTTCAATAAGTTCAAAGAAGCTTCAAGTTGATATACCCTTTCTAGATGCACTGGCTGAGATACCAGCTGGGATGAAGTACTTGAAGTCACTTCTCACAAGAAAATATATAATTGAAGAATATGAGACAGTTAAGTTAGCAACAACCACTTCTGATATCATCCAGAGCAAGATGCCTAAGAATCAGAAAGATCCAGGATCCTTTGGGATTTCATGCCATATAGGCGAGTCTTCATGTAAGAAAGGATTGGTCGATCTTGGTGCTAGCATCTCTATCATGCCACTTAGCCTTTGTAAAAGGATAGGGTTTGTTGAGTTTCTCCCAACTGGCATGACCATACAACTTGCAGATAACACCGTGACTCTACCCTTAGGAATCATTGAGGATGTCCTTGTCAAGGTAGGCAAAGACTCTTATGTTCCTTGTGACTTTGTCATCATGGACATAACAGAAGACACTAGGTACCCTCTTATCTTTGGATGCCCATTCCTCGCCACTGCAAGAGCTCTAATTGATGTTGAGGTAGGAACATTTCTGCTCAGACTTGGTAAAGAAACTCTCGAATTCAAAGTTTTTGAAAGTATGCGAAGACCAAGCATGCAAGAAGAAGTCTACTTGATTGAGTGCATAGAGCATATGACACTTCTTACACAAGAGGATTATGAACAAGATGACCCGTTAGAAGTGTCTCTAACAAACCCATCTGCTGATAACTCCATTGATGAACAAATAAAGGATTGTGTTCTCCACCTCGATACTGCTAAAGAAAATCCTAAAGCCAAAATTGAGGAACTCAAAGTTGTGGATGTCACTAAAGAACCATGTAAAAAACCACAAGCTCCTGAAATGAAACCCCTACCTGAGGGATTGAAGTATGTGTTTCTAGATGACCTCAAGGTCTGTCCAGTCATCATAAATTCTGATCTAACGATAGAACAAGAGGATAAACTCTTGACGGAATTAAGGGAAAGAAGAAAAGCTATAGGTTACAAGATGAGTGATCTCACTGAGGTGAGTCAGGCGCTTTGCATGCACAAAATCCCCATGATGGAAGATCATAAACCAACCGTTGAACATCAAAGGAAGCTTAATCCAAACATGAAGGAAGTAATCCATCAAGAAGTCATTAAAATGCTCATTACTGGAATCATTTATTTGATATATGACTCGCCATGGGTACTGTGATTCGAAATGAAGATAATGAACTCATTACCACTAGAACAGTCACCAGGTGGAGGATGTGTATTGATTACATGAAGTTGAATAAGGCAAACTTGGTGGTAGGTTGACAGTCAGTCATAAAACTTTTTAATCATTTTATGACATGGATCCTTATAAAAATCTCATTGTAGCATCTCTACCTAAGGGCATGCTACATCGGCACCCAGGTGTAGTGATAAATATGCAAGGAGTTTCAACAAAAAAGGTGCTTGATTGTGTTGAAGGAAAAGGAAGGGCTTCCACATCTTGTACGAGTGTGGATAAAGAAATTATTTCTATTTCATTATTACCCAAATGTAGTGAAAAATGTGCAAGTGCAATCTTTTTGAAGTAAACTGGTAAAAAAGCAAATTCAACAAAAATGTATTAGAGTAGGACATTGGAATATTGACTCTTTGAAAGGAAAGTCTTTACAGATAGTGGATATCATGATTATAAGAAAATTTAACATTGTTTTCTTGTAGGAAACCAAATGGACAAGGGAGCGATGCATAGCGATTGGAGACATAAGGTACACAATTTGGTATATAGGTATTGTCAAACAGAGAAATGATATCAGAATTATTATTAATAAGATGTTGAAGGTTGATGTCGTAAAGATCACATGGATTTCCCGATGCCTTTTCTTGATCAAGTCTTAGAGAGGTTGGCTCACCAAGAATATTTTTGTTATCTCGATGGTTACTCTGGATTCTATCAAATTCTTATACATCCAGATGACCAAGAGAAAACAACTTTTACGTGCCCATTTGGAACGTATGCCTTTAGAAGAATGCCATTTGGCCTTTGCAATGCGCCTAAAACTTTCCAACATTGCATGGCAGCTATATTCACTGGTCTAACTGAGACCATCATGGAAGTTTTTATGGATGATTTTTCTATATATGGAGATTCATACGACTCATTCCTAAAGCACCTCTCCCTTGTCCTTAAATGGTGTGAAGAAGCACATCATGTGTTGAATTGGGAGAAGTGTCACTTTATGGTGAAGGAAGGCATTGTACTTGGTCATAGAGTCAGCAATCGAGGAATCGAAGTGGGTAGGGTGAAAATCGATGTGATTTCCAAACTCGCTATCCCAAAAAATGTAAGAGAAGTTCGTGCATTCCTAGGTCATGTAGGCTTTTACGGACGGTTCATAAAGTATTTCTCTAAGATAACCAAGCCTATGACAAATTCATTACTAAAGGATGTTGAGTTCCATTTTGACGAAGAATGTGTCAAAATTTTTAATAACCTGAAACATGCCCTTACAACAACACCCATCATTAGAGATCCCGGTTGGGATCACCCATTTGAAATTATGTGTGATGCCAGTGATTATGTTGTGGGTGTTGTCTTAGGCCAATGTATAGAAAAGAAACATTATGTGATCTACTATGCATCAAAGACCCTCGATGAAGCTCAGAGGAATTATGCAACTACCAAGAAAGAACTTCTTGCAATCGTGTATGCCTTTGACAAGTTCATATCCTACCTCATTGGCTCAAAAGTCATTGTCTACACAGATCATGCATTTATTTGTTACCTCCTAGTGAAGAAAGACGCTAAACCCAGGTTAATTAGATGGATTCTCCTATTGCAAGAATTTGATCTAGAGATAAGAGATAAAAAGGGTATAGAGAACGTTGTAGCAGACCACCTAAGTCACATCCACACTCTGGAAACTGAGAAGATCCCGATCAACGATTCTCTTCCGGATGACCAACTAATGAATGTTTCAGAAGCTACCCCTTGGTACTCGGACTATGTGAACTATCTCACCGCCGGCGTTATCCATCCTAAATGCACTGGAAATGCACTAAAGAAATTCATGCACGATGTGAAACAGTATCACTGGGATGAGTCATACATGTTCAAACTCTATTTTGATGGTCTCTACAGACATTGTATCACTGAGAAAGAAGCCCAACTTATTTTAGAACAATGTCATTCAGGACCGGTTGGAGGCCATATGAGTGCTAAGAAAACTACGATAAAAGTTTTGCAATGTGGTTTCTTTTGTCCAACTATATCCAAATACTCCTACAACTTTGTTTTATCATGTGACAAATGTCAAAGAACATGTAACATTACAAAAAGAGATGAGATGACACTTAAAATATGGCAATAAGTCGAGATATTTGATGTTTGGGGTGTAGACTACATGGGTCCATTCCCATCCTCACATGTATTTTCCTACATCCTAGTCGCGGTTGATTATGTCTCGAAATGGGTCGAAGCCATTCCAATCATCACTAGCAATTCCAAACCCATCATCAAGATGTTCAAAGATATTATCCTTCCCCAATTCGGTGTTCCACACATTGTGATATCCGACGGAGGTTCTCATTTTCTTGAAAGAAGCTTTGAATCATTGTTGAGGAAATATGGTCTAACACACAAAGTAGCCTTGCCCTACTATCCACAAACAAGTGGATAGGTAGAGGTTTCTAATTGTCAACTCTAGGCTATTTTGGAAAAGACAGTAGGCCGCAATCAAAAAGATTGGTCAGTAAAAATCAATGACGCATTGTGGGCCTACCGAACCACTTTTAAGACTCCCCTTGGAACTGCATTTCGTTTAATATATGGAAAGTCTTGCCACCTTCCTATTGAACTCGAACACAAAGCATGGTGGGAAATAAAACAACTAAATTTTGATATGAAGAAAGCAGGCCAAGCCCGGATTCTGCAACTCCAGGATCTGGACGAACTCCGGATGACAGCTTATGAAAATGCATGTATCTACAAAGAATGCATGAAACTTTGGCACGATGGCCATCTAAAAAGAAAGCACATACAAGTAGGAGACCAAGTTCTATTGTTCAATTCAAGACTGAAGTTATTCCCAGGGAAACTCCGTTCTCGTTGGTCTGGACCCTACATTGTCAAGAGCATCTCCCCACATGGTGCTTTCTCTTTGTGGAGTGAAAAGCCAGGCAAATTTGTAGCTAATGGTCAATGCTTGAAGAGATACTTCACCTCAGCTGACATAGGCACCAAAGCAAAGATGGAACTCACCAATCCAACATTTCTACCGTAAAATTGAAGGATTCAGTCAAGCCATCGACATAAAACAAAGGCACTTGTCGGGAGGCAACTCGATCAATACATTCATTTTACTTTCAATTTTGAATTAGAAAATTTCCTTAAATTTGTTTTAAAATTAAAGATAATTTTGCACTAAATAAATATCACATTGCAAGATTCTATCTCGAGTTCTGATTAATCTTCATTTCTAAGATTTTCATATGAAGGACGGGCGCTGATTGGAATGCAACCACATTTGGTGGTTCAACCAGCATGAATTTCCCCCTCCATCTCGGGTTTAGAGTTTGCTCAGGATGAGAAAATTTCTAAGTTCAGGGTGGAGGGTGGGTGGTACGTACTTCACTTTCCACTTTCACCCATCTATTTCAGACATTAAAGATTTCATAGTTGCATTTTTGATCTCGTTGCATTTTTTATCAAATTTTCAAAAAAAAATTGAACAGATACTGCATGAAGTTTTGACACTTTTCATTTCTCTTTCTATGCATTTTGAATCAATGCACCCTCCTTATTCGAAGTAGATCCTCAAAAGGACCATTTTTTGAAACAAGCCTTTTGATCGAAATCATCTTGTGAAGCTTATGATTCCTAACATCATGATACTTATGCAAAAATGGCAAGTGTCTGTCGAACTGATAGGGATCAAACACATCATGCTTCCTAACTGACTAGTGGAACTATAACATGGAATCTTCACTAGATCCTCATCATGTCATTAACTGAGCAGAGTACGATAAAGAGAACTACCCGGTACATTGAATTGTAAATCAAGTTGCATTCTGATCTGAACTCTCTTCTACATTTCTTCTCTCATCTTTGTATCCCTCCATTCATCAAAAAAGAAACAAAAATAGCCAAAAATAGTACCAAACCCTAAGTTTGGGGTGGCATGCCACTTCCCTCTACATTCACTTCTTCCATTCCCCTCGCAAATTAATAAGGTTGTACCACCAAGAAAAGATGCCAAAGCGCACACAAATAAATGCAATCTCGAGTCGAATAGAGGAGAGATTCGCACAAAAAATGCAATCAATGAAATTGCAATCATAAAATAAAAATATCAAGTCGAATAGAGGAGAGATTTATTTCTTCCTTCCATACCACCATTCACTCCCTTTTCTACCTAAAGGCACAATGAATGCCTCCACTACCCTAAAAAATACCAGTGTCAGATCAGATGCATACTTGTGTTTCTACGAGTGTCTCTGGACTCTTACAAAACTCTTTGACGTGCTTGTTTTTGGAAAAAGTGAAGAGGAAATGATATTGGAAAACAAACTCAGGAACGAAGATACGATAAGATGTGTTCATTGGTCTTAAGAGGTTGAGATACTTAGTCATAATGAGTAGAAAGAAAACAATCGTGATGTGAAGATGAGGCAACCACACGAGTTGAAAGTATTCATTTGGCGATTGTTTCGGATTTTGTGTTACTCGAGGACGAGCAACATTTAAGTTCGGGGTATTTTGATGAATGCATATTCATCATAATATTCAATCGCCACCTTATGCTCTCTTCATGGACTCAGCCTTCAACCGGTCTTGTGCTTTAGAGGAGCAAACGGTCTTCAACAACCAATTTTGTAGATCGATCGATGACCAAACAGTCTTGGATTAGCTTTCCTCCAAACGGTTTGTCATCCAAATGGTTTTGGAATATATATCCACCAATCGGTCTTGGCTAACGGTCTGCGTCCAACCAGTTTCCATTCCAAATAGTTTGGAGTTCTATCGGTCTGCTAAGTCCATACGTTCTTGAGTCAGCAACCATACGGTCTCGTAGACCGTTAAGCCCTAGCGGTCTCGGTTATGTAGTCTGTTGCCTTCGATCATTCTTCGTCCGACGGTCTTAGGCTATGGCTCTAAATGGTCCTACTCTTGATCGGTCCTCATCATCCAAATGGTCTTGGTGGCCGACTGGCCTATCGATTTTCTCCTGATCAGTCTTCAACCATTTACAGCCCTGCAGTCTGCTGTGCAACCGGACTTCAGTGATCGATCACATGTTCTCATCCTCACGGATCGTCGTAGATCCAAATGGTCTTGGACCTTTGATCGGTCTCGCACCGAACCGGTATCGTGGCATGTTGTTCTATCAGTCATGAGACCGTGTGTCACCTATGTTGCATGTCCTGGTCGAGAAGGTAGCGTGGTGGTGAGGCAGCCATGGATGACGAGGAGTTGCTGCGTCGAGGGCTAGGGTTTCTGAGTTTGAAGATGATGGAAGGAGGGTTTCTGTGCACTTTTTTGGAGGTGTGCTTCATGCGGTCTTGCAAAGAGACCGCTCATACGGTCTTGAGACCGTATGGAAGGGCAAGACCATTAGGAGGGGAAGGGTGAAACTAATTGGATGAAACTGTATGGATGAAACCATATGCATGAAACTGTATGGTCAAGACCAAAGATGAGTGAGGGTAGATCAAAGGTTGAGAAAGGTGGGTCCCACTCAAAAGGGTTTGTTTTGTATGATGGTTGATGGAGATAAAGATGGAATGAAGCAAGGGGTAGTGATGATTATGTTGAAGGTGGATTAGGGTTAAATGGAGGTGGGTGCCAGGTGATTGTTCAACCTCGTCATGACCTGCATAAGTTCAACATAAACTTAGTTAATAATCCTGATAATTGAACCAATTAAGCAATTTTGTATATTGTGATATTTAGTAATTGAAATAGGATCATGGCGTAATCTTCCCTCTCTCTTGTTCTTCTTATTTCTCGCATCATGAGCTAGTAGTTCCTTTTCGCTGGGGTGCGGGGACTAGCCCCGCTGCCCATGCTTTCATGTCTTTTCATTGAACATTCCAAGGCAATATATATAACGTTTCATTTTTTTGCTAATCGTTCATGCTTGTAATTTGATTACATGCTTGCTTTTGTCTTATTCTTCCCTATGTTGTGAGTTCTTCTATATGTAGGGTAGGATGTCGATTAATGAGGTTGACTTCCAAACTAGAAATAGAATGGGATTCCTTGAGGTTGTAAGTGTATGATCCATGAGGGGACGAGCCATCTAGCCTATGGTGACGCTTCTGTGGCCTAAACATCCCTCAAAGAGGGCCAAAGCCTTAGTTGGATTTTGTATCTTCTTTATCAATCGTCGATGTTAGCTTGTAGATCAATCACTTGCTTGATTATCATTTAGCACGGTTGACTCCCAAACTATAAATAGAATGGAATCCTTGAAGTCATAAGTGGGTGATCCATGAGGGGACGAGCCATCTAGATGACGATGACCCTTCTGTGTGCCTAACGCCTATATAGGGGGCCCACAGCTTTAGTTGGATTTTGTATCTTTGAAATTGTAAGTGTATGACCTGGATGGCGATGAGACATCTGATGTCTAAGGGGATGCTTACGCGGACCTAAATATCCCTCAGGGAGGGTTCACAGTAGTTCTATTTGGATAGTTATATCTTGCCTTGATGTTTAATGTTAGGATGTGTTTGCATGTGTAGTGGTGGTGAAACCCGAGACCATCCCAGCAATTCCATATCATTAATCTAGATCCAACTTTAATTCTGCTATTTACTTTCTTGCAATTAGTTTAATTAACCTCAAATCAACCAATCATGCTAAATATTAGTCTTACTTGAGCTAGATTTGACTAATGACGATTCTTAAAAATGTTGTCTCTTGGGATTTGATCCTCAACTATACTACGATAAGACCTGTCCGCTTGCGGGTGGATTATTGCACGAGGTTTTGGTAAAGCTTGAGGATTTCAACCCTGAGTGAATTTTTTAATGTGATAATATACCACGTCAGACTTACAGGGAAGCGTATGGTGGAAGAACATGAAGAATGATATGTCTCTATTCGTCGCGAAGTGCTTAACATGTCAGCAAGTCAAGATCGAACATCAACGACTTGGTGGTCTTCTTCATCCTCATGAAATTCTAGAATGGAAGTGGGAGAAGATCACAATGGACTTTGTTACTGGTTTCCCTAAGTCTAAGAAAGGTTATGATGTTTTTTGGGTGGTTATTGACCGGCATATAAAATCTGCTCATTTCTTGCCGTTCAAAACCACATATAAAGTTGTTGAGATGGCTCAGTTATATGTAGACTGGATAGTTTGTCTGAATGGTGTTCCTGATGTGATAGTTTTTTATCAAAACCAAAAATTCACTTCTCATCTATGGGGTCAAATTCTGGAAGAGATGGGTTCTAGTCTGCGTTTTAGTAATGCTTACCACCCGCAAACCGATGGTCAGTCTGAGAGAACAGTTCAGATTCTGGAGGACTTGCTACATACTTGTGTGATGGATTGGAGTGGTGCATGGGACCGGTATCTTCCATTAGCAGATTTTGCTTACAACAATAGCTACCAAGCCAATATTGGTATGCCACCTTTTGAAGCTCTCTATGGTAGACCTTGTCATTCACCTTTGCATTGGGATGATGTTGGTGAACCGTCCCTAGTGAAGACGGATGACATGCAGATGATGCTCAAGAAGGTACAGCTGATAAAGAAATGGATGAAAGTTGCTCAAGACCGACAGAAGATTTATGTTGATAAAAAGAGGTATGATGTTAGCTTCTTAGTGGGTGACTATGCATTCCTGAAGATCAAGCCTATACATTCTATTATGAGATCTAAAGTAAAAGGCAAGTTTAGTCCCCTCTATATTGGACCATTTGAAATCTTAGATAAAGTTGGAGATTGTGCATACCGCTTAGCCTTACCTCCTACTTATGATAAGATTCATAATGTGTTCCATGTCTCTATGTTGAGGACGTATGTGAAAGATCCTTCTCATGTACTCACGATTGAGCCTATTGAGATTCATGAGAATCTGACCTATGAAGAGATACCTGTGAAGATCCTTGACTCCCGAGTAAAGAAGTTTAAGAATAAGGAGATAGAGCTGGTGAAGGTTTTGTGGAGATGTCATGGTTTGGAAGAAACCACTTGGGAGTTGAGAGATGAGATGTTACGTACTCACCCTTTTCTTTTTGTATGAGATTTCAGAGAAAAAATCCTTTTTAAGTAGTGGAGTGTTGTAACATACTAAAATCCACTATGTATCCCTTTGTACTCTTTTTTTCAATAAGATTTGTTCTTCATTTTCGTCCCATATGTCATTGGAACTGAATTAGTGGAACTATGATGGTTATTGGATAAGTATTTCCCATATATTCTTAATAAAGGGATTTATGTACAAATACCTCAGTAGAAATCTAAGTAATGGACTTTAAGCACAATTGTCCACTTAAGTAATAAAAATAATGATGGAATTCATGCTAGAACTTTTTAGGACTTTTTAGAATAGGAAAAAGAGAAGAAATTCCAAAATATACATAAAGGAGACGATAAATACTATGAATGGATAAAAGGAGATAATATGGAATATATTATTTCCAAAAATCATAAATAGAAAACCCACGAGATAATTTGATACACAAATTCGTTTTCTTGGACTAAAAGTTACTTAAGGGCCAAGTATTACCCAATGTGGAAAATATAAATATATATAAAAGCCTTTATTAAAGGAAAATAGGGAATAAGATAAGAAAGAGAAATAAAATATCTAATTTTATAAAATTGGAAAACTAACTCCAATTTCATAATCTAGAAGTAAAAATAAGCCTTTGGGGAAGTTTTCAACTAATTTGGATGATAGTTGGATAATGTGAAATAGCAGGAGAGAGAAAGTGTGTAGAACCTTCATTTTGATAACTAATTAAATAAATGGCACAATCACGATCAAATAATGGCAAAATCATATCTAAGACATTAATTGGGACACATGGGTGAAATTTGATCATATTTGGATAATCATAGTCATAGTGAAGGAGGAAAGAGAAAATTAGTTTTGAATTATTTAACCCATTAAAAGTCCTCAAAAGGCAAAACTAGTTCCATATTCGGCTTCTACACCTCAAAATCAGTTAGGGCATCAATTTTTATTAAATTTGGAAATTATTTGAGCCCTCAAAAGAAGAAAGAGAAATTCATTAAATAATGTATATATCACTTTATTCGAATTATAATGCAATTGGAAAATATGTGTCACGCGCCTAATAGGACTATTACACGTGATCCAACAGCTCGGAGAGCTCCGTGGATCAATCAGATGGAAGAGAGCTTGTCTCCTACCTCAGTCTGGATTAGGAAACAGGGAGAGAGTTTTGATTTTTCAATTTGTGAGATATCTCTCTCTACACACAACCAAATAGAGTAATTTTTGGTGCTCTGGATTCCTCTCATGATTCCACACATGTTTATCCCAATCTTTTCCTCTTTTGGTGCATAATAGAGAAACCCCCAAAGTGCATGAAGCTTCCTTCTCACCTCATTTTCTAAAAACCCTAACACATACCCCCTTGCCTATAAATACTTACACCACAAGCATTCCCATCGCCTTTGCAACTCAACGCACCCTTCAATTTGACTTTTCGCCCTTGTTTGAACCTCCTATGAGAATCCAAATACTTAGGGATTGCGGCGGTGCTCCCTCTCTCTTCTCTCCATCTCTGGCAAAATCAAAGGCATCTTCAAGTTCGGTTAGTCCTATGCTTTCTCTCGCAACTTTCATTTTCGTGTTTGGTCATGTATTTCATTTTTGCCCAAAGCTCCACGTGAACAGTTGTTGCTGTTTGGAACCATGGAGCACGGGCAAGGGGAGGAAGATAACCCCCCATGATTTTACCATTTTGCCCACGCTCAGCTTCTCTTTTGCCTTTGTCACGCGCATGGACATGATGGTCTTTTGCCCTGTGTTGACTGAGTCGAGCCGGCTTGGACCAGTGCCAGTCGGCAGGGTGGACCACAGACTTGGCCTACTGTAATTGGGACAAGAAGTGGGCTCGGCCCCACCCTCTCACTCTCTCTGGCCTCTCAAATCAAAAATCAATTTTTCTAATTTTCTCATTGGCCTATTTTAGGAAAATCATAACTATTAATTCCTTGGGCCAAAATTAGAAGTAAAATATGTTCTAGACTCAGAAAAAGATGATATATCTAATAAAAATAATTTTGATGTTTGGATTTGAGTTTTTCAAATAAGTGTTTTTGGGAATGAATTAATTAGTTAAACATCACCAAAAATGCATCTAAAAGTCCATATCTTCAAAATATATAATATTATATGTTATTTTGATCAAAAAACCCTAACTAAGACAGTGGTGATGTTTTTAGGACCTAAAATGATGATTTGTAGAAAAATTTAATAACTTTAGGGTTTTAAGTCCTTAATGAATGCATATAATGCTAATCCATGAACATGGTTATGATAATAGGACAAGTGGACTCTGGTCTTGCTTAGGGTTTTTGAAAGTGGTTTCCAGGGCTCTAAGAAAGGGGTATGTGCATCTAACACCTTGGTTGGGATATTTATGCCTTAACCTAATATTCCCTAATGAGGCTTAATTGAACCTAACTCTTTTCTTGAAACTCTAATTTCTTGTGCCTCAAATTAGATCATATTTTCTTATTTTTTTGGGTTTTAAACCCCATTGCCATGCTTATTGATTCACAAGATTATTCTTGCCATAACTAATTTTTCTAGCATGTAGATTTATGTTCTATTCAATTTAAAGTAGCAGTACTTATGTACAACCACCCACGGAGGGCATGTATTTATTCGCCCTTGGGAATGTTTTATTCTCCACATATTATTGTAGGTGATTGGGAATGTCTTATTATCCCCTCACCTAAGGTTAGAGGTTTGGTAGGTGCCTCAACCCTACTTAGTTAGGTAGACATAATTATCTTACATGCAAACCCCTTTTTAATATAATTGTTAATGGCAAGCTTCTTTTGACATAGCGTCATACTCTTGTTATCTTCATCTTATGATGATCCCTTAGCCTATTTTCACATGCTTTACATATCTTGTTATCCTAGACTAGTTTTGTGACACATACATTTTTCTTTCTTTTCCCTCTTGTTGGGTGCTTTCCCAACCACCCAGGTGTTGGTGCTGAGCAAGGAGGAGAACAAGTTTGAAGGATGTTTTCTCAGGAGTTGATCTCAAATTTTTGGAAAGGATGACTAGGTTGCTATAGCCAGATCATGTTTCTCTTATCTTTTTCTTTTGGGAACAATCATGTAGTGCACAATGAAACCCATGTAAAGGCTTAGTATTTTTATTTCCGCTACTATTGACATTTTATAATGTATCTGGAATCATGCTTATTTATTTGGAATATTATGCAAGAATCCCAAACTCTCTCTTTTTGTGACATGTGTGGATGTTTTGTATTTCCTTTCAATTTTAGTAAGGAGCTGATCTTGCCTCTTTACAAAGGACAACAAGGAAACTGTGTGTCGATCGAAACAAGACCAACTTGAGTCTCTTCGAATGAAAAAAAGTCAACCCAAGGGAAAAGGGCATGTCAACCACAACAACAACTTAGGTGTCAACCAAACACATGAGCATTGTATGAGTGTCGACCAAAAACACCAAGGGAATCATGCATTGATCGAAATAGGTGTTGGACACCAAGAAGACCAAACATCACCTTGTTCAAATCTCATATATGCATGGACATCAAACCCTAGAAACGGTCACCATTAAGATCAACAAGGAAGGCCATATTGTGAGAGAGAGAAAACCAAACCTCAACACATGTGAAGCCAATTCAAAACCTCTAGTAAAACATGATGGACAAACTATGGCATAGTGGTAAGACCAAGGATCATGGTGCATGTAATAACTTCACCTCAACATCACTTAGAAATTGAACACATGAAATTAGGGTTTAGGAAAGTTAGCAATCTATATAAGAATACTACAAAATCATAAACCCTATATCATTACAACATCCAACATCTTAATATTATGTTTTACATATGAAAATAGTAGCATGCAAGAAAAAATATGGTGCAATAATAGAAGAGGGGAAATAGTTATATAACCTACCTTATGTAGATAATCAAGCTCCAAAGTCACAAGCTCCAAAGAGAGAGAAATAAGCTCCAATATATATCAACTCCATGGCTACAAGGTCACCTCAAAAGAGAATAATACCATGGTCAAAGTATATCTCAAGAAAAGAGGGTGAAAACCCTATGATGAATAAGAGAGGAGAAAGAAGAGAGATTCTTCTCACATAGGTACCACCACGGTCAAACCATAGTCTCTAACCTTTATGAAGAGAATATATTGAAGACAGTCACAATGGTTGCACCATAGTCTCATGGCTAAGAGAAGAATGAAGGAGGTAGGATTCAATGGAAAATGAGACAAAGAGTTCAAAACCACTTACTAAGAAAGAAGATCACTAAGAAACACCCCCAAGGAGATTATTAAGCCCTAGATCACCACAAGCAAGGGTGGTCAACCACCAAAGCACCAAGATCAGTCTTCTTTTGCTCCACAAAGCTCCAAGGACGAACACAAGGGAGAGGAGAAATAGTAGAGCCGAAAAGGATACTTGCATGTGAAGGAGAGGGGTTATATACACAAGGTAGGTGGGAAGTAAGGGGAATATGAGGTGTAAAAATAAGAGAGCATCAAAAGGGCACTTGTCCACCAAGGAAACAGTCATGCAACCACTTAACACATACATGCATTGAATGGTGATAAAACCTAGGGAGTGTAGCGACCACCTAGGTCAGCTACATCCCATGTTGCGGTCGAAACACACCAAGGTAGACCATGTAGTGACCACTACATTATATCACCCACTCAACATGGTCAAAAAAAGCATGATGTAGTGGTCACAACACTACACAAAACATGTGTTGACCGCTACAAAACCAACCAAGAGCAACCCAAGTGAACCCTAAGCACCTAGGTCGAAACAAACCAAACCAAGCATGGTGTATCAGTCGAAGCACTTCTCAACACAACAACAAGATTACTACACTGGTCGCAACACTCAAGAACACACATGATCGACACCACCAACCATGCTACTCATTTAAACCCTAAAACATACACATGATGCCACATCATCAAAAAAGCTCCAACAAGGCTCCCCTCAACATCATATTCTCTCTCATGATGTTAGAGCACAAGATGCACAACCTACATGTGATAAATTGCAAAGTAACCCCTCAAGTCCTCAACATGGGTAAATCACAACTTGGTCCAAAACAAGTAAACATAGTTCAAACATCAACCAAACTGAAAACATAGGCATGTAACATGTTATTAAGGCATCTCAACATATTAGATTAAGGTTTAAGCACATCATTAAGCAAAGCAAGTACTACAAGCACTAAGCTAGGTCATGGGCCTTACAAACATAAACCCCTAACAAGGATTTAACCCCCGAAATCATATGCAAAAAGAAATGGGTACTTCCTATGCATCTCCTCCTCAAGCTCCCACATGGCTTCCTCTATGCCATGATGATGCCACAAAACCTTAACCAAAACAATATCCTTCTTCAACTTCTTGATCCTCCAATCTAGTATCAGCACAGGACCTTCCACATATGACACATCCTCCTCCATATCAACCTCCATTTGATGTAGTACTAACTCAGTATCTAGGTGACATTTCCTCATCATAGAAACATGAAACACTGGATGCAACCTGTGCAACTCAGGTGGCAACTCCAACTTATAGGCCACATTCCCAACATGTGCCACCATAGGGTAGGCTCCCATAAATGTGGGATCCAACTTACCCTTCTTCCCAAACCTCAAAACATCCTTCCAAGGAGAGACCTTGAGATACACCCTATCTCCCACTTAGAACTCTAAGGTCATGCGATGATTATCAGCATATGATTTTTGTTTGTCCTGGGATGCCTTTAACTATTGTTGAATCACTTTGATCTTCTCTATTGTCTTCTACACAAACTCAGGACCTAGAAGTTGCTATTCACCAATCTCATACAAACACAACAGAGATCTACAACGTCTCCCGTAAAAAGCCTCATAAGGTTCCATATCAATGCTCCTCTGATAATTGTTATTATAGGTAAACTCTATCAAACTGAGGTGGGCATCCCAACTACCTAAAAACTACAAGACACAAGCTCTCAGCAGATCTTCTAAGGTATGTATGGTCCTTTTAGACTATTTGTCTATCTGTGGGTGAAACATTGTGCTGAACTTCAACTATTTACCCATATATGTGTGCAAGCAATCTGAAAAGAGACTGGTGAACTGAGGACCTTTATCTGACACAATGGTAGCTGGGATATTAGGAAAATGAACGATCTCATCAAGATATATCTGAGCAAGATTCTCTATTGTATACATGGTCTTTACAGGAAGGAAGTTTGATGACTTGGTCAACCTGTCAATGATCACTCAAATAGAATCATGACATTTGGCTTTCCTAGGGAGACAAATCACAAAGTCCATTATAACATGATCCCATTTCCATTGTGGTATAAGCAGCGGTTGTGAAGTCCCTGTTGGATTTTGATGCTCTGCCTTAACTTGTTGGCACACAAGACACTTTGCAACGAACTCATCCACGTCATGCTTCAAGACAGACCACCAATACAAATCTTTCAGATTGTAGTACATCTTGATGCTATCTGGATGCATGGTGTACATCAAAGAGTGATCCTCTTCCAAAACCATCTTTCATAGATCATCAACATCAAGAACCACAACTCTGTCATGGTAATATGTCGACCCATCCTTTAACTCATAAAAGTCATCATGCTTCTCTCTTCTAAACTCTAATCGAATCTATTGTATCATTGTGTCACTCTATTGTACACCTAGGATCTATTTCTTCAGCTTGGGCTTCACCCGTAACTGTGCCAACATCCCAGATAACAAAGACACCTCTAGCTAGACATTCATCTGATGCAAGGAGACCAACATGTCTCACTCATGGCACACCAAAGAACATAATTGTGCCTTATCAGTAGATGATGAAGATGAATACTTCCTGCTCATAGCATCTGCCACCATGTTCTCCTTCCCTAGATGGTAATCTATGGTGCAATCATAGTCTTTGATTAACTCCATCCAATGTCATTGTCACATATTCAGTTCCTGCTACGATAAGATGTACTTTAGGTCTTATGATCTGTGAAAATATGACACTTCTCACAACAAAGGTAGTGCCTCTAGATCTTCAAATCATTAACCACTGTAGTTAATTCCATATCATGGATTGGGTACTTCTCCTCGTGTTTTTTAAGTTGTCATGATGCGAAAGAAATCATGTTCTTGTCTTGCATCAGCACACCCAAACCGTTCGTTGATGCATCACAGAAGACAATATACCCTTTCCCTTGATCAGGAAGAACCTACATTGGTTCACTAGTTAGCTTCTCATTTAATGATTGGAAGGTGCACTGACACTTGTCATCCCAGAAAAAAGGTATATCTTTCCTTGTCAGTTTCATTAGCGGTAACGCTATGGCATGGAAGTTCTTGATGAACCTCCTGTAGTAGCCTGCCAAATTAACCTTGAAAATTGTAAACTTTTATCAGCATCTTTGGCTGCTCCCACTCTATCACATACTCAACCTTCTTAGGGTCCACACGAACACCCTTTGCAGATAGCATGTGTCTAAGGAAAGACACCTCCTTCAGCCAAAACTCACATTTGTTGAACTTGGCGTACAGTTGGTGTTGTCTCAGTGTTGTGTGGCTTCCACATCAACTTTTCACATGATTTCACACACAAATTTAGTTCATTTTGTTCTCATTTAGCCTCTATTCATATCATTCTTGCCACCTTTTTGTTATTTTGCTTATCACATGATGTGTATTGCAGGAATGCTTCAAAATGATCAAATTGGAGATAGCCCAACTCAAATTCATCATTATCAGGACTTATCCACACCTTGCAGACGTTCAGAACTTTAATTCTACTAAAATAGCAATGCACACGACGTGTCTTATTTAAGACACGGCGTGCACATTTCCAGACAACCTAATATTTCAAACACTGAAGAAAAGTACATGGTATGTCCACAAAAGACACAGTGTGTACCTGGGAATTTAGAACCGAGTCTTGTTTTTCTGGTAACTTACACGGCGTGTATTAATGCAGACACGTCGTGTGCTTTACACTCAGAAACAACTATCCGAGACAAGACACGTCATGTCCAAAGAAAGACACGTCGTGTGCCTGTCAGTTTCAACAATTTTCAAATATGACTCCTTTCATTTTAAAAGAAAAAACCACTCTATGGAGCAGTTATCTTTTGTCATAACTTGAAACTCTTTCGTCCAAGAGCAAGGCTAGAACAAGGAGGGTGATTTTGGGGGTGGAAGAAGGTGATTTCTTGTTAAAGAACCCCATTCTTCTTCTTTTCTTCTCCAATCTTCTTCTCTAAGGTGCAGCAGAGCTCCTTCACTCCACAAAGCTTCTTAGGAGAGAGGTTTGTCCAGTTTGGAGCAGTTGTAGGAGTGTAATTTTGTCCTCCAGCCAGAATTCTACTCCTCTTGGGTTACACCTTGGGTTTTTTTATCTTTTCCTTCTCTAAATCATGTTGAACTCTGAAATTTATGTGCATTTCTGTTGTACACAATTATGGATGAGTAGTTTCCTTTTCTTGGACATGGGAGAGTAGCTCACATGTCATAGCATGTATTGTTGACCTAGAGGTTATACATTGTCCATATTTTGTTAATGACTTAACCATTCCATTCATATGTATCTAATATGTGTATTAAAGATTGATTTTAGATGTTAGGTACAAGAAAAGGATCAAAAATCCAAAGCCTTAGATTGGCTCAAGTTCAAGTCAAAAGAGCTACAAGTGTGCAATTTTGGAAATCTATGTGAACGACCTTAGAACATTTTTGTAATTACTTGTAATGATAAATTGACTTGTAACCTAGTTGAGAAAATTGATTGGGACACTAAACACCAAGTTTTAATCACTTTAGATGCACTTTAGAAAATTGATCACATGCAGTCAATCGGTCGAGTTGCAAACTCGACCGATCCTCCTAGATCAAGTTTCTAAAGATAGCATCGGTCAAGTTGTGGTTTCACAGAACTCGACCGATCGAGTACCTGACCAATTTGATCTTCATTGGTCGGTCGAGTTTCCCCAAGATAAACTCGACTGATGATTTGAATATAGGCTTTGTCTTTTACTCCATCGGTCAAGTTACCTTTATTGAAACTCGACCGATTATAGTGTACGGAATTTGTAGAAAAAGTGATTGTGACCGTTGATGTGTGTTTTCGGCAAAAATATAGTCGTTTCTTTGAGAAAAAATGTTATATTTCATATCTAAGTGTCCCACAACTTAAAGGGGCACCCTCAACTATAAATAGGACCTCTTGGAGTTCATTCCAAGGTTGCTCATTCATTACAAGCTTGGTCCTAGCCTAGTTGAGAGTGTTCTAACCCTTTGAGCCCCTTTCTCTACCTTCAAGTCAAATTTGTGAGTATGAGTGAGATAGGTTCCTTTGTAAGAGAGCTACTCTATGTATTGATGTAAATCTCTCCTCCACCATATTCCTACCTTCTTTCCTATCAAATAAAAGGTTGAAGATCTTCTCCGAGTGAAGGAGAAGAGGTTGCTATTCTTCAAGGTTGAAGAAGGCAAGGTGTTCCAGATCTCCAAGTGAAGGAGATAGTCAAGGCAAGCGCTCAAGAAAGATAGGTAACCCCTTGAAGGCTGAAGACTTAAAGGAGTGGGTAAGTCCATGTTGATGGCTGAAGACTCCATGGTTCAAGTGGGTAAGCTCCTTCTATAGGTTGAAGATCTTTGCTTGAGGTACTAAGCCCTTGGATGTGTGGTTGTTGTGTCTTGTAATCTTATGATGGAATATAAGAGTACCAAGATTGCAAATCCTAGAGATTAACCACCTCTAGGTAGTGGACTGACATTGGTCCTAGTTAGGACATGGAACCACTCTAAACCACCTGTCCAAGTGCTTTCTCTTCCTTATCTCTCATCCTTGTTGTGCTTGCTAGCTAAGACATCAAATTTTTTGTTTGTTTAAGTTTATGTACTTAATATAATTTGGTGGTCTAATCCTTTTTGTGAGAATTGTGAATCTCTATTCAACCCCCCCTCTAGAGCCCTTGATCCAACAAGTGGTATCAGAGCAGGTCTTATCCAAGTTACTTCTACAAGTAGGAGAAGATGGGTGATTTAGCACTTGCATCCCTCAACTTGGAAGGAAGCTTCTCCATGCGACCTCTGGTCTTTGATGGCACCAATTTCCTCTATTGGAAGAGACGAATGCAGTTCTACCTCCAAGGTGTGAGCTATGAGATGTGGAAGGTGGTGCACCTCAAGTATGAAGATCCAAATAGGGAAATCTCCACATGGATGGAAGCCCAAATGAAGCAAGCTCAACTCAATGCCAAAGCTGTGAGTATTATCTATGCATCCCTCGCCCCATACGAGTTCAACTAGATCTCCTCTTGGGACACCGCGCATGAGATTTGGAACAAGATTTGTGTCACCTATGAAGGAATGGAGCAAGTGAAGGAAGCCAAGATCTACATGCTTGGTGGTCTACTTGAGAACTCCAAGATGGGTAAGAATGAGAGAGTGGTTGATATGTACACTAGGCTCAATGGGATCATCAATGGATTGGCAGCCCTTGGGAGTGTGATGGATAAAGGCATTATCAACTCCAAGATCTTGAGATCTCTTCCTAAGAGATGGGAGCCCAAGGTTACATCCATTGAAAAGGTGTACAAGCTAAGTGAGTTGTCAACTGAGGAGCTAGTTGGTAACCTTCAAGCCCATGAACCTAGGCTTGATAAGCAAGAAGGAGAAGAAAAGAGAGAAGAGAAGGAGTCCAAGAAGATCAAGGATACGGCCTTCAAAGCTCAAATTGAAGAGATGGTTCAGCAGCAATGACTTTCTCTCAAGTCCCCTACTCCTTCCTCAAGTGAAGATGAAGGCCCTAATGAGCATGAAGCAAACTACTCCAAGGGAAAGCACTTCAAGGGGAAGCCTTCTTCATCAACTCCAAGATGCTATGAGTGTGGCCAAAAAGGCTATTACAAGAATGACTGCCCAAAGGCCAAGAAGATCCATCACAAGTGCAGCCACAAGAAAGACAAGGAGTACAAGCGAGAAGGCAAGTACAAGAGGAAAGAAAAGAAAGAAAGAAGATCTAAATATGCAGCTCATGCAGCTTGGGAGGAGTCTTCCTCAAGCTCCTCAAACTCTAAAGATGGAGAATGCCACCTTGCCCTCATGGCCTCTACTAGTGAAGATGTAGGTGAGGTAAGTGAGGTGAGTAAGGTAAGTAATGTCAATTTGCATGAGCTATCTAAGGAAACTCTTATTGATATGATAAATGATCATCGGTCATTCTTTACTAAATGCAAATCTAAAAGGAAAATATTAGGCAAGATAGTAGATGATCTTTATACTAAAATTGAGATTCTTGATAAAAATGAAAAACTACTCCTTGATAGCATAGATTCTTTGCAAGGGCAATTCCTTGACCTTGAGTTTCAACATAATGGAGTAGAGGTTGAGAATGGGGTCTATCTTAAGACTATTGCAGATCTTAAGGAAGACAACCAAAGATGCCAAGATGAGTTAGATATTCTTAAAATTGAAAATGTAGAACTAACTCTCATTGATGGTACTAGGAAGTAAGAGATTCATATTTATCAAAAGGAAATTTTGTTTCTTAAATCTGAAAATGCCAAGTTACTTTCTCAAGTTAATGATCTATCTTCTAGACATATTTTGCAAAGTAATGAAGTTGCTAGCATAGCTTTAGAATGTGATTCCTTTCATACTAAAGCCCTCTGTTTAGAGGACGATCTATTGCATGCTAGATATGATCTTGCTAGTCTATCTACTACTATTATTAACCTTAGTGATGATGATGCCAAGTTAAGATCTTCTTTGCAAAAGTTTCTTACGAGAAAGAAATCCCTCAATGATGTCCTAGAATACTCTACCAAACAAATTAGTACTAGTAGTTTAGGATATGATGGGAATGTTCCCAAAGGTAAGAGCAAGAGCAAGAACAAGGGTAAGAAGATGAGTGCGTAACCTCCCATCTTCCATGGAGAGACTTCCGGCTCTAAGAACACTATGGTATGTATTCATTATAAATGTGATGATCATTACTCTACTTATTGTCCTTACAAGCCCTAGGGGACCAACCCAAAAATGAAATGGGTCCCTAAGTTAACCCCAGATCCCAAAGTTTGAGTTGGGTACCAACATATTATTTCTTGCAAGTTAAAAAAGAGATGGATTGTTGATAGTAGCTGCTCAAAACATATGACAGGTGAATTCAGCCATTTCAACAAATTCATGAAAAAGAAAGGAGGATCGGTGACCTTCGGGGACAACATGAAGGGTAAGGTCATAGGTGAGGGTGATGTAGGCAATGAGCTATGTATCAAGAATGTTTTGCTTGTTGATGGCCTACATCACAATTTGATTAGTGTAAGCCAACTATGTGATAATGGATATCTTATGTTGTTTACATCTTTAGAATGTTTGCTTATAGATTCCCTCACTTACAATGTCATATATAAGGGAACTAGAAATGGTAATCTTTATGTTATTGTTCTTGATGCTCTTAAGCCCATACTTGATAGATGCTTGGTAGTGGAAAAAATGATATTTCTCTTTGGCATCGTCATTTGGGTCATGTGAATATGCATCAAATGAAGAAGTTGAGCAAAAAGGATTTGGTTTAAGGACTTCCCAAATTGGATTTTGAAAAGGATGAGGCATGCCAACCTTGTACACAAGGCAAACAAACCAAATCCTCCTTCGAATCCAAATGAGTCATGAGTACCAAAAGAGCTCTTGAGCTTCTTCATATTGATCTATTCGGACCAATGAGGATGCAAACGCTCCGTGGTTCCAAGTATTGTCTTGTTATTATTGATGATTTCTCTCAATATACTTGGACCTTCTTTCTTGTTTCGAAAAGTAATACTCTTGATGTTTTCTCGAGCTTTTACAAATGGGTTGAAAATGAAGCTTCTTGCCGGATTGTTTCTATCCACAGTTACCATGGGGAAGAATTTGAAAATGATCTTTTTGAGCATTTTTGTGAAAAATCTGGTTACTCGCACAATTTCTCTTCTCCTCATACGCCTCAAAAAATGGGGTAGTAGAGAGGAAGAATAGGTTGCTTCAAGAGATGGTGATGAAAATGCTTCTTGAATATGACATTCCTAAGAAGTTTTGGGCCGAAGCCGTTAGTACCACATGTTTTGTCCAGAACTGAGTTTTTACACATCCGTCTTTAAAGAAAACCCCCTATGAGCTATGGCGTGGTAGAAAGCCATCCATTGATTTCTTTCATGTTTTTGGATGTCCTTGTTTTGTTTTAAACACGATGGATTCTCTCGACAAGTTTGATCTGAAATCTTACAAGGCTTTCTTCCTAGGCTATAGCACTACAAGTAGGGCTTATAGAGTTTTCAATATTGAATTGTCTAAAATTAAAGAATCTATTAATGTTAAGTTTATTGAAACTAACCCTATTGTTGGAAAGAATGTTGTTGATAATGATGTTGCATATGACTTGATTCCTATCTTGAAAGACATCAACATCGACAACAAAGGTAAGCAGGTGATAGAAGCAGAAGTTGGAAGAAAAGAAGGATCCCACTTCTTGCTTTGCAAAGAATCATCCTAAAGAGTTGATCATTGGCAACCCATTTGAGAGAGTGAATACACAAGCTACCTACAACAAAGAACAAGTAGATAGCACCTTCATCTCACAGCTGGAGCCAAAGAACATCAAAGAAGCTCTTGGTGATGACGAGTGGATCCTAGCCATGCAAGATGAATTAGAGCAATTTGAGAAGAATCGTGTATGGACTCTAGTGCCAAGACCAAGTGATAGAAAAATCATTGGCACCAAGTGGGTCTACCGCAACAAGCTTGATGAACAAGGAAAAGTGGTAAGGAACAAAGCAAGGTTAGTGGCACAAGGTTACAATCAATAGGAAGGTATTGACTTTGATGAAACGTAAGCTCCTATTGCTAGACTTGAATGTATTAGAATGCTACTTGCTTTTGCTAGTTACAAAAATTTCTTGTTATATCAAATGGATGTTAAAAGTGTGTTTTTGAATGGTACAATCTAGGAGGAAGTATTTGTTGCTCAACCTCCAGGTTTTGAAAATGACAAGTTACCCAATCATGTTTATTTGTTGCAAAAAGCTCTCTATGGACTCAAACAAGCACCTCGAGCTTGGTATGAGAAATTAAAGAACTTTTTGTTAGATAATGGGTATGTCATGGGCAAAGTTTATTCTAACTTATTTCTAAAACACACTTCTAGCAATTTTCTTATAATTCAAATTTATGTTGATGATATCATTTTTGGCGAGACTGATCTTGATCTTTGCAAGGACTTTAGTTCTCTTATGCAGAGTGAGTTCGAGATGAGCATGATGGGTGAGTTGACTTTCTTCCTTGGCTTTCAAATCAAGCAAACAAAAGAAGGAAACTTCATCAACCAAGGCAAGTCCACCAATGAACTATTCAAACACTTTGGGATGGAGAACATGAAGTTGATGGATACACCCATGTCCAATACCGCCAAACTTGATAGAGATGAAGAAGGTGAGAAGGTAGATGAGAAGCTCTATAGAGGTATGATTGGAAGTTTACTTTATTTAACTGCCTCTAGACCTGGTATTATGTTTAGTGTTGGCTTGTGTGCTCGCTTTCAATCTAGACCTAGGAAATTGCATCTTATTGTCGTTAAGAGGATTTTGAGGTACTTAGCCAAAACTCAAAATTTTGGACTATGGTATCCTAAGTCAAGGGGCTTTACTCTTGTGGCATATAGTGATGTGGATTATGTGGGTTGTTTGGTTGATAGAAAGCTTCCTTCTAAGACCATGCTTGGTGTCTTGGTTTTCCAAGAAATAGAGCACTGTGGCATTATCAACTAGCGAGGCTAAATACATTGCAGTCGGGAGTTGTTGTGCCCAGGTCTTATGGATGAAGCATATGCTCCAAGACTTTAACATACATTTTTATGCTTACCCTATCTATTGTGATAATACTAATGCAATCAATCTCTCTTATAATCCTATATTGCATAGTAGAGCTAAACATATAGAGCTTCGCCATCATTTTCTTCGTGATCACATTGCCAAGAAGGATATCTATATCACGCATGTGGACACGGAAAGTCAGTTGGTGGACATTTTCACTAAACCTCTAGCTAGAGAGAAATTTAACTTTATTAGATCGAAACTGCTCATTGTTGCTTTGGATGATATTAATATGTGATCTAGCTATTTGTTTCTATCCTATATTTTGTGCTCATGCTTTCCTCACCTTGCTTGTCTATATATGCTTAAAATGTGCTTAACTTGCTTGTTTACATGCTTAGTTTCACTTGTTTTTGGGTTTTCTCTACTTTCTTGGTTTTATTGCAAAATAGTACCCAATGATGAGTGATATGTGGTTAAGTATGTTCAATGTACATAATAGACTCGAAAAATGAATTTAATTAGCATGTATATGTCTAGAAATTAAGTTTGATGGTTTTAGGTCAGGTTGACCATCGGTCGAGTTTCTCCCAAGACAAACTCGACCGATCAGTGGCCGAGAGTTGTTCTTCAGAGGACCAATCGGTCGAGTTTATGACTCTCAGAACTTGACCGATCCGCGGGCTGAAGCAAATTTAAGTTAGGTTCGGTCGACTATTCTCCCTTTCAACTAGAGAATATATGATCGAATCCTCTTCTTCTAGCCCTAAGCTCTCACCCCCAGCCCTAAACCTCCCTATCCTAGCCCTATCTCGACCTAGATAGCTCGACCTAGACCTTCATGGGCGCTCCTTGGTAGTTTTTAGGCTGTTTTTGATGTTTGCTTTGTGTGTTTGTTCGTTTTCTTTCTCTTTTTTTGCCTCCATGGCCTCCCAAAGGAGAAAACGGCCTACTCCAAGCAATGCACCTTCATCTTCCTCATCTAATCGATTGATTCCCTTCGATGATACCTCGTTTATCTCGATTGAGGTTGTTAATACGTATAAGGATCTTCTTCCTAGGAGTCCTTTTCCTTTCCGCGCCTTATTTGAGCCTAATCCTAGGCATCAAGCGGTCATAGACCAGGTTGCTAGGTTTCTAGTCATCCACCATCTTTCTTCCCTGGCTGTCAAACGTGATTTCTTTAATAATTCCATGTCAAGCACTAAAGCAGTTCACGAGTTCGACGCTAATTTGTGTTGGAACTATGACTCTCTCGTTCCCCCACCGAATACTCAAGTAATCCTCACATTGATGATCATCGGTAAGTGATTCCAAATCTTTGAGGATATATTAAATGTCTTCTTTTTCAGAGATGAGGAAAATGATACTTGGCACAAGGATTATGGAGAGTATTTCGATCTTCTGGACCCGGAAGGTTTCTACAAGCAAAATGAATTGACTTTACCTGATATTCATCATTACTTGAAGAAACCTGACGTTCCATATAAGAAGAAGTTAACCCTACCTTCATCCTCCCTTGACCTTAGGAAGTGCATTCTGGCACTAGTGATCAACTACAATATTCATCCGAAGAAAAATCAAATGGATATTGTAGAGAACATTGCTGTCATTATGTATTGCATCTTAGAGAACATCGGTGTCAAGTGGGCCAGATACATTCTACACCACATGACCTGCTTTGACACTGGAAAGAACACCAAAGGAACTCACCCTCCCTACCCGGCCCTGATTTGTGGTTTATTCCAGTTCACCACTGAGAAATCCCTCTTTTCTGACTTCTATTACAAAGTAGCCAGAAAGGGTGTTTGTATCAGTGAGACCACAATTCAAAAGTATGTGCATGTGTTTGCCTCCTCTACCCCTGGTGCTTCTCCCTCTGCCTCAGCCTCTATAGCCACTGCCTCCTAAGCCCAAGCTTCACCTCCTCAGCCTCCTCCTAGACCTAGTTGTGCTTCGTTCTGTGTATCAAATGAAACCCTTATGGGATACATGATGCACCAACAAGAATACAACCAATAGGTTCAGGACCACCTGCATCAGTATTTGTGTTTTATCATGTCTACCGTGAACCTATCATGTGCTCACCCCTACCCCACCTACCATCCATACCCAGGTAGTGAGTATGCTTCATATGCATACAATAATTACTACCATGCTCCCGAGCCTTCCGCTGTTGCTCCTCTACCTCCACCCTTCATTGTTGGTAGCTCCGTCCCTACCTACCTCCCATTTCCTGCTGGCCCCCTAGCCACCTTGCTTGCCAGCCTTGGTGACTCTTCTCCGTCCTATCTGCATGCCAATGAGCTCCACACTCTTGGTATGTCATGGGCTTAGCAAAATGCATGTTGGCTCAGCCGTGTGTTCAGTCCTCCTGCTGATGAGGATATGCCTGACTAGGGTGATGATTCTGAGGCTGATGATGATGATGACGGTGATGGTGAGGATGCTTCAGATGATGGTGATGGTGATGGTGTTGGATCTGGTGATGAAGGCACTACTGATGCACCTTCTGATGGAGACGAGGACTATGAGACAGGAGTCGATGATGATGTTGTTGTTGATATAGATAGTTTAGATGTCTAGCTTGTTTCTTAATTTTTAGTCTAGCATGCTGATCATATACATCTTTCTAGGCTATTTTGTATAAGAAACATCTGGGCACATTTATCTGAGTTGTACTATTTTATCTTCTATTTTCATCGCTTCTTACATGTAGTTGTTTTAATGAGAACATGCATCTGAGTTGTAATATATGTGATGTGCACTCTTGCTATTTACTTTGATATATCTTATGATTTGGTGCCAACTTTCACCATATTTTGATTATGACTGAGATTGTATGTTGCTTTCGTCTCTATTTGCCATATGATATGAGATTGCTTGTATGTATATCTGGTTGATTGTGTTTTGGAGAAGACCCAGATTTATGTTCTTCTACCCCCCTACTTTTTGATAATGTCAAAAGGGGGAGAGATATTTCACTGGTTTGAAACTCAATTATATTTTTATTTGTTGTTATATTATTGATTATTGCTTATGAGATCCTTTTCTTATTCATTTACTATTTTATCATGTGACTTGTAAAAGGACCACATAGTGCATATATGTTATGACTGCTATGTGTAGATAGACTAACCATGCAGGTTAGAAGAAGTATAGATTGAGGGGGAGCAATTCACATTGTTCACATCATGAATCCTCTTAATTCACAAGGCAAAGGTATAAATTCTATATCCTTTTCAATATGTTTGAGGAATGGTTTGTCATTGTCAAAAGGGGGAGAACATTGACCTAGAGGTTATACATTGTCCATATTTTGATAATGACATAACCATTCCATTCATATGTATCTAATATGTGTATTAAAGATTGATTTTAGATGTTAGGTACAAGAAAAGGATCAAAAATCCAAAGCCCTAGATTGGCTCAAGTTCAAGTCAAAAGAGCTACAAGTGTGCAATTTTGGAAATCTATGTAAACGAACTTAGAACATTTTTGTAATCACTTGTAATGATGTATTGACTTGTAACCTAGTTGAGAAAATTGATTGGGACACTAAACACCAAGTTTTAATCACTTTAGATGCACTTTAGAAAATTGACCACAGGCAGTCAATCGATCGAGTTGCGAACTCGACCGATCCTCCTAGATCAAGTTTCTAAAGATAGCATCGGTCAAGTTGTGGTTTCACAGAACTCGACCGATCGAGTACCTGACCAATTCGATCTTCATTGGTTGGTCGAGTTTCCCCAGGATAAACTTGACCGATGATTTGAATATCGGCTTTGTCTTTTACTCTATCGGTCGAGTTACATTTATTGAAACTTGATAGATTGCACTGTATGGAATTTGCAGAAAAAGTGATTGTGACCGTTGGTGTGTGTTTTGAGCAAAAATAGAGTCGTTGCTTTGAGAAAAAATGGCTATATTTTGTATCTAAGTGTCCCACAACTTAAAGGGGCACCCTCAACTATAAATAGGACCTCTTGGAGTTCATTCCAAGGTTGCTCATTCATTACAAGCTTAGTCCTAGCCTAGTTGAGAGTGTTCTGACCCTTTGAGCCCCTTTCTCTCTCTACCTTCAAGTCAAATTTGTGAGTATGAGTGAGATAGGCTCCTTTTTAAGAGATCTACTCCATGTATTGATGTAAATCTCTCCTCCACCATCTTCCTACCTTCTTTCCTATAAAAGAAAAGGTTGAAGATCTTCTCTGAGTGAAGGAGAAGAGGTTGTTGTTCTTCAAGGTTGAAGAAGCCAAGGTGTTCCAGATCTCCAAGTGAAGGAGATAGTCAAGGCAAGCGCTCAAGAAAGATAGGTAATCCCTTGAAGGGTGAAGACTTAAAGAAGGAGTGGGTAAGTCCATGTTGATGGCTGAAGACTCCATGGTTCAAGTGGGTAAGTTGCTTCTATAGGTTGAAGATATTTGCTTGAGGTACTAAGCCCTTGGGTGTGTGGTTGTTGTGTCTTGTAATTTTATGATGGAATATAAGAGTACCAAGATTGCAAATCCTAGAGATTAACCACCTCTAGGTAGTGGACTAACATTGCTCCTAGTTAGGATGTGGAACCACTCTAAACCACATGTCCAAGTGCTTGCTCTTCCTTGTCTCTCATCCTTGTTGTGCTTGCTAGCTAAGACATCAAATTTGCTATTTGTTTAAGTTTCTGTACATATATAATTTGGTGCTCTAATCCTTTTTGTGAGAATTGTGAAGCTCTAGTCAGCCCCTCTCTAGAGCCCTTGATCCAACATGTATGGAACATGATAATTTCATACTAAATGCTACGTTGCTTGTTTTTCCACCTTGTGAGTATAGGTTTCTTCTTTTCTACATGTATGGATGGCCACCTTATGTGTATGTTTTATGCTCTTTTGCTTGATCTGGGAAGATAGGCAGGAGAGTAAGGAGGTACTCTCTTGGCAACTCCTTTACCACGAGAGTAGAAATTATGGAGTTGAGGAGTAGGTTTGTGATCCAAAACAAAATTCATATGTGGGAATGATGAATTGAGTTAGGATCATTGTACTTGCACTGAGAGGTGAAGTGCAACATACAACTCTCCTTTAGAACAAGTGCTTAGTTTTTTAAAATTTTGTTCTCATGTTCTTTGTTATGATATGTGGGTGAAATCCTAAGTCCAAGATACTTCCATATCTGAATTTTAATCTATTTTAGTAATCCATTTACTATTTTGTTTGAATTCTGAAATTTTTAGATTAATCAACCAAATCATCTTTAAAACGATCTAGATTGTTGAACCTTAGCACTGCTGCGTTTAATTGATTGCTAAAGCTCCTTGTGTTTGATCTCGACTATGACTAATTTTGTATACTTACAGAAATTGGTTAGTTGAGTAAAAGATCTTTCTTAAGATTGAAACTCATTAGTGTAAAAGACCAACACTCAGCAAGGGCAATGTCTTATGCAAATGTTGCTCGTGTTGCTGGCTATCTTGACTGTATATCGGGATGTAATCTATGAATACCACCACAAACTGGTCAAGATAAGGCATGAACACCCTGTTAATCGAGTCCATGAACGTTGTCAGTGCATTGGTTAGCCCAAATAGCATAACAACAAACTCATAATGACCATACTGAGTCCTAAAAGTTGACTTGGGTATGTCATCTGCCTTGATCCACAATTGGTGATATCCTGATCTCAGATCTATCTTTGAAAATATTGTGACACCTTGCAACTGTTCAAATAGATCATCAATTTGTGGCAAAGGATACTTGTTCTTTATCGTCACTTTGTTCAATTTTCGGTAGTCAATGAACAGCCTCATAGATCCATCTTTCTTCTTCATAAACAGCATTGGAACACCCCACAGTGATGTACTTCGCCTGATAAATCCTTTCTCAAGTAGCTCTTGCAACTATTTCTTCAACTCTGACATCTCAGTTGGTGCCATCCTATACACTATCTGAGTTAATCGGTCAGGTGGCCAGAACTAGATTGATCTCAAAATCAATCTCTCTAACTGGAGGAACACCTGGGAACTTTTTTGGAAACACGTCTCCAAACTCGCAAACAATTTGCACCTCCTTAATACTAGGAATCATCGCCTTGGTATCCACCACATGTGACAAGAACGCATCACAACCTTATCTCATCAACTATTTTTCCATCATTGCTAACACCAAACACGTTGGGAGAATCTTCCTATCTCCTTGGGAGATCCACGACACATCACCATCGACAAACGTTGCCACTTTGGAACTACAATACAAGACCACCCGATATTTTTCCCAGGTATCCATTCCAAGGATTACATCAAATCCATGCATGTCAAGTGATATGAGGTCCACTTGAATGTTGCATCATGAAAAAGAAAGGGCACATGAAGGACACACCTCTCGCAACTCGGTAGAATCAACAAAAGGGGTTTCTAAACAAAGGTTATCAGATCTACAACTAATAGGAGAAAAGCAACTAGCAATCACTTCTCTAGTGATAAAATATTGTGTTGTACCCAGGTCAACCAAAATAGATATAAAGCAAGAAGAAGAAAAATTAGAATGAAATAACTCTATCTAACCTATCACAACTTGCAGGTTGACCACTCCTTCCGAATGACTCATCGCATAGAATCGAGTAGTTTACTATTGTCTCCCCCTTCCTCTATTGTCTTCCCAGAGGAACCGGCCTGCAACACATGACTACATCCTCTGCCACTATTGAACTTTTATCACTGTTGTGACCCTTGCTAATTTTGTCTCAGTTGTTGGGTAACCTCTTCATCCTTCATTGGGAAAAACCATTTTGTATGCCCAACCTATCCACACTTGTAGCATGTCTTTCTCTCATACCATGGCCTAGAAGACCCTGACACTGAAACTAGTGCATCTTTATGGGCTCCCATTGGTGGAAAGCTATAGCCTCTTCCTCTGCTTGGTGACCACTGAGACAGACTTGCCAACCTCTATTGTGACAGTGGTGCTGAAAATCTAGGCTTCTTAAAGCCTCCAGACGAATGTCCTTGATATTATGCAGGCCTCTTCTTGGCCTTCGTCTCATGTTTCTCCACCACTAATTGATCTACCCTCCTGACTGATGCCACAAACTTGGTGAATTTTTCTTTGTTCTCTAGAGATGACATTGGGGTTGTCAACTCAGAGCTCAAGCCCTTCTCGAACTGTCTGATCCTCTCCTTGTCTGTTGCTACCATATGTAGACAAAACCTCAGAAGCTCCATGAACTTAGCTTCATACTCGTTAATCGTCATAGATCCTTGTCGGACCTTCTCAAAACGCATTGATATTCTCATCTAGTTATGTCCCCAGAAAGTAATAGGTGACAAACTCCCGCCTAAAATATTCCCAACTGATCGTCACTCCAGGCCTTTTCTCCTCCTCAATTGTTGCACACCATTCAAACAAATCATCATTAACTAGGTGGAAGCGATCATTAACAGAGGATTAACAAAAATCACTAAAAATTAAAACCTTTTGCAAGGAGATCCAATTCCAGGAAACTCTTAACAACAAGAACCAAAGTATTACATGTACATTCTGGTCCACAAGTACATACCATGTACCATTTCTTCTCGAGGATTACATACATAAATTGCTCTGTTAAGTCTACACATGAGCAACACAAAGCCTTGAGGCATTCAAGCCAAAATCATAGATCGATTATAAAAGCACTAACTCCTAGGACCTGAGAGTACAGAGACGACACATAGAACTCATATCAACAAGACACGACCGCCAGTATTTCCACCTGAGATATTACTGTTGTCCCTGATGCTGCTATTCTTTCCCTACTGTATGATTTCTATCTCCTCGTCTGCATCCACCTAAAAAAAATGTTGGATCCCACGGGGGTGAGGCAATTAAAAATTTTCCCAGTGAGAGTGTAACATCCCAAAAATTTTTAAGAAAATGACTCAAAATTAGAATAAGGTTAAAGTATGTACTCAAATGCAAATTTTTCTAAACATGAGGTCCCTTTTATGCAATTTTGTGCACCAAACAAAATGTAAGTGTAGATCTAAGAGATTAATAGGTTTTGTTACCATATGACATGTCATTGCCTCGATCCCTAAGGCATTTGAATATCGGTACTCTTTTTTCTAAAGAGGGATAACTTGTAATAATGGGGATATTAAATTCAATCAAGTTTTAATTATATCTTGAGATATGGAAGTTTGATAGATTTATAATTTGACAGAATTATACATCGTAAGGATTTAGATTGAGTTACCAAACTTGTTAAGCAAATGATTTATTCATGATGATATAAGAATAATTAGGACTTAAATTATATTAATTCATTTAATATTTTTGAGTGCTCATAACAAGAATCCAATGACAAGAAGATTATTTGGACACGATATCGAGCCTATGGTTTAATTTTGGTTGAGTTTTAATGATCATACATATTTTTATTTGATTTTAGGGAGGAAGGGATCCAATCAACAAAGCTTGATTTAGACATGCAAACCATACAACAGATTAAATAGTTGGCCTAAAGTGCAGCCTTGATATTCATAAATTAGGCTATCACATGGATGTAGCGTTGTATAAGTAGACTCAAACCCACTCCCCAGCCATTGGATGGAGATCTGAGAGACCAAATCTCACCTCTTTCATCACTAGGATTTGAGTCCAAGGAGAGCATGAATATCAGTGGATTAATCTGATCTACTCCACTCTTCTCGCGATATAGCCGATCTTCCTAGGATATAAAACTCCCATCTGAACAAATAAAGCCCAGACACAACCCTATTTTGCCTTAATTGGAAGACGCCTCTCCCGCAGTCATCGTCTTTCTTCACCTCTTCTTATGTGATCTTTGTGTGAGGCCATACAAGGTCTGTCACCCTCTTCCTTGCGATGTATAAGGCATCGGCCTTTTCTAATCAAGCTTCCTACACAAGCAGTTTCCTCTTTCTTGCCCAATTTCCAGAAATCTCGTCGTCTTCTCCGTTCTGCTTGTTAGAGTCGTCCATGGTACGAGGGCCATCAAATCGTATCTAGTTCAATGAGGACCATCATGAGGAGTCCGCAAATATACCCCATGTTAGACTTAGTCGTGTGTTTTGGTGGTCGGCTTGCCCAAGGAACCTGTGCCCGTCAAAGAACTCCAGGTCAGGCGCCAACATCTTGACGCCAAGGAGACTGCCACCGACCTTTACTGGTTGAAGAAGGATCAACCAGATTGTGGTGGTCTAGGTGACGAGTGTGATTGAGAGCAACTATTTTTTTACCATGCCCGAAGCTTCACGGACAAAGCAGCCGCGAGAACCTACTCCCGGTACTCTGTAAAATAGAGGAAACAGAGGAGGAAACCACCCCCCCCGTCCGCGAGCCGCTGAGGAAGAAGGGGGCGCGCGGGTCAAGCAGATTCCTCCCCAGGTGGATCCTGCCTGTGATCCGTTTAGCTCCACATCAGGTAATCATGATTGCCTCTATATTGCATAAATCATAGCAATTAGGTGGTATATCCAATAGGGTCAAGTTATATATGTATCTTGATCTATTTTTCAAGACCTAGCTCATGGTCTAAGTTTTAGAGTCTGGTTTGACTCCTAAGATTCTTGTTTTAGATAAGAACCCTGAAACCCTAGAATCCAAGGTGGCTATAATTATTAATGAATGATCATTGACTGAACAGGGTAATTAGGTTTCTTCAACTTACGAACATGGCAACTAGATTTTCTTCATAAGAGGTAAGTGGTTCATGCCCATGAGTATTTATGTTTATCAAACCAAGTACATTTTCATGCTTCTTAGATAAGACCTTCATGTCCTACATTTTGAGTTAAATATGTAAGAAATATTTTATGTGCTTATGATTGTAGAAATTCATATGCTCAATACCTTAAGTAGTGATATGTCATGGAATGATTCTAGATCATGAAGTTAAGTTCATAAGAAGGATAAGAAAATATAGTTCTATCATATCTCTTAAATATAGATGTAACCATGTATTGAGATTTCAAATAGGAACATGTCATCAAGGTTTCTTATATATGTAGCGATCTAAGAAATTAAGAAGTGAAATAGATTCCTTAATAAGGTTGATGTTTAAAAGTTAAGTATTATGTGAGAATATGGGTGTTGCACATGGTAGACCATGGCCCAATTTATAGGATAAATGTACTAGTGGCATTAAAGATATTGCAACATGAGTTTGTGATGATATTATCAAATTACGAGATATTAAGTCATGATTGAGTTGCACGATGAGAATCTATATGATTTCTATCTTAAGGTTTAAGATTTAAGTTCATACAAATGTATTGAGATCAGACTTAATGAGATTTTACCTAAATTGAGTATGTTTAAGATGCAAGTTAAAGATTTTCTAAGATTTCTATTCTATGGTTTATGATTTAAGACTTAAAGTCCATTAAGATCAGATTTTGATGAGGTTTTAAAAGAGAATGATTTATCTTGCCAAGAATCATATATCATACTTTAGCTATACACATTACTTAAGTTACTTTTGTATATTTAGTATTGCTATACTCATTTCAGATCTTGTCTCATAAGACATTAGACTCATGTATGATATAATTTGTATAATGAAGTAATCTTACCAAATCAGAGTTTTAGAATAAAGTTTACCTAGATAATGAGATACATGATTAAATCCAATAATGGATTCAGTTTAGAACTCAAGAATAAGAGATTTAGATTCAGACTTAGACTACTCACTGTGTGAGTAGCCAGATGTTGAATAAAGATACATGATAAGGGTTTTAGATCAAATCTTAATTATGAAGTAATTAAGATTCATATCCACATTCAGTTATAGATTCAGTTTATCACTTAAGAATAAAAGATTCAGATTTAGAATTTAGTACATGCTCAGTACTCAGTAATTAGTTTCAGATAAGTTCAGTTTTCAGTGTTCAGTTTTAATATAAGATAAGTTCAGATTCAGTATTCAGTAAAGCTATCAGTATTCAGCTTCAGTTCAGATTAAGAATTAAGTAAGTTTAGACTTAAGATAAATAATTCGAAACCTTCACATAAGACATTATATGATAAGTCCTCATTCAGTAGTCCCGGGATGATTCAGAGGCATCTGTTGCCAATTCAGAGGAGTGTTTACTCCAATTCAGAGGTGTTGCGGCCCCAATTCAGGGCGTAGCCACGCCAATTCAGAGACACCTCGGTGTCATTCAGGGCATGTAGTGCCATTTCAGGGTACTTCGGTACCAATTCAGGGCGTAGATACGCCAATTCAGGAGGATTTATTGTATAATGGTGGCCACAGTCAGATAAAAATCATAAGTAAAAGATACCTTAGATTTGAGATGCCCATAACCTCATCCATGAGTATGATGAGAGGGAACTAGATAAGGTAAGTATGACCTAGGAACTTTGGTGTAGGTCATGAGATTCATGTACCAGAGTACATGACTCCAGAATAAGATAAGAATGCAGATTAAGAAATAAGAGATTTTTATGTTTCATATTTTACTCAGAGCTTAATGTTAGTTTCATGTTTGTAATATCCCATTTAGTCCTTCAACAATATATATTTCATAATACTCATGCCACTTACTCTAACTACTATTTTTTTTCCAATGCATGGTTGGGGACGAGATGTCCGCAGGTGAGAAGCAGGAGCGAAAAGGATCCCAAAGACTCAAGCACAAGGATAAGTTTTGGTGGGGTGCCAACTATAAGATGATCCTCAGGTTTATAGACTTAGCAATATGTTTTAATGTTTAGAACTTTAGAGTAGAGACTATGTCTCGTGATGTTGAGTTAGTTTTTCATGTGATATCCATTATGTTCCTTTTGTAAGAATGATTATGAGAATGTTTCATATTTTCACTTTGTGTGATTGATTATATTGTTGTTATGAATGCCAGTTTTATGTAATGCCCCCTTGAGTGCATGAGTTATGGATAACTCAGTGTTGCTTCCTCTATGTGCATGTGTGTGCTTAGGGAGGGTGTTACATTATGGTATCAGAGCTACATTATAGTTGGCCACCAGATGAAATCTCATGTTCTTACTTAAGATCACCTTATAAGAAGCTAAGTAGAATAGGGTACATGTTCAGAAAGATAAGTAGTAGCCCTAGGTATATAAGGAATAAGTGATGGATATTAGGAGCTGAAGTAGATGTCTAGATAGGAGACAAAAGTTTGAATAAGGATTAGGGTTACATGCCTATATGTTTTAAACGTTTATGTTAACACTATAGTTGTATGTATCATTCTCTCTCTTTTTCTCACAAGTTTGTGGTATGGGACACATGCTTATGGGGTTTTGTAGAGAGAATGTTATGTGCATAATCATGCTTGTCTTATCCTTTCAAGTGCATGTGGTATGGGACATGTGCACGAGGAAGTGCCAAGATAAGTGTGATCTGACATGTCACCTTCGAATATATGACCGGCCGGCATGTATCCAAAGGCGACAAAGAAAATAAGTTTTGGCATTAAAAGTTTGAGACATATAGTTGCCTAAACCTAATCATACCATGGTAAGACCAATCATGCATACAAAGGGTAGATACTTTGACAAAAATAGGTGAGTTGGATCCAAAGTGTAACCAAAACCCTGATTTAGCTCCCTTAAGAGAAACAATCTACGCTCCTTTCCATATTAGATGATGACGATGTTATGAGGTAAAATTTGAGCTTCATTATGTTTATGTACCCATGTTAACTCTGTTTTGGATATTTAACCATGAGAAGGTCATATCCTTAGTATGATTATAATTTCACACCATGAGTATCCAAATGAGCTATTGAGGAAATGTTAGAAAGTTGGTTACAAAGAATAAGCAACATCCTAAGGTGGGTAGCTCATAAAAAAAAATTCACAGACGAAATTCCTATAAGGTGGGTAGAATTGTAACATCCCAAAATTTTTAAGAAAATGACTCAAAATTAGAATAAGGTTAAAGTATGTACTCAAATGCAAATTTTTCTAAACATGAGGTCCCTTTTATGCAATTTTGTGCACCAAACAAAATGTAAGTGTAGATCTAAGAGATTAATAGGTTTTGTTACCATATGACATGTCATTGCCTCGATCCCTAAGGCATTTGAATATCGGTACTCTTTTTTTAAAAGAGGGATAACTTGTAATAATGGGGATATTAAATTCAATCAAGTTTTAATTATATCTTGAGATATGGAAGTTTGATAGATTTATAATTTGACAGAATTATACATCGTAAGGATTTAGATTGAGTTACCAAACTTATTAAGCAAATGATTTATTCACGATGATATAAGAATAATTAGGACTTAAATTATATTAATTCATTTAATATTTTTGAGTGCTCATAACAAGAATCCAATGACAAGAAGATTATTTGGACACGATATCGAGCCTATGGTTTGATTTTGGTTGAGTTTTAATGATCATACATATTTTTATTTGATTTTAGGGAGGAAGGGATCCAATCAACAAAGCTTGATTTAGACATGCAAACCATACAACAGATTAAATAGTTGGCCTAAAGTGCAGCCTTGATATTCATAAATTAGGCTATCACATGGATGTAGTGTTGTATAAGTAGACTCAAACCCACTCCCCAGCCATTGGATGGAGATCTGAGAGACCAAATCTCACCTCTTTCATCACTAGGATTTGAGTCCAAGGAGAGCATGAATATCAGTGGATTAATCTGATCTACTCCACTCTTCTCGCGATATAGCTGATCTTCCTAGGATATAAAACTCCCATCTGAACAAATAAAGCCCAGACACAACCCTATTTTGCCTTAATTGGAAGACGCATCTCCCGCAGTCATCGTCTTTCTTCACCTCTTCTTATGTGATCTTTGTGTGAGGTCATACAAGGTCTGTCACCCTCCGCCTTGCGATGTATAAGGCATCGGCCTTTTCTAATCAAGCTTCCTACACAAGCAGTTTCCTCTTTCTTGCCCAATTTCTAGAAATCCCGTCATCTTCTCCGTTCTGCTCGTTAGAGTCGTCCATGGTACGAGGGCCATCAAATCGTATCTAGTTCAATGAGGACCATCATGAGGAGTCCGCAAATATCCCCCATGTCAGACTTAGCCGTGCGTTTTGGTGGTCGGCTTGCCCAAGGAACCTGCGCCCGTCAAAGAACTCCAGGTCAGGCGCCAACATCTTGACGCCAAGGAGACTGCCGCCGACCTTTACTGGTTGAAAAAGGATCGACCAGTTTGTTGTGGTCTACGTGACGAGTGTGATTGAGAGCAACTATTTTGTTACCATGCCCGAAGCTTCACGGACAAAGCAGCCGCGAGAACCTGCTCCCGGTACTCTGTAAAATAGAGGAAACAGAGGAGGAAACCCCCCCCCGCGTCCGTAAGCCGCTGAGGAAGAAGGGGGCGCGCGGGTCAAGCGGATTCCTCCCCAGGTGGATCCTGCCTGTGATCCGTTTAGCTCCACATCAGGTAATCATGATTGCCTCTATATTGCATAAATCATAGCAATTAGGTGGTATATCCAATAGGGTCAAGTTATATATGTATCTTGATCTATTTTTCAAGACCTATCTTATGGTCTAAGTTTTAGAGTCTGGTTTGACTCCTAAGATTCTTGTTTTAGATAAGAACCTTGAAACCCTAGAATCCAAGGTGGCTATAATTATTAATGAATGATCATTCACTGAACAAGGTAATTAGGTTTCTTCAACTTGCGAACATGGCAACTAGATTTTCTTCATAAGAGGTAAGTGGTTCATGCCCATGAGTATTTATGTTTATCAAACCAAGTACATTTTCATGCTTCTTAGATAAGACCTTCATGTCCTACATTTTGAGTTAAATATGTAAGAAATATTTTATGTGCTTATGATTGTAGAAATTCATATGCTCAATACCTTAAGTAGTGATATGTCATGGAATGATTCTAGATCATGAAGTTAAGTTCATAAGAAGGATAAGAAAATATAGTTCTATCATATCTCTTAAATATAGATGTAACCATGTATTGAGATTTCAAATAGGAACATGTCATCAAGGTTTCTTATATATGTAGCGATCTAAGAAATTAAGAAGTGAAATAGATTCCTTAATAAGGTTGATGTTTAAAAGTTAAGTATTATGTGAGAATATGGGTGTTGCACATGGTAGACCATGGCCCAATTTCTAGGATAAATGTACTAGTGGCATTAAAGATATTGCAACATGAGTTTGTGATGATATTATCAAATTACGAGATATTAAGTCATGATTGAATTGCACGATGAGAATCTATATGATTTCTATCTTAAGGTTTAAGATTTAAGTTCATACAAATGTATTGAGATCAGACTTAATGAGATTTTACCTAAATTGAGTATGTTTAAGATGCAAGTTAAAGATTTTCTAAGATTTCTATTCTATGGTTTATGATTTAAGACTTAAAGTCCATTAAGATCACATTTTGATGAGGTTTTAAAAGAGAATGATTTATCTTGCCAAGAATCATATATCATACTTTAGCTATACACATTACTTAAGTTACTTTTGTATATTTAGTATTGCTATACTCATTTCAGATCTTGTCTCATAAGACATTAGACTCATGTATGATATAATTTGTATAATGAAGTAATCTTACCGAATCAGAGTTTTAGAATAAAGTTTACCTAGATAATGAGATACATGATTGAATCCAATAATGGATTCAGTTTAGAACTCAAGAATAAGAGATTTAGATTCAGACTTAGACTACTCAATGTGTGAGTAGCCAGATGTTGAATAAAGATACATGATAAGGGTTTTAGACCAAATCTTAATTATGAAGTAATTAAGATTCATATCCACATTCAGTTATAGATTCAGTTTATCACTTAAGAATAAAAGATTCAGATTTAGAATTTAGTACCTGCTCAGTACTCAGTAATCAGTTTCAGATAAGTTCAGTTTTCAGTGTTCAGTTTTAATATAAGATAAGTTCAGATTCAGTATTCAGTAAAGCTATCAGTATTCAGCTTCAGTTCAGATTAAGAATTAAGTAAGTTTAGACTTAAGATAAATAAGTCGAAACCTTCACATAAGACATTATATGATAAGTCCTCATTCAGTAGTCCCGGGACGATTCAGAGGCATCTGTTGCCAATTTAGAGGAGTGTTTACTCCAATTCAGAGGTGTTGCGGCACCAATTCAGGGCGTAGCCACGCCAATTCAGAGACACCTCGGTGTCATTCAGGGCATGTAGTGCCATTTCAGGGTACTTTGGTACCAATTCAGGGCGTAGATACGCCAATTCAGGAGGACTTATTGTATAATGGTGGCCACAGTCAGATAAAAATCATAAGTAAAAGATACCTTAGATTTGAGATGCCCATAACCTCATCCATGAGTATGATGAGAGGGAACTAGATAAGATAAGTATGACCTAGGCACTTTGGTGTAGGTCATGAGATTCATGTACCAGAGTACATGACTCCAGAATAAGATAAGAATGCAGATTAAGAAATAAGAGATTTTTATGTTTCATATTTTACTCAGAGCTTAATGTTAGTTTCATGTTTGTAATATCCCATTTAGTCCTTCAACAATATATATTTCATAATACTAATTCCACTTACTCTAACGACTATTTTTTTCCCAATGCATGGCTGGGGACGAGATGTCCGCAGGTGAGAAGCAGGAGCGAAAAGAATCCCAAAGACTCAAGCACAAGGATAAGTTTTGGTGGGGTGCCAACTATAAGATGATCCTCAGGTTTATAGACTTAGCAATATGTTTTAATGTTTAGAAATTTAGAGTAGAGACTATGTCTCGAGATGTTGAGTTAGTTTTTCATGTGATATCCATTATGTTCCTTTTGTAAGAATGATTATGAGAATGTTTCATATTTTCACTTTGTGTGATTGATTATATTGTTGTTATGAATGCCAGTTTTATGTAATGCCCCCTTGAGTGCATGAGTTATGGATAAATCAGTGGTTCTTCCTCTATGTGCATGTGTGTGCTTAGAGAGGGTGTTACATTATGGTATCAGAGCAACATTATAGTTGGCCACCAGATGAAATCTCATGTTCTTACTTAAGATCACCTTATAAGCAGCTAAGTAGAATAGGGTACATGTTCAGAAAGATAAGTAGTAGCCCTAGGTATATAAGGAATAAGTGATGGATATTAGGAGCTGAAGTAGATGTCTAGATAGGAGACAAAAGTTTGAATAAGGATTAGGGTTACATGCCTATATGTTTTAAACTTTTATGTTAACACTATAGTTGTATGTATCATTCTCTCTCTTTTTCTCACAAGTTTGTGGTATGGGACACATGCTTATGGGGTTTTGTAGAGAGAATGTTATGTGCATAATCATGCTTGTCTTGTCCTTTCAAGTGCATGTGGTATGGGACATGTGCACGAGGAAGTGCCAAGATAAGTGTGATCTGACATGTCACCTTCGAATATATGACCAGCCGGCATGTATCCAAAGGCGACAAAGAAAATAAGTTTTGGCATTAAAAGTTTGAGACATATAGTTGCCTAAACCTAATCATACCATGGTAAGACCAATCATGCATACAAAGGGTAGATACTTTGACAAAAATAGGTGAGTTGGATCCAAAGTGTAACCAAAACCCTGATTTAGCTCCCTTAAGAGAAACAATCTACGCTCCTTTCCATATTAGATGATGACGATGTAATGAGGTAAAATTTGAGCTTCATTATGTTTATGTACCCATGTTAACTCTGTTTTGGATATTTAACCATGAGAAGGTCATATCCTTAGTATGATTATAATTTCACACCATGAGTATCCAAATGAGCTATTGAGGAAATGTTAGAAAGTTGGTTACAAAGAATAAGCAACATCCTAAGGTGGGTAGCTCATAAAAAAAAAATTCACGGACGAAATTCCTATAAGGTGGGTAGAATTGTAACATCCCAAAATTTTTAAGAAAATGACTCAAAATTAGAATAAGGTTAAAGTATGTACTCAAATGCAAATTTTTCTAAACATGAGGTCCCTTTTATGCAATTTTGTGCACCAAACAAAATGTAAGTGTAGATCTAAGAGATTAATAGGTTTTGTTACCATATGACATGTCATTGCCTCGATCCCTAAGGCATTTGAATATCGGTACTCTTTTTTTTAAAGAGGGATAACTTGTAATAATGGGGATATTAAATTCAATCAAGTTTTAATTATATCTTGAGATATGGAAGTTTGATAGATTTATAATTTGACAAAATTATACATCGTAAGGATTTAGATTGAGTTACCAAACTTGTTAAGCAAATGATTTATTCACGATGATATAAGAATAATTAGGACTTAAATTATATTAATTCATTTAATATTTTTGAGTGCTCATAACAAGAATCCAATGACAAGAAGATTGTTTGGACACGATATCGAGTCTATGGTTTAATTTTGGTTGAGTTTTAATGATCATACATATTTTTATTTGATTTTAGGGAGGAAGGGATCCAATCAACAAAGCTTGATTTAGACATGCAAACCATACAACAGATTAAATAGTTGGCCTAAAGTGCAGCCTTGATATTCATAAATTAGGCTATCACATGGATGTAGCGTTGTATAAGTAGACTCAAACCCACTCCCCAGCCATTGGATGGAGATCTGAGAGACCAAATCTCACCTCTTTCATCACTAGGATTTGAGTCCAAGGAGAGCATGAATATCAGTGGATTAATCTGATCTACTCCACTCTTCTCGCGATATAGCCGATCTTCCTAGGATATAAAACTCCCATCTGAACAAATAAAGCCCAGACACAACCCTATTTTGCCTTAATTGGAAGACGCCTCTCCCGCAGTCATCGTCTTTCTTCACCTCTTCTTATGTGATCTTTGTGTGAGGCCATACAAGGTCTGTCACCCTCCGCCTTGCGATGTATAAGGCATCGGCCTTTTCTAATCAAGCTTCCTACACAAGCAAAGTTTCCTCTTTCTTGCCCAATTTCCAGAAATCCCGTCGTCTTCTCCGTTCTGCTCGTTAGAGTCGTACATGGTACGAGGGCCATCAAATCGTATCTAGTTCAATGAGGACCATCATGAGGAGTCCGCAAATATCCCCCATGTCAGACTTAGCCGTGCGTTTTGGTGGTCGGCTTGCCCAAGGAACCTGCGCCCGTCAAAGAACTCCAGGTCAGGCGCCAACATCTTGACGCCAAGGAGACTGCCGCCGACCTTTACTGGTTGAAGAAGGATCGCCCAGTTTGTGGTGGTCTAGGTGACGAGTGTGATTGAGAGCAACTATTTTTTTACCATGCCCGAAGCTTCACGGACAAAGCAGCCGCGAGAACCTGCTCCCGGTACTCTGTAAAACAGAGGAAACAGAGGAGGAACCCCCCCCCCCACCCCGTCCGCGAGCCGCTGAGGAAGAAGGGGGCGCGCGGGTCAAGCGGATTCCTCCCCAGGTGGATCCTGCCTATGATCCGTTTAGCTCCACATCAGGTAATCATGATTGCCTCTATATTGCATAAATCATAGCAATTAGGTGGTATATCCAATAGGGTCAAGTTATATATGTATCTTGATCTATTTTTCAAGACCTAGCTCATGGTCTAAGTTTTAGAGTCTGGTTTGACTCCTAAGATTCTTGTTTTAGATAAGAACCCTGAAACCCTAGAATTCAAGGTGGCTATAATTATTAATGAATGATCATTGACTGAACATGGTAATTAGGTTTCTTCAACTTGCAAACATGGCAACTAGATTTTCTTCATAAGAGGTAAGTGGTTCATGCCCATGAGTATTTATGTTTATCAAACCAAGTACATTTTCATGCTTCTTAGATAAGACCTTCATGTCCTACATTTTGAGTTAAATATGTAAGAAATATTTTATGTGCTTATGATTGTAGAAATTCATATGCTCAATACCTTAAGTAGTGATATGTCATGGAATGATTCTAGATCATGAAGTTAAGTTCATAAGAAGGATAAGAAAATATAGTTCTATCATATCTCTTAAATATAGATGTAACCATGTATTGAGATTTCAAATAGGAACATGTCATCAAGGTTTCTTATATATGTAGCGATCTAAGAAATTAAGAAGTGAAATAGATTCCTTAATAAGGTTGATGTTTAAAAGTTAAGTATTATGTGAGAATATGGGTGTTGCACATGGTATACCATGGCCCAATTTCTAGGATAAATGTACTAGTGGCATTAAAGATATTGCAACATGAGTTTGTGATGATATTATCAAATTACGAGATATTAAGTCATGATTGAGTTGCACGATGAGAATCTATATGATTTCTATCTTAAGGTTTAAGATTTAAGTTCATACAAATGTATTGAGATCAGACTTAATGAGATTTTACCTAAATTGAGTATGTTTAAGATGCAAGTTAAAGATTTTCTAAGATTTCTATTCTATGGTTTATGATTTAAGACTTAAAGTCCATTAAGATCATATTTTGATGAGGTTTTAAAAGAGAATGATTTATCTTGCCAAGAATCATATATCATACTTTAGATATACACATTACTTAAGTTACTTTTGTATATTTAGTATTGCTATACTCATTTCAGATCTTGTCTCATAAGACATTAGACTCATGTATGATATAATTTGTATAATGAAGTAATCTTACCAAATCAGAGTTTTAGAATAAAGTTTACCTAGATAATGAGATACATGATTAAATCCAATAATGGATTCAGTTTAGAACTCAAGAATAAGAGATTTAGATTCAGACATAGACTACTCACTGTGTGAGTAGCCAGATGTTGAATAAAGATACATGATAAGGGTTTTAGACCAAATCTTAATTATGAAGTAATTAAGATTCATATCCACATTCAGTTATAGATTCACTTTATCACTTAGGAATAAAAGATTCAGATTTAGAATTTAGTACCTGCTCAGTACTCAGTAATCAGTTTCAGATAAGTTCAATTTTCAGTGTTCAGTTTTAATATAAGATAAGTTCAGATTCAGTATTCAGTAAAGCTATCAGTATTCAGCTTCAGTTCAGATTAAGAATTAAGTAAGTTTAGACTTAAGATAAATAAGTCGAAACCTTCACATAAGACATTATATGATAAGTCCTCATTCAATAGTCCCAGGACGATTCAGAGGCATCTGTTGCCAATTCAGAGGAGTGTTTACTCCAATTCAGAGGTGTTGCGGCACCAATTCAGGGTGTAGCCACGCCAATTCAGAGACACCTCGGTGTCATTCAGGGCATGTAGTGCCATTTCAGGGTACTTCGGTACCAATTCAGGGCGTAGATACGCCAATTCAGGAGGACTTATTGTATAATGGTGGCCACAGTCAGATAAAAATCATAAGTAAAAGATACCTTAGATTTGAGATGCTCATAACCTCATCCATGAGTATGATGAGAGGGAACTAGATAAGATAAGTATGACCTAGGCACTTTGGTGTAGGTCATGAGATTCATGTACCAGAGTACATGACTCCAGAATAAGATAAGAATGTAGATTAAGAAATAAGAGATTTTTATGTTTCATATTTTACTCAGAGCTTAATGTTAGTTTCATGTTTGTAATATCCCATTTAGTCCTTCAAAAATATATATTTCATAATAATCATGCCACTTACTCTAACGACTATTTTTTTCCCAATGCATGGCTGGGGATGAGATGTCCACAGGTGAGAAGCAGGAGCGAAAAGGATCCCAAAGACTCAAGCACAAGGATAAGTTTTGGTGGGGTGCCAACTATAAGATGATCCTCAGGTTTATAGACTTAGCAATATGTTTTAATGTTTAGAACTTTAGAGTAGAGACTATGTCTCGAGATGTTGAGTTAGTTTTTCATGTGATATCCATTATGTTCCTTTTGTAAGAATGATTATGAGAATGTTTCATATTTTCACTTTGTGTGATTGATTATATTGTTGTTATGAATGCCAGTTTTATGTAATGCCCCCTTGAGTGCATGAGTTATGGATAACTCAGTGTTGCTTCCTCTATGTGCATGTGTGTGCTTAGGGAGGGTGTTACAGAGAGATATAACTCTCTGCCAGAAACATTATTATTGCAGTTTAATAGAATAAAATTGAGCAGAGGATAAGCAGATTAGAACATTCTCATCTTTTAAAGCATTGCAACTATCTATGATAGAGCAGTAAATCATCTATTCCCTTTGTAAGGAATATAAAGAACATGTATATCATTTATCCATCTTACTATATCAACATCTCAAGCTTATCCTGAAATTCTCATTATCACGGTATGTCATCCATGAATCATTCTCATTTCTGTCTGTTGACCTTAACCAATCTGTAGGCCAGATATTGAATTGTACCAGTCATATGAGTATACATCATCATATTCTGTTCAGGCATTGGACTATACCAACCCTGTGCAACCATTCTAGGCATTGGACTATGCCAATTCTGTGCAACCATTCCAGGTATTGGACTATGTCAATCCTGTGCAAACATTCCAGGTATTGAACTATGCCAATCCTATGCAACCATTTCAGGTATTGGACTATGTCAATCATGTGCAACCATTCCAGGTATTGGACTATGTCAATCCTGTGCAACCATTCTAGGTATTGGACTATGCCAATCATGTGTAACTAGTCCAGGTATTGGACTATGCCAATCTTGTGCAACCATTCCAGGTATTGGGTTATGACCAATCATGTGCAATCATTCCAGGTGTTGGGTTATGACCAATCTTGTGCAATTTTTCCAGGAATTGGGTTATGACCAATCCTGTGCAATTATTCTAGGTATTGGGTTATGACCAATCCTGTATAATTATTCCAGGTATTGGGTTATGACCAATCCTGTGCAATTATTCCAGGTCATAAGTCACTCATTTGAATTATTCAACCATTATCAATGATATGGACTTATCTCAGGTTAAGGCATTATTGATATAAGGTTATCCATTATCAACCACTTTAGGTGTTTCACCTACCAATATGTTATTCACTACATTATTAGGAATAGTGTTCCCCTCTTTATCAATTAGGGTTTTACATAACATCACCCTATATGATGGTTACACCATTACCCCATATTAAAGTTTCATCTAGAATTTCTCTAAATTAGGGTTAGGGCTCATCGTCCTTCTCAATTAGGGTTTCATGATCTCTTTATCAAGGATCATACCCTAATTGCATATTCTATTCATGTTGAGAGTGTAGATATTGAACCACTACATGATTATTATACATGTATGAATTCCTCTCTCTCTCTCATACTTTCTAGGATGTTGATTACTCCAAGCTTGATTAGATTGGGTCAACCTTTCATTCAAGTACACACATTTAGGGTTAGCATAGTGTATTGAGATATTGCTTCCATAAGCATCAAAGGTTAACCTCTCTAAGGGTACTAAAACACCCTAGTACCTTAAAGGTACAACCATTGTAATTACCTTTAATAAACATCATTAACAATCATGGGGTTAATTGATTTTTCATCACATTAGGTCTTCAATCGGTTTTGGTTGCATTGAACCTCCAATCGGTTTTGAGGTGCTTGACCTCTAAACGGTCTTGAAACTACTAGACCTTCAAATGGTCTTGAAGACCGTTAGACCTTAAACAGTCTTGGTCCCAAAATCTTCAATCGGTCTTAAGACTGTTAGACCATCAAACGGTCTTGATCTCACAATCCTTAAACAGTTTGAGACCGTTTGAATTAGATATTATTAACCCCAAATGGTTTGAAACTGTTTATACCTCCAAACGGTCAACTCCTCCAAATGGTCAAAGTACCCAAACGGTTTTGGAGTTCAATTTACCCATTCGATCTTGAGATCCACTACCCATTCAGTTTTGAACTCAATTACCCATTCGATCTTGAAGTCAATCACCCATTCGGTCTTGAACTCAATTACTCATTCGGTTTTGAGGTAAATTACCCATTCAGTTTTGAACTCAATTATCCATTCGGTCTTGAAACCGAATCAACTCAATCGGTTTTGAAACCGAATTAGCTCAATTGGTTTTGAAAATTGTTTGCCCATTCCTTTGTTGAGGTGTGTGCTTAAGATGACATCAACATCTTCAAGTTTCAAACCTTTGAAATCAATTTTGATTCTTATGGTGATTTCAACAACTAATCAAAAGGAAATCGAGAAAGAAAAAGGTTCAACACATGATGAATAAATTGCAAGCAATAATGACATTTAAGGGTTCAAGTTATATAACCCACCTTAAAAGTTGAATCCAAGCTTAAAGCTTCATGTACTTCATGGTGAATGAAGATTTATCAACTATCCAAGGTTTGTTCTCAAGTCTTTGAGTGAAAAGGACCGGCTAAAGTTGAAGATTGAATGGAGAAAGGAAGAAAATAAGCATTGAATTTCGATTTCCACCATGAAATCAAGGTTGAAGATGATTATGGAGCTTACCTACAGGTTGGGGCACGTCCTCCTATTGCTCATAAGCTCCCTTGTGTTCAACCAAAGAAAGGAAAGAAACAGGAATCGAAAAATCCTTTCATGTGGGTTGAAAATGGGATGTATATAAGGGAATTTCAATGAGAGAGAAAATGATAAATAATTCCTTCAACTCCCAAAATTGGTGCCACATACTCCCCTCAATCCCTTGCATATGAATACATATCCCCCACCTTGTAATTCCTCTTCATTATCCATGAATTAAAAGAAAACAAATTAAGCACCTTAACCATTTTAATAATAATATCTAATATTAGTGGATATTACTTTTTAGTTAACTAATGTGAGTGGGCTTTGCACTCACTTTAGATATTTAGGTGTCATTGCAAGGCACAAGGACTTTCACACTTATTCAAATTTTACCATCACACATTTTGGTTGAAGGGCAGTTTAATTAATATATTTATTTTTGCATTAAATTGAATTAGGGTTTCAATTATGCTTAAATCTTGATTATTTTAATATCAAGATTTTCTCTCCTCCAAATAGATTAAAATGAGATGCCCTTCTGATTTTATTGTCTCTAATTTATACCAAGAAACATTAGGGACTCTCTATAAGTGGTATTTTGCATATTGAACCCTAGGTTTTGGGTAAATTGCACATTACACCAAAACTAGGTTTTAATGCACAAACATTGCTTTATAGGCTCTTTCTTGGTGCTCAGGCTTTCCCAAGCCATACCTCTGCATCATTATAATTCTTATGATTCTTCAACACTTGAGGAACATTTTATCATGTAACATTTGCTAGTTAACCCCTCAACTTGGGTGATTTGCACTTTAGTCCAAAACAGGCAAAACATTGTTTTCAACATTATTCAAAAAGGACTAAAATTGAAACATAAGTTCCTCTTGGGCCTTAATTACTTTTCAAAAGATAAGAGCAAGCATATGATTAACTTTATTAAGCAAAACATCTAGGGTTAAAGCATAACCCAGGTCAAGGATGTTACAAGTTATAAACCCCTAACAAGGATTTCGTCCCCGAAATCCCAGGTAAAGGACGATAGATATTTTTCATTCATCATATCATCAAGTCTCCACATAACATCTTAATGTCATGGAGATGACATAGAACTTTGATCAACACAAAATTCTTCCATGCAGGGTTATCATAGAACTTGTCACACAGGACACATACTCTACTGTTTCTTTTCGTTATTGACTGTAGAGTCAACTCTGTGTGAGGTAAAACTTTTCCTAGTCAGAGATACATTATACATACCTTATTTAATTTAGCATTTCACTTTCAAGATAAGTCCAGTGTTATATTTTTTCACCCACTTGTGACTACAAGTCTCTTCATACATCTTTGTTGATGTCATGTTTATGCGGGGCATAAACCCCTAACATATGGTATTCATACTACAGTATGTAACTAGACAAATTTCAAAGTTGGCCCTTCTAGGTAACCAAACATTACTTCTTATGAGGATTCATGTTCCCATTTTCTCATATCATTGAAAGTTCTTGGATACTAGGATTCTTTACCTTGGTATCCATTATATGTGCCAAAAACACATCGCATCATCATCATGATTACTAGATTTGGGATTCAAACCCTCAGTCCATCATTGAACATTGTTACCTCTCATCAGGTAACTTTTACCTCTAGGTCCTCAGACCAAGGTATACATTATACTATACATCTTCTTTTATTTATAACTTGATTTATGATTTAACTCAGATCCCTTCGTATATTAATTAGAATGTGGTAGAAATATCCTTGCCACATCTTCTACCTCATTATAATCTTTAGATTGTCTCAAAATGACTACTTGATCAGAGTAATCAGAAAGATAGCAATCTAAGAGTAGCATACTTACCTTATCTTCAATAGATGAATACCTGGCCAGGGTATTCAAGAATTGAAATTAGGTAGTATGTATTGGTTTTTATATTATGTTTCATCTCTTTAAGTTTTACTATTTGGTATCTTAAATTTTCTCTGGGTGTTTCTTCTATATCTCTTCCCTTTTCTATATGAAGAGAGAAATTTCAAAACATACAAGAGAACATTGGACTGAATATAAGTTCTCATCCTTCTTAGCTCTTCCTCGTGTCCTCATAAGATTAATTAAAGGAAGCTCAACAACAACTACCCTTCTTATAATTAGTAGGTAGAGAGTAGAATAAGAAAGATGATTCAGAATGAAAAGTTCTATCTTGACATGTTACCTCTTACAATTTATCTAGTGTCTTATCTGACTCAATACATAGAGTCAGTTATCATCTGTTATTGCCTTTGTCCTCTACTACCAGAGGTAGATGGACCAAACTGTGACACTTGTCTTTGTCCTCGGTCTTTTGCTACACTAAACTAGGGTCCTTGTGGGTTTTGTAGGTTATGCCTTGACTGATGGGTCACCACATTATTTCTTCTTAGACACTGCTGCCTAAAATGTCCTATATGTCCACATTTACGGCAAGTCTGGCCCTCACTTGATGACCACTGCAATGGTGTACTATATTGTGGTTGAAATGGTGTTACCAAAAACTTTGATTGTTTAGTACCACCAATCTACTGTTTCTGCGACTGTGTAGACCTACTTTTGAGGTTTGCCTCATGTTTCTTTGTCACAGACCTTTCTATCCTCCGAATTCACTCCACAAATGTGGCAAATTTCTATCTACTTTCTAATGCAACTGCCGAGATAGACATCTCATCATTCAGTCCTTTCTCAAAATGTCGAATCTTCTCCTGCCCAGTAGCAGCCATTTGAGGACAAAACCGTAAAAGTTCCATAAACCTAGCCTCATATTCATTTATTGACATGGTTCCCTGCCGAACCTTCTCAAAATGGGAGATCTTTTCGTCTAAATATGTTCTTGGAAAATACTTATTGACAAATTCTTGATGAAATTCCTCCCAACCAACCTCTTCATCATTCCTTTTTACTTCTTCTATGGCCCACCAATGGCCAGCACTACCCTTCAAAAGATATACAGCATGTTTGACTTTGTCAACATCTGGAATACTAAGGATCTTAAAAGCCTTTTCTAACTCAGTGAGCCATAGATCAGCATCTGCTGGGTCAGTTGTCCCAGCATATTCTATAGCTCCTACATGATGTATTCGTTTAAAAGTCTTACCAAACCCATGTCCCTCATGTTGACCTAGGTGTCGCATATTGCCCATATTTTGATAATGACTTAACCATTCCACTCATATGTATCTAACATTTCTAATTGAGATCATTGCAGACATTAGATACAAGAAAAGAATCAAAATTCACTCAAAGCTACTCTCCCGGCACATGCAAAACATGTGACTTTCACCCGCTTTGTAATATAGCCCTTAGAGGCTTAGAGCAATTTTTGTAATCACTTAAATTCATGTTTTGCATTGTATCTAAGATGGATAAAATGATTGGAACTCAAAAATCCATCATTTATACAGTTTTTGGAAATTCCAAAATACCCCTTAACAGGGATTTTGTCGGCCGAATTACAAACTCGGCCGATCCATGTATTGAGGAATTTTCTGGGCTGTCGGCCGAGTTTCAATGCCAGGAAACTCGGCCGATCCACTGGTCAGTCAAAACCAAAGGATGACTGATCGGTCGAGTTTCCCCCTGGAAACTCGGCCGACAGATTCCCTGTTGGTTTTGTCACCTAGTGTGTCGGCCGAGTTGCCTTTATTGAAACTCGGCCGATCGAACTGTACTGGAATGCAGAAAAAGCAATTCCAACCGTTGGAGGAGTTGGTGGGACTCAAAATAGATCCGTTGCAAGTTGTAAAACGGCTAGTTTGTGCCACTTAACTCACCCAACCTCAAAGGGACACCCTCAACTATAAATAGGACCTCTTGGACTTCATTCCAAGGTTGCTCATTCACATATGCTTGTTCCTAGCCTTAGTTGAGTGGTTTCTAATCCTTTGAGCCCCTTTCTCTCTCTACCTTCAAAGCAAATTCGTGAGTATGAGTGAGTTAGGATCCCATGTATGAGAGCTATCATTTGTAATCTTGTAAAGCTCTCCTTTCCACTTCTCCCATCTCCATTCTCTATGAAGATTGATTGAAGTTTCTTCTCCGAGTGAAAGAGAAGAAGGTTGTTGTTCTTCCCCAAGTGAAGGAGAAGAAGGCTAGCTGCTCCAGGCCTCCGAGTGAAGGAGGAAGGTGCTAAAGCTCTCCAAGTGAAGGAGAGGTGCAAGGCAAAGCTCAAGCAAGATGGGTAATTCCTGCAAGGCCGAAGACTAGAGCAAGAGTAGGTAAGTCCTTTGAAGAAGGCTGAAGACTACTTGCTTGGTGGGTAAGTCCTTGGTGAGGTTGAAGATCTTGGCTTGATATATAAGTCCTTGGATGGTTGGTAGTTGTAGCTTGTAATCTTATTGTGTGATATATATAAGAGAACCAAGTTACAAATCCTAGAGCCTAACCAACTCTAGGTAGTGGACTGACATTGCTCCTAAGTTTAGGACATGGAACCACTCTAAACCACCTGTCCAAGTGCATGCTTTCCTTGTCTCTTATCCTTGCTTTGTATGCTAGTTTAGGACATCAAATTGCTGTTTTGAATTAAGTTCTGCACTTAATATAATTTGGTGGTCTAATCACTTTTGTGAAGTTTGTGAAGCTCTATTCAACCCCCCCTTCTAGAGCCCATTGATCCAACAAGTGGTATCAGAGCGGGTCTTCTCCAAGCTACTTCAACAAGTAGGAGAAGATTGGCGATTCGGCTCTCGGTTCACTCAACCTTGAGGGAAGCTACTCCACAAGACCCCCGGTCTTTGACGGCACCAACTTCCTATATTGGAAGAGAAGGATGCAGTTCTACATCCAAGGAGTTAGCTACGAGATGTGGAAGATAGTCCACCTCAAGTACGACGAGCCGAAGGGGAACATCACAACATGGACGGACGAAGAGATGAAGCGTGCTCAACTAAATGCTAAAGCCATTAGCATCATCTACGCTGCCCTCTCTCCATCGGAATTCAACCGCATCTCTTCATGGGACACCGCTCATGAGATTTGGCACAAGTTATGTGTCACCTATGAAGGGACGGAGCAGGTCAAGGAGGCCAAGATCTACATGCTCGGAGGCCTACTTGAAAATTTCAAGATGGGGAAGAATGAAAGGGTTGCGGACATGTACACAAGGCTCAACGTCATCCTCAACAGCCTTGCAGCCCTTGGGAGTGTCATGGATCGAGGCACCATCAACGCCAAGATCTTGAGGTCTCTTCCAAAGAGATGGGAGCCGAAGGTGACTTCAATTGAAGAAGTCTACAAGCTTAGCGAGTTGTCAACCGAGGAGCTGGTTGGTAACCTACAAGCTCACGAACCAAGGCTCGACAAGCAAGAGGAAGAGGAAAAAAGGGAAGAGAAGGAGACAAGAAAGATGAAGGACACGGCCTTCAAAGCTCATGTCGAAGAAATGATGAGGCAACAACAGCTTGCCATGAAGTCTCCTTGCCCCTCCTCAAGCGAAGACGAAGGTGCTAATGACCATGAAGCCAATTACTCCAAAGGAAGACACTTCAAGGGAAAGCAATCCTCCTCCACTCCTAGGTGCTATGAGTGTGGCCAAAAGGGCCACTACAAGAATGATTGCCCAAAAGTCAAGAAGGGCTATCATAAGGGCAGTCACAAGAAGGATGACAAATACAAGAGAGAATCCAAGTACAAGAAGAAGGACAAGAAGGAAAGACGATCCAAAGATGCAGCTCATGCGGCATGGGAGGAGTCTTCTACTTCAAGTTCATCTTGTTCCGAGGATGGAGAATGTCATCTTGCACTTATGGCATCTACTAGTGAAGAGGTAATGGAGGTAAGTGAGGTAAGCAATGTAAGTGATGAAGCTTTACTTGAATTATCTAAAGAATCTATCATTGAAATGCTTAGTGAATGTCAATCATCTCTTGCTAAATGTAAAGCTAAAAGAAAGAGATTAGGAAAGATAATAGATGATCTATATGCCAAGATTGACATTCTTGATGAAAATGAAAAGTTACACCTTGATAGTATAGATTCTTTGCAAGAGCAACTTCAAGACCTTGAACTTCAATACAATGGAGTAGAGGTTGAGAATGGTGCTTATCTTAAAACTATTGAAAGTCTTAAGATCGAGAACCAAAATTGCCTAGATGAGTTAGATGTTCTAAAAACTGAAAATGTTGAACTAAAACTCATTGATGATGCTAGGAGAGAGGAAGTTCATTGTTATCAAAAAGAAATTGCTATGCTTAAATCTGAAAATGCTAGATTGCTTGCTCAAACAAATGATCTATCCTCTAGACCTATCTTGCCTAGGAATGAAGTTGCTAACTTAACTATTGAAAAAGATTCTCTTCTTACTAAAGCCCTCTGTCTTGAGGCCGACCTGTTGCATGCTAGAGAAGATCTTGATAGCTTATCTACTACTATTAAAAATCTTAGTGATGATAATGCTAAATTAAGATCTACCTTGCAAAGGTTTCTTTCCGGTAAAAAGTCTCTAAATGATGTTCTAGAGCACTCTACCAAACAAATTGGTACTAGTGGTCTAGGATACGATGAGAGTATCCCAAAAGGTAAGAAGAAGAAGAAAGGTAAGAAAAAGAGTGTGGAAACTCCAATTCTCAATGGAGAGTCTTCCGGCTCTAAAAATCCCATGGTATGTATGCATTGCAAATGTGATGATCATTATTCTACCTATTGTCCTTACAAGCCTAAGGGGACCAACCCAAATATGAAATGGGTCCCCAAGCTAACCCCGGACCCCAAAGTTTGAGTTGGGTTCCGACATCCTCTTTTCTTGCAGGTCACAAAGAAATGGATTGTTGATAGTGGCTGCTCTAAGCACATGACTGGAGAAATCAGCCATTTCAACAAATTTGTGAAGAAGAAAGGAGGATCGGTAACCTTTGGGGACAACAAAAAGGGTAAGGTTATAGGTGAGGGTGATGTAGGTAATGATTTGTGCATTAAAAATGTTTTGCTTGTTGATGGCCTACATCACAACTTGATTAGTGTGAGCCAATTATGTGATAATGGTTATCTTGTGCTCTTTACTTCCTTAGAATGCTTGCTTCTAGATTCCCTGTCCTATAATGTCATATATAAGGGAACTAGAAATGGTAATCTATATGTGATTGTTCTTGATGCTTTAAAGCCCATACTAAATAGATGCTTAGTCGTGGATAAAAACGATCTTTCGCTTTGGCATCGACGCTTGGGTCATGTGAACTTGCATCAAATGAAGAAACTAGACAAAAAGGACTTGGTTCGAGGACTTCCCAAATTGGATTTTGAAAAGGATGAGGAATGTCAACCTTGTACCCAAGGGAAACAAACCAAATCCTCTTTCAAGTCCAAAGGGGTCATGAGTACCAAGAGAGTTCTAGAGCTTCTTCATATTGATCTCTTCGGACCTATGAGAACACAAACGCTTCGCGGCTCCAAGTATTGTCTTGTTATCGTCGATGATTTTTCTAGATATACTTGGACTTTCTTTCTTGTTTCCAAAAGCGACACCCTTGACGTTTTCTCGAGCTTTTGCAAACGAGTCGAAAACGAAGCTTCTTGTCATGTTGTTTCCATCCGTAGTGATCATGGGGGAGAGTTTGAAAATGATCTTTTTGAACGTTTTTGTGAAAAATCGGGTTATTCGCACAATTTCTCTTCTCCTCGCACACCCCAACAAAATGGAGTTGTTGAGAGGAAGAATAGATCGCTACAGGAAATGGCTAGGACCATGCTTCTTGAGTATGATACTCCTAAGAAGTTTTGGGCTGAAGCCGTTAGCACCGCATGTTTTGTGCAAAACTGAGTTTTCACTCATCCGACGTTTAAGAAAACCCCCTATGAACTATGGCGTGGTAGGAAGCCGTCGATTGATTTCTTTCATGTGTTTGGATGTCCATGTTTTGTTTTGAACACCAAGGACTCTCTCGACAAGTTTGATCCGAAATCCTACAAGGCTTTCTTCCTAGGCTATAGCACTACTAGCAGGGCTTTTAGAGTGTTTAACATTGAACTATCTAAAATAGAAGAATCTATAAATGTTAAATTTATTGAAACTAACCCTGTTGTTGGCAAGCCTATTGGTGATAATGATGTTGCAGATGAAATCATTCCTATCCTCAAAGATCTCAACATCAAAGATAAAGGTAAGCAGGTTCAAGAAGAAGATCAAGAAGAAAAAGAGAAAGAAGAAGAAAGGAAGGATCCCACTCCCCGCTTCGCCAAAGATCACCCCAAGGAGTTGATCATAGGCAATCCATTTGAAAGAGTAAGGACACGGGCTGCACACAACAAAGAACAAGCAGACAGCGCCTTCATCTCTCAAATGGAGCCGAAGAACATCAAGGAGGCCCTTGGTGATGATGAGTGGATCCTTGCCATGCAAGAAGAGCTTGAGCAGTTCGAGAAGAGCCGAGTGTGGACCTTAGTGCCAAGACCAAACAATAGAAAGATCATTGGCACCAAATGGGTCTACCGCAACAAGCTTGATGAGCAAGGAAAAGTGGTAAGAAACAAAGCAAGGTTAGTAGCTCAAGGTTATAATCAACAAGAAGGTATTGATTTTGATGAAACCTATGCGCCTGTTGCTAGATTAGAATCTATTCGCATGCTACTTGACTTTGCTAGTTATAAAAATTTCTTGCTTTATCAAATGGATGTTAAAAGTGCGTTTTTGAATGGTACAATTGAGGAGGAAGTATATGTTGCTCAACCTCCGGGCTTTGAAAATGATAAGTTACCCAATCATGTTTATCTCTTGCAAAAAGCTCTCTATGGTCTCAAACAAGCACCTCGAGCTTGGTATGAGAAACTAAAGAACTTTTTGTTAGATAATGGGTATATCATGGGCAAAGTTGATTGTACCTTGTTTCTAAAACACACTTCTACCCATTTTCTCATCATTCAAATATATGTTGATGATATTATATTTGGCGGAACTGACCTTGATCTTTGCAAAGAGTTTGGTTCTCTTATGTAGAGTGAATTTGAGATGAGTATGATGGGTGAGCTGACCTTCTTCCTAGGCTTCCAAATCAAGCAGACCAAGAATGGTAACTTCATCAACCAAGGCAAATACACGCTTGAGCTTCTAAAACGCTTTGGGATGGAGAACATGAAGCAAATGGACACGCCCATGTCAAACACTGCCAAACTTGACAGGGATGAGGAAGGTGAGAAGGTAGATGAGAAGCTCTATAGAGGTATGATTGGAAGTTTACTTTATTTAACTGCCTCTAGACCTGATATAATGTTTAGTGTTGGCTTGTGTGCCCGCTTTCAATCAAGCCCTAGGAAATCACATCTTATTGCCGTCAAGAGGATTTTGAGGTATCTAGCCAAAACTCCAAATTTTGGACTATGGTACCCTAAGTCAAGGGACTTTACTCTTGTGGCATATAGTGATGCTGACTACGCAGGTTGCTTAATTGATAGAAAGTGCACAAGTGGCACTTGCTTCCTCTTGGGACCATGCTTGGTGTCTTGGTTCTCCAAGAAACAGAGCACAGTGGCATTATCAACTACCGAAGCTGAATACATTGCAGCCGGAAGTTGTTGTGCCCAGGTCCTATGGATGAAGCAAATGCTCCAAGACTTTAACATTCATTTTGATGCTTCTCCTATTTTCTGTGATAATACTAGTGCAATTAATCTTTCATATAATCCAATATTGCATAGTAGAGCTAAACACATAGAAGTCCGCCATCATTTTCTCCGTGATCACATTGTCAAAAAGGATATTTATATCACACATGTGGATACGGAAAATCAGTTGGCTGACATTTTCACTAAACCGCTTGCTAGAGATCAATTTAATTTCATTAGGTCAAAATTGCTAATAACCTCTCTTGATGATGTTGAATTGCTCTCTAATTAGCTGGTTACATGTTATGTGTGTTGCTCATGCTTATAAATGCCTTGTTTGCTTAAAATGCTTGTTTTTGATAAATATCTCTATTGGTTTTATCTCATTTTCGGGTATTTTTCGCAAAACGAGTTTTTATCGACAAATAGTACACTATGATGATGAGAATGTGCCTAAATGTGTTTAAAATACATCCTAGATCCCTCAGAAAAATTGCCCTAGGTCGTATGAGGCTAGGACTAGATTTTAGGATTTCTCACATCAGGGTTTTTGTCGGCCGAGTTGGAAACTCGGCCGATCGGTCGGGCGCAGGGTGTCTGTACACTCTGTCGGCCGAGTTTCCCCACCCTGGAACTCGGCCGATCGACGGCAGACGGGTTTTATATATATAGGATTCGGCCGACTTGCTCCCTCTCCACTAGAGCAAAGTCGACCGAACCCTAGCCGCCCAAGCCCGACTCCTCCTCTCCTGGTCTTTTCCTCCCTCTCTCCGGCCGTTATTGCCCCCAAAACGGCCCCCTTGTGTGCCCTAGCTGCTTGTACGGTTCCGTTGCTACGTTTTTCTCCGTGTGGATCGGCGCCCTTCTCTCCGTTTCTTCTCCGATGAGGTCGCAACGTCGGAAACGCGCCGTTCCCGCTCCTGCTCCTTCGGTTCCTCTAGCTCCGAGGTATATGTCCTTTGACAACCTCTCTTTCGTGGACAATACCGCGGTTGCACGGTATAAAGAGCTTCTCCCTCGATCTCCTTTTCCTTTTCGTGCTCTTTATCAACCGCATTGTTTTCACGCCGATCTTTTTGAGGCGAGTCAAGTGTTTCGCACACACCATCTTGACGCCTTTAGCATCGAGGATCCAAAATTTTCACAATCTCAAGTATAGCACCAAGGCTGTCCGCCAATTCTACGCAAACTTGCGGTGGAATCACGACACTTTGGTTCCTCCCTCGGATACCTCGATTGTCTTAACCTCTATGATCGCCGGACAACCGTTTCATATCACCGAGCGATCCTTTAATCTTTACCTAAATGGCAACGTCGGCACGGCCTCTTGGACCACCTCATATCCCGATTATTTCGATCTTTTGCGTCCCGCGGACATCTATAAGGCACTCGAGATAGACTTGTCGGATATTCACAAATTCCTCAAGCTTCCCGAGTTTCCTTATAGAAAGAAGGGCACCCTGCCTTCTTCTGCTCTGTCCTCCCCTCGCCGTGTGTTGGCGTTTGTTCTTAGTTGCAATGTTCACCCAAAGAAAAACCAAACGGACATAGCCGAGAACACTGCCATGATGATGTATCTCCTCTTGAACAATCATGGAGTCAAATGGGCACGGTATATCCTGCACCATATGACATGTTTTGATTCTGGAAAGAACACGAAGGGCACCCATCTTCCTTATCCTGCCCTAATCTGTGGACTTTTCCAGTTTGCCACTGGTAAATCTCTTTTCACCGATTATCTCTACCGACCTGATCGAAAAGGGGTTTACATCAGTGAGACCACTCTCCAGAAGAGTGTCCCTACATCTGGTGCATCATCTTCTTCTGCTCCACCACCACCACAACCTCCATCATCATCGGATGCACCTCCTCCTCCACCATCATCAGCTGCACCACCACCTCCTGAGCCATCTTTCCAACCTCCTCCACACCCGGCTTTTGCCGATTTTCATGTTTCCAATGAGGCCCTCATGGGGTATCTCATGCATCAGCAAGCCTACAACATGCAGGTCCAACAACATCTTCATGAGGACCTCTGCCACATCATGTCATCTATGTCTCTCTCCTGCCCGCAGCCCTACCCCACCTACCAGCCCTACCCCGGTGACGACTACGCTTCTTATGCGTATAGTCAGTTCTATCCACCTCCACCACCCTCTGCTTCCGCTGACCACTCTGCAGGTGGATACTCTCACCCTTCCCCGGTGTTGGCGCTTCCAGGTGGACGCTTGTCCGAGCTACTGGCCCAGTACACCTCGACTGCTCCTCCCATTGAGATAGCGTATGAGCTCCATGCTCTGGGCATGTCTTGGGCTGAGCAGAGCGCGAGATGGCCTGGACGTGCTTTTGGTCCTACAGATGAGGATATGCCAGATCAGGACGATGCCGAGTCAGATGAGGCGACTGCGACAGATGCTGATACGGATGCTGACGATGATGATGCTGCTGATGAACAGGCTACACCGGTTGATGCCCCTCCTTCTGATGGAGACGAGGACTACCAGCCCGATGAGGACATGGATGCTGCTGTTGATGACGTCGACATAGATTAGTATAGCTTAGAGTAGATGTGTCTAGTGTAGTCTCGCATGACCATGTCATTTTCTTTAGGGACTATGTTTGTATCATCTATATTAGGCACATTATCTGAGATGTACTATGGCTTTTCCGCTTGTCCTTGTAGCTTTTGGTTTTATGTTTTGGATACATTTTGTATGACTTATCTTATCATGTAATCCATATTTTGATGAATGACAGTTGGTTGTTTTCATGAATTATCTTTGTGCTTCTCTGTCTTAATATGCTATGTTTGATTGAGTGTTTTGGAGAAGACCTGGTTTGTATGCTCTTCTACCCCCCTGCCTTTTTGAGATGACAAAGGGGGAGAAATATACCTCAATCATATTGCCATCATGTTGCTTTTAGTGCTTGTATGGTTCTTTTCTTGTCTTTAAAACTTATATATCTTGACTTGGCTAGAATCATACAATATATATATGCTATGGTTGTTTGTGTGTTAACTAACAATGCAGGGATGAGTAAGCATGAATTGAGGGGGAGCATTACAAGACTGATCATATTTGCATCCCCTTGCAATTCTCTAAGCAAAGGTATAATTTTCATATTCTTTTCAATATGTTGAGGAATGGTTTGTCATTGTCAAAAAGGGGGAGAATGTTGACCTAGGTGTCGCATATTGCCCATATTTTGATAATGACTTAACCATTCCACTCATATGTATCTAACATTTCTAATTGAGATCATTGCAGACATTAGATACAAGAAAAGAATCAAAATTCACTCAAAGCTACTCTCCCGGCACATGCAAAACATGTGACTTTCACCCGCTTTGTAATATAGCCCTTAGAGGCTTAGAGCAATTTTTGTAATCACTTAAATTCATGTTTTGCATTGTATCTAAGATGGATAAAATGATTGGAACTCAAAAATCCATCATTTATACAGTTTTTGGAAATTCCAAAATACCCCTTAACAGGGATTTTGTCGGCCGAATTACAAACTCGGCCGATCCATGTATTGAGGAATTTTCTGGGCTGTCGGCCGAGTTTCAATGCCAGGAAACTCGGCCGATCCACTGGTCAGTCAAAACCAAAGGATGACTGATCGGTCGAGTTTCCCCCTGGAAACTCGGCCGACAGATTCCCTGTTGGTTTTGTCACCTAGTGTGTCGGCCGAGTTGCCTTTATTGAAACTCGGCCGATCGAACTGTACTGGAATGCAGAAAAAGCAATTCCAACCGTTGGAGGAGTTGGTGGGACTCAAAATAGATCCGTTGCAAGTTGTAAAACGGCTAGTTTGTGCCACTTAACTCACCCAACCTCAAAGGGACACCCTCAACTATAAATAGGACCTCTTGGACTTCATTCCAAGGTTGCTCATTCACATATGCTTGTTCCTAGCCTTAGTTGAGTGGTTTCTAATCCTTTGAGCCCCTTTCTCTCTCTACCTTCAAAGCAAATTCGTGAGTATGAGTGAGTTAGGATCCCATGTATGAGAGCTATCATTTGTAATCTTGTAAAGCTCTCCTTTCCACTTCTCCCATCTCCATTCTCTATGAAGATTGATTGAAGTTTCTTCTCCGAGTGAAAGAGAAGAAGGTTGTTGTTCTTCCCCAAGTGAAGGAGAAGAAGGCTAGCTGCTCCAGGCCTCCGAGTGAAGGAGGAAGGTGCTAAAGCTCTCCAAGTGAAGGAGAGGTGCAAGGCAAAGCTCAAGCAAGATGGGTAATTCCTGCAAGGCCGAAGACTAGAGCAAGAGTAGGTAAGTCCTTTGAAGAAGGCTGAAGACTACTTGCTTGGTGGGTAAGTCCTTGGTGAGGTTGAAGATCTTGGCTTGATATATAAGTCCTTGGATGGTTGGTAGTTGTAGCTTGTAATCTTATTGTGTGATATATATATAAGAGAACCAAGTTACAAATCCTAGAGCCTAACCAACTCTAGGTAGTGGACTGACATTGCTCCTAAGTTTAGGACATGGAACCACTCTAAACCACCTGTCCAAGTGCATGCTTTCCTTGTCTCTTATCCTTGCTTTGTATGCTAGTTTAGGACATCAAATTGCTGTTTTGAATTAAGTTCTGCACTTAATATAATTTGATGGTCTAATCACTTTTGTGAAGTTTGTGAAGCTCTATTCAACCCCCCCTTCTAGAGCCCATTGATCCAACACCTCATTGGGAGTTGGTGCCCTAGGTGTTGGTGCGGGCATCCGATCTGCCAGATGCCTCATTGTGGTCATGAATTCCCTAAATAGAGAATGAAAGGTTGGGTTTTCTATCATAGTTTCATCAAAATGGGGATTCTCATGCACTGATTCCTCTCTTTCCTGATCCCTTGCACCTCCTACTGGTGCAGCAACATTGCTTTCAGCAATGTGATCCTCATTTTCTCCAGACATCTTTAAGCTATCTCCCTCCTTCTGCATAAGCAGAAGTCACTATAAGATATACTGGAGGATACTAGAACAGACTTAATACCTTAGTCATATGTCTTTGTAGACTCAGTGAACCTAGAGCTCTGATACCACTAATTGTTGCACACCGTTCGAACAAATCATCATTAACTAGGCGGAAGCGATCATTAACAGTGGATTAACAAAAATTACTAAAAATTAAAACCTTTTGCAAGGAGATCCAATTCCAGGAAACTCTTAACAACAAGAACCAAAGTATTACATGTACATTCTGGTCCACAAGTACATACCATATACCATTTCTTCTCGAGGATTACATACATCAATTGCTCTGTTAAGTCTACACATGAGCAACACAAAGCCTCGAGGAATTCAAGCCAAAATCTCAGATCGATTATAAAAGCACTAACTACTAACTCCTAGGACCTGAGAGTACAGAGACGACACATAAGACTCATATCTACAAGACACGAGTGCCAGTATTTCCACCTGAGATATTACTGTTGTCCCTGATGCTTCTGTTCTTTCCCTACTGTATGATTTCTACCTCCTCATCTGCGTCCACCTAAAAAAATTTTGGATCCCACGGGGGTGAGACAATTGAAAATTGTCCCAGTGAGAGATATAACTCTACGCCAGAAACATTATTATTGTAGTTTAATAGAATAAAACTGACCAGAGGATAAGCAGTTTAGAACATTCTCATTTTTTAAAGCATTACAACTATCTATGTTAGAGCAGTAAATCATCTATTCACTTTGTAAGGAATATAAAGAACATGTATATCATTTATCCATCTTACTATATAAACATCTCAAGCTTATCCTGAAATTCTCATTATCATGGTATGTCATCCATGAATCATTCTCATTTCTGTCTGTTGACCTTAACCAATCTGTAGGCCAGATATTGAATTGTACCAGTCATATGAGTATACATCATCATATTCTGTTCAGGCATTGGACTATACCAACCTTGTGCAACCATTCCAGGCATTGGACTATGCCAATCCTATGCAACCATTCCAGGTATTGGACTATGCTAATCTTGTGCAAACATTCCAGGTATTGAACTATGCAATCTTGTGCAACCATTCTAGGTATTGGACTATGTCAATCCTGTGCAACCATTCTAGGTATTGGACTATGCCAATCATGTGCAACCATTCTAGGTATTGGACTATGCCAATCATGTGCAACCATTCCAGGTATTGGACTATGCCAATCATGTGCACCCATTCCAGGTATTGGGTTATGATCAATCTTGTGCAATCATTCTAGGTATTAGGTAATGACCAATCCTGTGCAATTATTCCAGGTATTGGGTTATGACCAATCCTGTGCAATTATTCCAGGTATTGGGTTTTGACCAATCCTGTGCAATTATTCTAGGTATTGGGTTATGACCAATCATGTGCAATTATTCCAAGTATTGGGTTATGACCAATCTTGTGACAATATTCCAGGTATTGGGTTATGACCAATCCTGTGACATTATTCTAGGTATTGGGTTATGACCAATCTTGTACAATTATTCCAGGCATTGGGTTATGACAAATCTTGTGCAATTATTCCAGGTATTGGGTTATGACCAATCCTGTGCAATTATTCTAGGTATTGGGTTATTACCAATCATGTGCAACTATTCCAGGTATTGGGTTATTACCAATCATGTGCAATAATTCCAGGCATTGGGTTATGACCAATCCTGTGCAATTATTCTAGGTATTGGGTTATGACCAATCCTGTGCAATTATTCCAGGTATTGGGTTATTACCAATCTTGTGCAATTATTCGAGGTATTGAACTATGTCCATCATGTGCATCTATTCCAGGCATTGGACTATGCCAATCTTGTGCAAACATCACTGAATACCACATCACCTTTACTAGGTATTAAACCTTGGCCAAGCCATCATACTTATTCACATCCTTTATGTAATTCAATTATTCCTCATATCTCCCTTAAGCTTATTCAAAACACTATAGCCCTTATTTGGCTATAAACATGAAGCATATATGACCAAGATTTCATTATTATTATTGTATCCATTTGTTATTATCATTATGTTACTAAGTTTCCATTGTTTATTAGCATTTCTTTCATGAGACTTTATAAACATCTTGTTACCTCTCACTAGACAACAACTACTCTTATGGCTCACAAAGCCCATTACACATCTTGTCACCTCTCACTAGGCAACAACAATTCTCATGGCTCACAAGGCCATTAAACATCTTGTCACCTCTCACTAGGCAACAACTATTCTCATGGCTCACAATGCCATTAAACATCTTGTCACCTCTCACTAGGAAACAACTATTAGGGTTAGGGTTTCCCTTTTAGCCGAATAGAATTTCAAGTTCATATTATTAATTCAAACCCTAATTCATTGCTTCCCGCATCTAGGAGCATACATTGATATCATAAGTATTCAATTATACTTATTTATTCTCATCTATTATCATTGCATGATAATTAACACAAAGTATGAGTTTCTCTCTCATCTTTTCTAAGATATTGATTACATCATACTTTGTTATCTTGACTGAACCCTTTCTCAAGGTATGTTAGCCTACATTTATCAAAGTGCATTAAGCTCATTACATCTCAATGTAACAAGTATCATGACACCCTTTATGTGTTACTCATCCAAGTATATTGGATTTAGAGTACATCAAGGTGTATCAATTTTGAGGTGTTGAATATGATATATATCATGTCTTGATGTATCACTTCCCTCATAACTTGTAATTTACTTAAGTATATCAACTTATCTTGTATTAGGGTATTTTCCATCTTAATACTTTATGTACCAGTTCATCACATTTATCATGTAATGTATTGGTCATAAGTCACTCATTTGAATTATTCAACCATTATCAATGATATGGACTTATCTCAGGTTAAGGCATTATTGATATAAGGTTATCCATTATCAACCACTTTAGGTGTTTCACCTACCAATACGCTATTCACTACTCCATTATTAGGAATAGGGTTCCCCTCTTTATCAATTAGGGTTTTACATAACATCACCCTATATTAGGGTTAAACCATTACCCCATATTAGAGTTTCACCTAGCATTGCCCTAAATTAGGGTTAGGGCTCAATATCCTTCTCGATTAGGGTTTCATGATCTCTTTATCAAGGATCATATCCTAATTGCATATTCTATTCATGTTGAGAGGGTTGAGATTTAACCACTACATGATTAGTATACATGTATGAATTCATCTCTCTCTCATCCTTTCTAGGATGTTGATTACTCCAAGCTTGATTAGATTAGGTCAACATTTCATTCAAGTACACACATTTAGGGTTATCATAGTGTATTGAGATATTGATTCCATAAGCATCAAATGTTAACCTCTCTAAGGGTACTAAAACACCCTAGTACCTTAAAGGTACAACCATTGTAATTACCTTTAATAAACATCATTAACAATCATGGGGTTAATTGATCTTTCATCACATTAGGTCTTCAACCAGTTTTGGTTGCATTGAACCTCCAATCGGTTTTGAGGTGCTTGACCTATAAACGGTCTTGAAACTACTAGACCTTCAAACGGTCTTGAAAACCGTTAGACCTTAAATGGTCTTGGTCCCAAAAACTTCAATCGGTCTTAAGACCGTTAGACCATCAAACGGTCTTGATCTCACAGTCCTTAAACGGTTTGAGACCGTTTGAATTAGATATTATTAACCCCAAACGGTTTGAAACTGTTTAGACCTCCAAACGGTCAACTCCTCCAAACGGTCAAAGTACCCAAACAGTTTTAAAGTTCAATTTACCCATTCAACCTTGAGATCCATTACCCATTCGATTTTGAACTCAATTACCCATTCGATCTTGAAGTCAATTACCCATTCGGTCTTGAACTCAATTACTCATTTGGTTTTGAGGTAAATTACCCATTCGGTTTTGAACTCAATTATCCATTCGGTCTTGAAACCGAATCAACTCAATCGGTTTTGAAATCGAATCAACTGAATCAGTTTTGAAACCAAATTAGCTCTATTGGTTTTGAAAACTGTTTGCCCATTCCTTTGTTGAGGTGTGTGCTTAAGATGACATCATCATCTTCAAGCTTCAAACCTTCGAAATCAATTGTGATTCTTATGGTGATTTCAACAACTAATCAAAAGGAAATCGAGAAAGAAGAAAGGTTCAACACATGATGAATAAATTGCAAGCAATAATGACATTTAAGGGTTCAAGTTATATAACCCACCTTCAAAGTTGAATCCAAGCTTCAAGCTTCACGTCCTTGATGGTGAATGAATCTTTCTTAACTTTCCAAGGTCCATTCTCAAGTCTTTGAGTGAAAAGGATTGGCTAAAGTTGAAGATTGAATGGAGAAAGGAAGAAAATAAGCATTGAATTTTGATTTCCACCATGAAATCAAGGTTGAAGATGATTATGGAGCTTACCTACAGGTTGGGACACGTCCTCCTGTTGCTCCTAAGCTCCGTTGTGTTCAACCAAAGCAAGGAAAGAAAAAGGAATCGAAAAAGCCTTTCATGTGGGTTGAAAATGGGATGTATATAAGGGAATTTCAATGAGAGAGAAAGTGATAAATAAAACCTTCAACTCCCAAAATTGGTGCCACATACTCCCCTCAATCCCTTGCATATGAATACATATCCCCCACCTTGTAATTCCTCTTCATTATCCATGAATTAAAAGAAAACAAATTAAGCACCTTAACCATTTTAATAATTATTATATCCAATATTAGTGGATATTACTTTTTAGTTAACTAATGTGAGTGGGCTCTGCACTCACTTTAGATATTTAGGTGTCATTGCAAGGCACAAGGACGTTCACACTTATGCAAATTCGACCATCACATATTTTTGGTTGAAGGGCAATTTAATTAATATATTTATTTTTGCATTAAATTGAATTAGGGTTTCAATTATGCTTAAATCTTAATTATTTTAATATCAAGATTCTCTCTCCTCCAAAGAGATTAAAATGAGGCGCCCCTCTGATTTTCTTGTCTCTAATTGATACCAAGAAACATTAGGGACTCTCTAGAAGTGGTATTTTGCATATTGAACCCTAGGTTTTGAGTAAATTGCACATTATACCAAAACTAGGTTTTAATGCACAAACATTGCTTTATAAGCTCTTTCTTGGTGCTCAGGCTTTCACAAGCCATACCTCTGCATCATTCTCATTCTTATGATTCTTCAACAGTTGAGGAACATTTTATCATGTAACATTTGTAAGTAAACCCCTCAACTTGGGTAATTTTCACTTTAGTCCAAAACGGGAAAAACATTGCTTTCAACATTATTCAAAAAGGATTAAAATTGAAACATAAGTTCCTCTTGGGACTTAAGTACTTTTCAAAAGATAAGAGAAAGAGTATGATTAACTTTATTAAGCAAAACATCTAGGGTTAAAGCATAACCCATGATAGGGATGTTACATCAATGGCCCACCAATGGGCGGTGCTTGCCTTCAACAGGTATATTGCATGCTTCACCTTATCCTCTTTGGGGATATTGAGGATCTTGAAGGCCTTCTCCAGTTTAGTTAAACAAATATTTGCATCTTCTAGGTCCTCTGGAACCACATACTCAACTACCCCTACACACCCCAACCTCTCAAAGGTTTTCCCAGATCCTGAAGATTCTACATTGGGGACGGTATCATGTCTGCCATATGTGTCATCGTGGCCATAAATTAACTATCCAAACATGGACTAAAAAGTAGGATTGTCCACTATAGTTGGGTCAAACTGGGGCATCTTAGGCACAGAATCCACCCTCTCCTACCTCTTGGCACCACCACCTGGTGTAGCAACACTACTCTTAATAGCATGTTCATCATGTATCCAGCTATTTTTCTTCTCTTCTTCTTTTTCTACATAAGTAGAAGTTACCGTAAGATAGACTGGAGGACACTAGAACCGACACAAACCCTAGTCATATGTCCTTGTAGACTCGGAAAACCTAAAGCTCTGATACTAACCAAACTGTGACGCCCCAATGTGCCACAAAGCGAGATTACTCAAAACAAATCTCATCTCAATATATAACATCGAAAAAACACCCACAAGGACCTAAGAGTTCAGGGATGACACATAGGACTCTACTACAAAACACTAGCATCATATCCAACCTTCTGACAACTACTACTCTTCCTGTTGCTCAGCCTCAGCTACAAGATATCTACCTCATCATGCACACCCACCTAAAAGATGTGGAAACCCACAAGTGAGACCAAACATCCTGGTGAGATATATAACTCTCTACCAATGTTTATTATAAGCACAGGTAGATTATATTGAGCAGATCAAGCATTATGAAAAGCTTGATCAATATAGGTACATTCAGCTCTAAGATATAAGCAAGGCAAATAAAACTATTTAAGAAATTTAGGTATCTACAACTGAGCAGTAGAACATATTATATATTTAGAATGAATATGAAGAACATGTATAACATTTGATTTCTATTACCAAATTATAATTCAAGAAATCTATATAAGATATGAGGCAAAGCGTCATCCAATGTAAGTCATGTTTAACCCTAAGAAAATATACTACACAGTCGTGTGACGTCTTTTACTATGCCCTGAGGATTTGAGTCATACCACCCAAATCCAAGTGACCACTGCTAATTTGAAATCAGTGCCACACAAGATCAGTGCAATAGCCAGACTCCATGATCTTCTCCTACACTACTCGATCAGTTTGAGTCTGCACCACAGTGACATATACTCAATACTGCAAAATAGCAACTTATAGATAAGGCTATAGTCATGTAGAGACAGCAACTCATACTCGTAGATATGGTCCTGTAAAATGCCTAGCCCGCCTTGGTACAAGTCACGGCTCTAGAAACAGGGTATATAACCCAATCATTGAGTTACAACTGTAGTTTCTTCATCATATCACATACTCATCATCGAGACCCGACCGTAGTCATTCTCAAAACACTCAGGATCAAGATGTCAAGGACACATTGTCACTTGCACCTCGCATACTCAACAATATGTGCTCTGGGTTTCCCTTTCACCATCCACCTAGTACTGACATTGTAGATGGATCTATGGCACAGAGCAACTACATGATTAGGGTTCCACTTGATTAGTTAGGCCAATTAAGTATCTTTTAGCATCAATCAAGTTACAACGTATAAAACCTAAACAAACTCTACTAGGATAAAGGGGATGATACAATGTCAGAAGATATAAAATGTTTGAAGCATAAACTTGTCACATCATCACATGATACCACTGCCATACAAGCCTATTACTATTATCACACTACCATGGGATATCAATCCCTCATCATATCCCTTTAGGATAACACCTCACACTAGGCATTAAGCCTATGTCAGGTCAAAGGACCCAAACACATCATTTACGTATCACATCATTATCTCATCATGCCTCATTAAGGCTCATAGCCATCACTCTGTCTCATATAATTACCACCATAGAATTCACAAGCTATGACATCCATTCGACTTGCAAGGTAGGGAACACAAGTAGGACAGAGAAAATATAATCACATGCTATTCATCCCAGCAAGCTCAAAAAGTATATCATGCACTTGAGATTAGGGCTAGGGTTTCTCTTATAGCCAATTAGGTTTCACATTATCATTCAACCACCAAACCCTAGATACACCATCTCCTACTTTCTTGGAACCCATTAAGTTTTAGTATTCATATCATAGTCATCCAACCAATCAAGCCAATCACAACATCACTATGTTGTGACCAAAGCACATCATAACACATGTAGCAATCGACATATCTCTAGTGTAGTGACCATAGGTGGTTAACATCTTGTTGCGACCGCAACATCAGGTGTAGCGACCTGGATTCATGGGTGGGTGTGTGTTGACCACCAATCAAGATATGTGTTGTGATCACAACTCATCAACGTCCAAGGTCCAAAACCCTTCGACCGCAACAAGGATCAAACCAAGGGTAGTGACCAGCTAACTACACTAGGAATTTTGACCACAACATACTATATGTAGAAACCACCCATCATGGTTATGGGTGTTGCGGCCGTAGCACTCTCGCACCTGCCATGTCGATCGAAGTACTCACATAAGAAACAACCCCAAAAGCATAAATGCAAGGGTGCAATGACCAAGGACAACAAGGAAACCTTGTGTTTACCGAAACAAGACCAACATGAGGCTCTTCGACGGAAACAAAGCCAACCCAAGGGAAAAGGGCATGTCAGCCGCAAAAACAACTTAGGTAGCAACCAAACACATAAGCCACATATGATTGTCGACCAAAAACACCAAGGGAAACATGCATTGATCGAAATAGGTGTTGAACACTAAGAAGTCCAAATGTCACCATGTTCAAATCTCATTAATGCATGAACATCAAACCCTAGAAATGATCACCATTAAGATCAACAAGGAAGACCATATTATGAGAGAGAGAAACCAAACCTTAACACATGTGAAGTCGATCCAAAACCTCAACTAAAACATGATGGTCGAACTATGGCATGCTGGTAAGACCAAGGATCATGGTGCATGTAATAACTTCGCCTCCACATCACATAGAAATCGAGCACATGAAATTAGGGTTTAGGAAAGAGAGCAATCTATATAATAATACTACAAAATCATAATCCCTAGATCAGTACAACCTCCAGCATCTTAATATCATGTTCTAGATACGAAAATAGTGGCATGCAAGAAAAATTATGGTGCAATAATAGAAGAGGGAAAAGAGTTATATATCTCACGTTATGTAGAGAATCAAGCTCCAAAGAGAGAGAAATAAGCTCCAATAGAGGTCAACTCCATGGCTACAAGGTTGCCTCAAAAGAGAACAACACCATGTTCAAAGGATAGCTCAAGAAAAGATGGCAAAAACCCTAGGCCAAACAAGAGAGGAGAAAGAAGAGAGCTTCTTCTCACACAGGTACCACCACGGTCAAACCATAGTCTCTGACCTTTGTGAAGAGAAGATCTTCAAGACAGCCACCATGGTTGCACCATAGTCTCACAGCCAAGAGAAGAAGGAAGGAGGTAGGGTTCAAGGGAAAACAAGAGCAAGAGTTCAAAACCACTTACCAAGAAAGAAGATCACCAAGAAACAACCCCAAGGATATGATCAAGCCCTAGATCACCACATGCAAGGGTAATCGGCTACCAAAGCACCAAGATCAGTCCTCTTTTGCTCCACAAAGCTCCAAGGACAAACAAAAGGGGGAAAGAGAAAGAGTAGAGTCGAAAAGGATGCTTGAATGTGAAGGAGAGGGGTTATATACACAAGGTAAGAGGGAAGTAAGGTTTATGAGGTGTCAACACAAGAGAGTATCAAAAGGACACTGGTCCACCAAGGAAACAACCATGCAACCACTTAACACATACATGCATCAAAGGGTGATCAAACCTAGGGAGTGTAGCGACCACCTAGGTCAGCTACATCCCATGTTGCGGTCAAAACACACCAAGGTATACCATGTAGCGACTGCTACATTTGATCACCCACTCAACATGGTCGGAACAAACATAGTGTAGCGGTCGCAACACTACACAAAACACATATTCGTCGGCCGCTACAAAACTTACCAAGCGCAACCCTATCGACCCCAAAACACCTAGGTCAAAACAAACCAAACCAAGCACGTTGCATTGGTCGAAGCACTCCTCAACACAACATCAAGGTTGCTACACTGCTCACAACACTTAAGAGCACACATGGTCGACACCACCAACCATGCAACTCATGCAAGCCCTAAAACATACACATTATGCCACATCATCAACCAAGCTCCAACAAGGTACCCCTCAACATCATCTTCTCTCTCATGATGTTAGAGAGAAAGATGCACAACCTACATGTGACAAATTTCAAAATTCAAAATAACCCCTCAACATTAGTAAATTGCAACTTTGTCCAAATAGCTCAAACATCAACCAAACTGGACCAAACTGAAAACACAGACATGTCACATGTTATTAAGGCATCTCAAGAGATTAGATTAAGGTTTAAGCATTCTCATTAAGCAAAGTAAGAACAACAAGCACTAAGCAAGGTTAGGGGCCTTACAGTTGAAGGCCCTCAACTGATGGTGGGGTATATTGAACCTAGGCTAGCCATTGGTCTCCACCACTTACAAGAGTTATCAGGTCCCACACTTGGCCACAAAGAGCCAAAAAGGAGCAATCTGCCCCACCATCAATTGAGGGCCTCCAACCACCTCAACCATCAGTTGTGCCACTTCTAGGGTGAACCATCAACCTCGTCGAATGTCACCCCTACAAGGCCAAACCATTGCTTTCCATGGTTACACACATAGCAACTCCATCATCCATGAATATGGAGAACCCTAGTTCTCACCTAAGTTCTGACCTCTCATTCAAAGGTAAAACAAGGTGCCCCAAGGTGAAAGAACATCAAACATGGTATAAAAACTTATGAAACATCATCTCCATGAGAAAAATTGCAAAGAAAACCTTAGATATGTGTCAATTGCAGAATAGTCTAAAACATGCACAAAATTGCATAACTTGCACAAACAGTGTTCAAACTGGACCAATCTTAAAACTTAAGCTTGTCACATGATATAAAAGTACCTGCAAAAGTTTAATTAAGGTTTTAAGAACTCAATTATGATGATTAATCATGTTCAACCATTTAAGCAAGGTTGGGGGTTTCACACCCATGTGTTGAGAGTTATATCTTTTGATGGGACATGGGTCTCACCTCGTGGTTCACCACATCCTTTTAGGTGATCGGTGGCAGCGACAACAGACTCGTGATGATGAGAAGGAGTTGAGGTGATGAACCTTAGAGAAGGTTGTTTCAGTGTCTAGTGTGTCCTAGAGTCGTCCCTATACTCTCATGTCCAGGCGGGAAATTTTGTATACGATGTTTTAAGTGAATCATGTCTTTAGTAGCATTATGATGCTTGTACATGTGGCATGTTTGAATGATGCACTTCTGTATATATGTTGTTGTTGAGGCCATGGAAGTAATTTATATAAGATTTTGATATGATATATGAACACAAGCAAGTTGTTGGGCTCTTATATAAATGTTTCTGAGCATGATGGTGAGGTTGAAATCAGTTTTAATTTATCCACTTTTCTAGATATGTGCTTAATTAGTGACCGATCATATTTAGTGTTTTGAGTAATCTCGTTTAGCGTAATGGGTTACCTAAAACAACATTCAGAACTTTGTATGATCACCATGAGTTTGTGGTTATGTCCTTTGGGCTAAAAGTGCACCAACATATTTTCAAGACCTAATGAGCAAGGTGTTTAGACAATATTCGTATCTGGTGTTCCTAGATGATATTGTATCTACTCTAAATGTAGGTAATAGCATGAGAAACATCTTCATTTGTCCGGCCAGAGTAGCCCGGATGGTTACGGCTGGTTACGGCTCGGTAAGTCCAGATGAAGGACCCGGGTTTGAATCACGCCAAAGGCGCTCTGCGAAAAGTAACACAAATTTGATTGGGCGCGGGAGGGGGTGACCGGACCACACCCTCTCATGTCCCGAGAGTTTACGTTGTCTGGGGGGTCACGATTGTGGCACTTCTATGGGGGCGGTTCTCTCGTAAATCAAAAAAAAAAATTCAATAAGTGTGAGTTTTGACTAACAGAAATTTTGTTCTTGGTCATGTCATATCCAATAGGACGACTTTGTAGATTCCAATAAGCTTGAGGCGGTGTTTATGTGGGAACATACATCGATTTAGTTGTGAAGTTTTCTTAATTTAACTAGACATTATAGGTGTTTTATCAAGCACTTTAGTGTTATGGCCTTGTCGTTGACCAAACTAATCAGAAGGATGTACCATGTATATGTGTTGTGTGATATAGAAGCAAATGAATGCCGTGATGCAAGAAGTCACAATGAAATATGAACTCTAACTCTTAAAGGACTAGCAAAAGATAATAAGACGAATATTCAAAGCTCAAATTGAGTTGTTATTCACAATGTAATGGGACATCAAAGATGTGGAAAATCTCGTTTGAAGAATGTACGCATATACCACCACATTTTCTCCTACCATTTTCCACACTCGCACCAACTTTTTACAATATCTAGAAGAGTGTGGCTCAACCAAGTTCAAAGGAGGTGGAAGATGTGATCACCTAACGTGATAGTGTTGTTGCCAATTTGAAGGAGTCATCATTCCTTTATTCCTTGCTTCTCCTTTTACTGATCTTTGTTTTCTTTCCCGTGCTTTTTATAGCGGTAATCAAGATCAATTTCAATTGATGTCTTTCCTTACAGACTATCTTACACACATGATTATCTATTGACTTTTTTATGTACTTTATCTAGATAAGACAATGCAACACCGCATTTACATTCTTTTAAATATCTTAACAGTCACAAATCCGTGAAATGCACAGCTTATACCTAGTGTTGTATATAGCTCATAAGGAATGTTACTTGACCCCAAAATTTGGAAAAGACTAATATAGCTAATCAAATATCTTGAGCAACTATTAGAGTCCAGCTGATCTTTCGTCCTGGCAAACAACATATATTAAGTGGCCACTCTATTCTTCCATACAACTAGACCACGACCATGCAACATAAGGGAATCATAAAGTGAACTCAACCCCCCACTCTTTTCATGCCACCACCAAACTGATATTCTACTGTTTGGCTATTGAACTAATTAGTTAACAGCCAACTAAATGGTGTACACATACATACAACTCTTGTGCCACAGCAAGCGATCTCTTACGCCAGGCCCTTAGTGCAGCCTGTCCTGTCGATGAGGAACCAGGAAGGCCTAGAACACTCAACCACCGAAAGGCAATAAACAACCATCAAAAAGACAGTTGAGGTGTTGCTCTTTAGGACGCTATACCATGTCTAATTCAGATTGGCTGTGGAAAGAATTGTTGGCGCTATGTGGTGCATGATACGGACCATAGCATTGCCATCCAAACCTCACAGCATACATATGAGAATTGTCGCATCTCTGGCTACAATCATCAGCTACAACCATCATTCACATGCATATCATTGCCATCATCATCATTCACATCCATATCATCACCACCATCATCATCATTTACATGCTTATATTTAAAAAAAAAAAAAAAAAAAAGATCTCGGTGACAATTTGGCACAACCACTTGACTGAACGGCACTGCAACCTAATTGTCACAAAACACCAAGACGCATACTTATTCGTTTGTGTTTTGAAATACTTGGGAAATCACAAAAGATGAGTGAATTACTGGATACGAAAGATTTAAAAAGTCATCTAAAAAACTGGTTCCTAGCTCCTGTCAATTAAAAAAGTTATCTAAGAGACTTCACTGCATTCTCAATCTACATCTATCAACTCAGTGCCTCTAAATAAGACAAGTGTCGTTTCTTAGCCATAATCGTTAGCCGCCGGATGACATTTTTGGTGGCGTAAAATAAGAATTTCCTGTAATAGGTGCTACATTTCCTGCAAAATACTTCATTCTGCCAGTAAGGCTGTACGCAAATGACCAGATCATGATGTGAAGACATTTCTAATGTAATGTGCATTTCCTACACCAGTGAGCATGGTTTGATTTTACGAAATTCACCTCTAAACGCTCAATTGGCCACCTGCGGTGCCTGCCCCGACTCTTGCTGTTTCAGCTCCATTGCCTTGTGCTTGGCTCCTGCCAAGTGGGAGGTCATCACAATGGGGCTGTTGCACACGACATTACAAAGGGTGCACGTTTTCACCATCTCTTCCGGTGCCCCGCCCTCAAGAATCTTACGCTTCTTCGTCTCAAGGTCTTCATTTTCAGACTTGGTTTTCTTCTTTTTGGTCTTAGTGGTGCTGCCTTCAACACTTACTGGATCCACAGAGGCAACAGGCTGAGGCATACTGGGTTGTGGTGCAGCAGGCTGAGGTTTACTGGGCTGTGGTGCAGCACTACTACTTGCAGGTTTAGTTGGTTTGAATGAGATGGATTCTCTAAGATTTTCCAAGTTCTTCTTGTGCTTCTTCCCAGCCTTGTGGCTCTTGAGTACCTCTTTAGAGTTGCATTCTACCTTGCAGACGTGACAGTAGGCAGGTTGGCTGTCAACAACGTTTGGCCCCTTAAATTTCTTCTTCATGGCATTCTTTGGCCGTCGCGGCCCTAGCAAGTTGGTACCAGCGATACCCATTGGGTGTGGTTGTGGGGCGACTCCAATTGAATTGCCGGATTGTGCATGCAAAGCCTGTAGAGAAAAGAAAAAAAATTAATCCTGGAAAATGATAACCAAAATAATTTTATGAGATAATAATGCCTACACAAGACACTTCAACAAACTAATCAATTTAAAGTTAAATCTGGAGTATACACTGACAAATCATACACAAGAAATTTCCAAATACTACACAAGGCAATCATATGTCACAATGAAATTACAATACAAGCTTCTTTTGTAAACACTTTTAGTTAGAAATTGATCTATCTACAAAATTGGCTAGCTTCGACATAAAGCTACATCTACAAATCTGAAATGGCTAGTTACAACAGATTTTTTTTATGTTGCATATATAATTTACGAAATTGCAGCATTACTGCAAAAGTGCCAGCACATTATCGTGAAGCAAAACTTTTGGGCACATACTTGAAAACTCTATGTCAACTTTTTGACTTTCTGTAAAGAAGAGGCATAAATCTCCAGGAGTCCACAAGGTTTCCCTTGGTTTTACTTGATTTCAAATTAATGCAAAAAATGATCCTACAGGGATAAACCATGGACAATAAATTTTAAGCCTATAGAGTATGGACAATGAATTGATGCTTAAAATGAAACCAAGAATATGAACAAGTGCATAAACCAGCCCATGAGGTTAATCCTGGCAAACAAATTGCTTCCATCTAAAATTACAAATCTGAACGAGGTGTCCTAAGCATTTCACTGAAGCAAGGAATTAATACTCATTTTGTTTAGATGTAGAAAAATTATTCACATCAAACAAACTCAGTCGCAACCATCAATCCACTTGAATTTTTGTAATTCTTAAAAAAAAATTGGTGGTAGCAGCAACCCTCTTGGACTTGCTTCATTTCAAAAGCATATAAGGTAATAAGACAGACTATATTGCCTTATAAATCGTCATTCGAAATTGGACAGTTAAAACAACGAACACCAAAACACAATAGACGCTACAAACAAACTCATAGTCGCAACCATCAATCCATTTATATTTTTTAAATTCTTAAAAAAATGGTGGCAGTAGTAATCCTCTTGGACTTTCTTCACTTCAGAAGCATATAAATTAATAAGACAGACTATGTTGCCTTGTCAGTCATTATTTGAAATTCGACAGTTAATACAAAGAACATCAATTCACCGAAACACAATCAACGCTACAACCTACAAACATATCAATGCAGTTGTAATATTTCTGGCATTTTACCTGACATTTCTGGCCACCAAAAAAAGAAGCGGTAGGCTAGCCAGCACCAGCAAGTAGTAATATTTTCAGTTAATATATATAAATCTGATGATACCTCGTGTAGGGGAAGGAATATTCAAACTAGGACTTATCCTGAATTTTGTTTAAGCAGGATAGTCGGTTTTAGGATACTCTTTTATTGTAAACCAGAAAAATTAATTAAGTTATTGGAGATTGAATAGAATTTAAAAGTCAGGTGGAGTTCAAACATCCCCTTTTTGAGCCTGTACTGGGATTTCTCTCTGTAAACAGCTGGCTTCAGGGCATTGTCCAGGGAGTGATATCATATTTGATGAATTGAATGGGTACTTGGTAACTTTTCAGTTAATATATATAAATCTGATGATACCTCATGTAGAGGAAGGAATGTTCAAACTAGGACTTATCTTGAATTTTGTTTTAGCAGGATAGTCGGTTTTAGGTCACTCTTTTATTGTAAACCAGAAAAATTAATTAACTCCTTGGAGATTGATTGAATTGAATTCAAAAGTCAGGTGGAGTTCGAAGATCCCCTTTTTGAGCCTGTACTTGGATTTCTCTCTGTAAACAGCTGGCTTCAGGGGGCATTGTCCAGGGAGTGATATCATATTTGAAGAATTGAGTGGGTACTTGCTTTCTGCAAATCCCCCATCAATGGCATAAAACTCCCTGTATTACTTATCAAATCCCCCATCAGCTAGAGAATGGTCCAAATGTATGGCATGACTACAACTAACTAAAACTACTAAAAACACGTCACACAAAATATTTTATAGCCATCTATCAAACAAGTTAGCTGACAATGGCCTCTTCGAAAAGTCCCACCAGTGGTTTCAGCTCAAAGTGAGCTGACTAGGTAGCAGGTATTAAAGATGCTTGGCTGCAGCCCCAAAAAGCTAAACTTAGAAGTAAACGTGAATTCACAAAATTATAGTACTGTAAGTGCATGGAAGCATTCTTAAAGGAAGCCAAAAATAAGACGCACAGCCCAAGGAGAAAAAAAAGATTATTATGTGAAAAATAGGAAGAATGGAATGTAGGATACAGATGGGTTATTAGTTCAGACAAATAATGAAAGAAAGAAGGCCAGAAATGTCAGGTAAAATGCCTTGGCAGACCAGTATTATAGCTTTTCTCTTGCATGTTAAGGATAATCTGGACAATATTATGGACAGCGACTTAGGTTGATAGAATGAATCCCGAAAAGGCAGATATATGGAGTGTGACTATGAACGTAAGACAAACTAAAAGATAGTACAAGATATAGCATATGAACGTGCATAGTAATACAATGATGTAAGAATAAGTAAATTGTATCATGGGCTGGCACAGCAAGTATGAGCTGCAAGCCAAAGAAATCATGGGCACCATCTAAGCCTCGTTCCAAACCATGTTGAGTCGGCTACATAGATCCTCTTTTCAATTCAGCTCCTGTATGGGTCATAATGTCATATTCTTAATAAAATGTAAAGATTTGAAATCTCTCCTTATAAGCTCTGCTCAAGTTTGTTTGGGCTTCCCTCTTCCCGTTTTTCTAGCATTACTTTGGAATTGTTGCATGAGAATACGTTGTACATGTCCATGCCACCTCAAGTAATGGAATGTAGGATACAGATGGGTTATTAGTTCAGACAAATAATGAAAGAAAGAAGGCCAGAAATGTCAGGTAAAATGCCTAGGCAGACCAGTATTATAGCTCTTCTCTTGCATGTTAAGGATAATCTGGACAATATTATGGACAGCGACTTAGGTTGATAGAATGAATCCCGAAAAGGCAGATATATGGTGTGACTATGAACGTAAGACAAACTAAAAGATAGTACAAGATATAGCATATGAACGTGCATAGTAATACAATGATGTAAGAATAAGTAAATTGTATCATGGGCTGGAACAGCAAGTATGAGCTGCAAGCCAAAGAAATCATGGGCACCATCTAAGCCTCATTCCAAACCATGTTGAGTCGGCTACATAGATCCGCTTTTCAATTCAGCTCCTGTATGGGTCATAATGTCATATTCTTAATAAAATGTAAAGATTTGAAATCTCTCCTTATAAGCTCTGCTCAAGTTTGTTTGGGCTTCCCTCTTCCCGTTTTTCTAGCATTACTTTGGAATTGTTGCATGAGAATACATTGTACATGTCCATGCCACCTCAAGTAACCCTCACATAGCTTGACCCGAATAATCATCTCCCCAACTTGTGAACTGAGCTCTCATACGTCTTCAATCAAATCAACGTATTTGATTGGAGACCCTTTTTCTGCAAAACTCGCCAAATCACTTCCCCTTTTACTAGCATTACTTTAGAATTGTTGCATGAGAATACGTTGTACATGTCCATGCCATCTCAAGTAACCCTCACATAGCTTGATCCGAATAATCATCTCCCCAACTTGCGGATTGAGCTCTCATACGTCTTCAATCAAATCAATGTATTTGATTGGAGACCCTTTTTCTGCAAACTCACCAAATCACTTCCCTCAATACTCCGTTATAAGCCTTTTTCCAATCAATAAAAACCGTATGGAAATCTCTTTTGTATTCTCTAATCTTCTTCATAAGCCTCTTAGTAAGAAAAATAGGACTTCTTGTGGATCTTCCATGCATGAAAACAGATGCCATTTTATAGGGAGATGAAATCAAAAGAAATTCTGAACAAGAAAATGTCGAGTAACCGAAGTGGATGGACATGTTGGAGGGACTAGGTAAAAGAAATAAAAATAATGATTTTGACCTTACAGACAGACCTAAGAGAGAAGGGCAAGTACATAGAGTGCAGCCAAAAGCCCAAACAAGCCATTAGAAGACTAAGTAAGACCACCAGAATGGCATAAATAAGAAGCATCGGAATGGGAGGTGTTCTAAAAAAGATTTTATAATAGAAGATGCCAGATAGTTACATGAAGAAGCCTTAAACAAGGCCAGTATTAAAAAATGATTTGCTATTTTTAGTCACTGGTGAAATTGCTCAAGTTACAAAAATACTTTTACGACAAACACATCTGCTCAAGTCTCTGTTATTTGAGTCAACCAATTAGCAATCCAAGTTCTAACCCATAGAAATCACCTTTACGGTCTATTTGAATTACAAATATGGTATCCTCTTCGTGTTCTTGACTAAAACCACAGGCAATTTAAATTGTTTACATCTTCACCGTGCAAATCAAAGACATCAAAAATCAATATAAAACATCGCCACCATCATTTAAGCCTCAAATAGATTTGGCAAAAAAATCAAGCATCCGTCCCTGAACCAAATCACACCATCGAGCCCGTTATTTTGGTAAAACCATTTCCGGGCTCGGGTGATGGTTTTGGGGGACCACGTTCTGCTGTGGTTGGGGTGGGCATCCGAACCGATACCACATTCGCTGCACTAACAATTTTATGGTCTAATAGTTTTTCCCAGTCACATTGAGATCCCGCTTTCCACCATTTCCCTAACCACCTGCATACGACTTTCATAGTCTCCGCCTCTTAACCTCGCCAATGGCAACAAGAGCATGGTAGCAGGGTGATTGACCATGGCGGCGATGGGAGAGGAGATCCAACTGCAGGGGACTTGGTATATCGACGACAACCACAATTAATGAAAATGAAGATTGAAGATGGCGGGGGCAGAGGGTGAAGGAGATGACGAGGAAGGGGTTGGTGGAGACAGCCAGGGGAGTAGGAATCCAACGGACAGCGATGGAGGCAATTATGGTAATGATGGGAGCACAGCATCCAACAAATGGGGAAAGATGTGATGGTGGTGACAGCAGTGACGCATGGATGAATCTAGCGGACGACGGGTCGGGACGAAGGTGGTGGAGGTAGAAGCGGCGACGCATGGATGAATCTAGCAGATGACGGGTCGGGACGAAGGTGGTGGCGGTAGAGGCGGTGACGCATGGATGAATCTAGCATACGACATGTTGGGACGAAGGTGATGGCGACAGAGGCGGCGACGTTGGTATCTGGCAAACGACGGGGACAAAGGCAGTGGTGGCGGTGACAATGCATGCATGCATGTCATCTGGCAGACAACGGGGACAAAAGCGGTGGTGGTGACGGTGATCCATGCATGACACAACAGGACCGAAAAGGTGGTGGTGGCGGAGAAAGAACATATGTTCATGAAGTGGAGAAAGAGTTGGGACCTTCAAGTCATGCGTGTTGTTGCCAACTAATAATGCTCATGGATTCTATGGGGAAATTGTCAGCATGTTATTGTGCAACTTTGCTGCAATGGATTTAAATCAGGGAAGGCGATGGATGCTCGTAAAGAAATCCATGCTACCAGACCAGCAGCAACACGAGTGATGTTAGATGAATCAGAAAATCGGTTTGGATCAGGGGTGGGTGGTGTACGGCGGTTTCTACTATTTTGCCACCCCTAGCCTCAATCTGGACCGTGCAGGAAACTATTATATGGATCTTTCTTTTCCATTCAGCTCTGTTGGTTATATTCTCAAGGAGATATAGCAGATCCCTCCTCCAGACCTCCACTACAACAATTTCCAAAGTTTTACCAAATCGAAACCCATTTATCTTTTGTTTCAAGCATGGTGGAATAGGTTTCCAGAAAATTAGGTTTTCACTTAGAATTGGTCCCACTTGCAAGCAAACAAGATAAGGTTCTCTCACCAAAAAACTCAAAACTATAAGGCTCATTTCAGCCAGACCTAAAGTTAGAATCAGATCAACCATTGATATCTCCGTTATGACTGCTACTAATACTGAGATTCAGGTTATGATGAACAAAGTTGATCTGTATCAACATTTGAGTGTAGTTATTGCTACAAATTCATCCCTTCTAGCAGACCCTGAAACTCTGACCACCACGTCCTCCTCTGGTAACAACGGCAAATGAACCATAGATTCTGGTGCTGCCTTGCATATTATTGAGCAGTGCACGTTAATTATGTAATATTATCAAGCAGTCATTGATTCCCCGATTCTATCGGCAGATGGATGCAGCAATCCAAGCATATTTTTATTCGGACAGGAACTGGGTCAGCCTCTTCCACTCTACCCCTATCATCTGTTTTATATACCACCAGATCTCCTATTAACTTGTTATGTGTAAGGAAGCTTGCTCGCACCTTCATAAAAAAAGCTTGTTTCACAGTATGTTGTTACAGTTTTGCCTTATCATTGTGTTTCACAGTATCTGTGCACGAGGACAGACTGGTGGGGGATGGATTATATTACTTGGACAGGGAGCCTAGATGTTATCGTGCTAGCATATCCTCTATTGTGTCGCATCTTCAATGGCACCTTTGCCATGTGCAATCCTTTGCTGCAAAACTATGCCATGTGCAATCTGCTTCTATAATTTCGATTCAGCGTCAATCTCACCAACTAGAAAAACACTCATATATCTTATCCAATTAAATAGTCCATTCGTAGTTCTAAACGTTTCATATTGTGCATTTAGACATTTGAGGTCTCTGCAAAATTCCAAAATTATCTAGTTCTTGGTTGAAATTCAAACCTAGTTTATTTCTACTATCAAATCTTCCATATTGGTAATGCACTCAAGTATATTCAACAAGATTTAAAACGTTTTTGCCCTGACATGGGTACTTGGCATCAAACTTCATGCACCTATAAACCTAAACCATGGTTTATAGTTTTGATTTTGACATTGTTTTCGATAGCTGCCGGCATAAGATTTTGACACAAATTTCATCGACCAAAGGAATTAAGTCATGAAATTTTACCAAGATGATCTACATACATAAATACACTTAACTATGAAATAATACCATATGATGGTATTTGAATGGGGGCGCTCCTACTCGTGTGAATGAAAAGATTCAAAATTGTTTCGATGGGGATTTTGATGACATTTTCAATAACATAATGAAGGAATTAGTATAAGGATCACCACGTTAATAATCAATTTCAATAGATACTTTATAGCTTATGCTATAGATCATCAAAGAGCGAAAATAGTAAATTTGTTCTCAACTTAGGTCTGAAATCATTCATAAATAGGGACAAATTACTAAAATTAGTTGATACGAATAGTCTAATATAATATTATCAAGTGAATGCATTTAACTATATGTGTAGTTGAAATGTTGTGTGTGTAACTAAACATCAGCATAACAATTCTAATATGTTTTATATATTTTTTCATCTTTAAGGTCTAAAATTATATATGTAATATTCAAAGTAATGAATAATTGTAAATTATTGCTACAAAAGACATTTCTAATGTAAGATATTTATCATAAATTTAACAATTGAAGTGTTACACAATATATATGATGATCACATTTAAAAAAAAAACTTCAAAAAAAACATTTCATAAGTAGTTTATCCATTAGCTTGAAAAACAGGGCTAACATCTATAACGCAGATATCAAATAACCAATTTGGTTTCATGCTTGGAAGATCAACAACAAAAGCTATTTTTCAAAGGAGGCTTGTGGATAAGTATAGAGAAAGAAAAAGAAATCTTCATATGGTTTTTATTGATTTGGAAAAAGCTTATGATTGAGTAACCAGGGAAGTGTCGTGGATGGTTTTAAAGAAAAAGGGTGTGCCAATCCAATACATTGACTTGATTAAAGACGTGTATGACAGCTCTACTGCAAGTGTGACGACTAATGGTGCAGAGACACCAACTTTTCCTATCACGGTTGGGGTAAACCAAGGATCCACACTCGGCCCATATTTGTTCGTTCTTGTTATGGATGAGTTGACAAAGTATGTTAAGGATGATATTCCTTGGCGTATGTTATTTGTTGATGATATTGTATTCATTGATGAAACTAAAGATGGATTGAATGATAAAGTTCACTTTGAAGAAAGGCATTGGAATCAAACGGATAGATGATTAGTAGGAGGCAAACTAAGTATATGCATTGCAATTTGAGCCAATCTCGATGTGTGAATGGTGGAGCCAAGTAGTAGGAGGCAAACTAAGTATATGCATTGCAATTTGAGCCAATCTCGTTGTGTGAATGGTGGAGCCAAGTTGGATGGAGTAGATATATGAATATGTCATAAATTTCATTACTTGGATTGTATTATTCAAATGGATGGAGATGTCCAAAGTGACATTTGTCACAGAATCACTGTAGGATGAAGGAGTTTAACTGGAGTATTATGTGATCAGAAGATCCATCTTAGATTAAAAGCAAGTTTTATAGAATAGCTATACGGCCAGCCATGCTCTATGGGAGTGAATGTTGGGCGTTGAAGAAACAAGGTCTCAACAAGATGAATGTGGCTGAAATGTGTACGTTGAGATGGATGTGTGGGAAGACAAGAAAAGATCGCATAAGAAAAGATCGCTGGAGACATGACTATATCAGGAATAAAGTGGGGGTGGTGAGCATTGAGGACAAGTTGTGCGAGGGCCAACTCGAATGGTATGGACATATACAACGCAGACCGACTAATAAATTATACGAAGCAATGCTATTGAGTCAAGCACGATCAATAGAACAAGAGGAGGGCCTAAATTAACATGGGAAAAGCTTATAAAGAGAGATTTTGAACCTCTACATCTCAACCAGAATATGACCCATGATAGAGCTGAATGGAAACGAAGATCCATGTAGCTAACCCCAACATAGTTGGGACTGAGGCTTAGATGATGATGACGATGATATCAAGTTAGATTTGTAAATCATTATAAATATATTTAATTTGTGGCATAATTTCATAGATACTCAAGTTTAAAACTTGCAACCACAGTAACAAAAGACTCTGAATTTCATAAAAAGGGTGATTTTTCATGATTTTATAGGCTCCTAGATGTTCAACACGATTAATACGTTTACTACCACAGTTGGGCTTGTCAATAAATATTTGGACAAACCAAGACATCACTAGGAAGCTATATGTCACGTTCTTAGATATCTAAAAGCTAATACAGGCAAATGATTATATGTATCTGAAGCATGGTCAGACTAATATTCTAGGACATCCTAGTGATGATTATGCAAGAAGCCCTCAATATTGACACTTTTGGTTGTTGCATATATGTGGGAGGAAATACCGTCTTTTGGACGCAACAAAAATAGAACGGTGTAGCCATATATAGTGTTGAGGTAGAATAAAGGGCTATGGGCCATACTACTTGTTAAACTTCTTGGGATTCGATCCCTTGTTAAGGAATTTGAAGATCTTATCAATGCACTTATGCTTATGTTCTATGACAATAAGGTTGCCCTTTGTTGCTAATAAGTAACTAAGTCTTCCATGAGGGCACCAAGCACATAGAGATGGACTGCCACTTGACTAGGAAAGTTTTTATAAAAAAGATATTTGTACTCCGGATGCATGCTCTGAGGACCGGATTGTTGAATTATTCACCAAAACACTTAAGAAGAGATTCGTGGAGCGGATTAGCAAGTCCGGGATCAAAGATATCTATTTTTTCCCAAAAAAATGAGGTGTTTGCGTTCATCCTTCCCTCCTCAAGCATGCCACTAAAATGGTGTTGACAAAACATACGAGGAGGGTCCAGCAACCATCCTCATGTGCATCATCATCCTCAGCCAGTCAACCTCCCACACATCGTCTTCCTCTACATTGTCATCCTCACGTCATTTTCATCCTCCTTATTATATATGTGAATGAGGATATTCCTTGGTGTATGTTATTTGCTGATGATATTGTTTTGATTGACGAAACAAAAGATGGATTGAATGATAAAGTTGAATGCTGGAGAAAGGCATTGGAATCAAATGGATTGATGATTAGCAGGAGCAAAACTGAGTATATGCATTGCAATTTCAGCCAATCTCGCAGTGTGAATGATGGAGCCAAGTTGGACGGAGTAGATATACCAAAATGTGACAAATTTCATTACTTAGGTTCTATTATTCAAATAGACGGGGATGTCCAAAATGATGTTTGTCACCGGATCACTGCAGGATGGTTGAAATGGAGGAGTGCAACTGGAGTTTTATGCGATCAGAAGATCCCTCTCAGGTTAAAAAATAAGTTTTATAGAACAGCTATACAACCAGCCATGCTCTATGGGAGTGAATGTTGGGCGGTGAAGAAACAAGGTCTCAACAAGATGAACGTGGCTGAAATGCGTATGCTGAGATGGATGTGTGGGAAGACAAGAAAAGATCGTTTGAGAAATGACTATATCGTGAATAAAGTGGGGGTGGCGAGCATTGAGGACAAGTTGCGTGAGGGCCGACTCAGATGGTACGGACATGTGTAACGCAGACCTACTAGTGCGCCTATACGAAGCAATGCTATTGAGCCAAACACTATAAATAGAAGAAGAGGAAGGCCTAAATTAACATGGGATGAGCTTATAAAGAGAGATTTTGAATCTCTACATCTCAATCAGAATATGGCCCATGATAGAGCTGAATGGAAACGAAGGATCCATGTAGCCGACCCCAACATAGTTGGGATTGAGGCTTAGATGATGATGATGATGATGATATTATATATGTGACATCCTCCGCCAAAATGATGAGAGATACACATGCTCCAGCTTGAGTGGTAGTTTTAAGATAATTCATATGTTTTTCTTATTTCTCTCTACTATGTATAGTTTCATACTTCTTAATACTTCTTTCTCTCTCTACTATGTCTTATATAAGGAGATCAAAATTGTACCTTATTATTCACTTAATCATAAAAACTTCCCTCTGGATAGTAAGTTTTGTGTCTTATATATCGCTATTTCACGCTATCATATGGTATATTATATACATATGCAAACACAAACATAAGTATATGTGTATATGTTAGTATATATTATATAGCACACTCGTTGAGCTGAGCCACTAGTCGTTGCCTAGTCGCATGGTCACCAAAGGAGTGTCGTCAAGCCAATTGCCCATAAATGGGCTTTGGCTTGACGCCCACCTAGGTCGACTGATCGGCTGACTGGTTGAGCTACTAATCTTCTAGACGACCGCTTAGGTGCGTTTGGTCTAGCATTGGGGCATGTACTTGATTTATATTGTTTGATTTTTGGTTTGCCTCTATGCTTTTATAGTATAACCCTTATTTTAGTTTCATAGATTTAATCATTCACTAGTTTCAAGTTTGGAGTACTAAACTTGTAATTTTTATGCCTTACCTAACCTTCTTTAGCAAATAAATAATTGTTGAATACAAATGCACTATGATTCATTTGATTTTTTTGGACAGTATTTAATAAATTTGTGGTATTACATGTTCTATATACATGCATATACTATAGATTGTATATAGTATATTGATCTATATGTATAAAATTACCCATGCCTAGGCGCCCGACTAGTCGGCCAGGGTGCCCGCCCTAGTTGTCCAAGCAAGTTGGGTCACCGACTAGATGCCTTGACAACTATCTTATATACATGACACCCCCACAATTGACTCGTCAGTTGAACATGATGGTTGAAACCAAGCTCAACTTTAAAAAACATAGTTTCATACATTTGGCCTCTCACTGTAACGACCCTCAAAATTCAGTCCCAAAATTTCTTACCTTTAATAAAGATGAAACCCTAAGTTGAAAGAATTTGTCTTTAATTTGTTGACTTAAGTTGAGACCATGCTCAATTGGTATGCCAAAATGAGTTAACACAACAAATAGACATCATGTGAACCTTGAATGAATCATTTACATAATGCATCAATACTTATTCACATCAATGTCATTTAATGCACAAAAACCTAACCCTAATTATGTAATGGTGACTAGTTAGGGTTGAATGATAGTTTGGACCCACACTCATGTCTAATATATCTTACTTTTTGGTATTATGAGTAGATAATAGAATAATAGAGCTTCCCTCGGATTTTAGTATTACAATTCCTTTTCAATAATTATTAATGTGTTAATTACCTTAAGTAGCTAATAATGTAAAACACATGTTTCCCCAATCATTTCGGAAATCTAATTGGATAATTGAATTCCTCATGGTCGAATTGGCTTGCCTACCTAATTTGGTTGGATTTAGATAATCCTACATGCTCCAAATGATATTAGGAATTAAGGAGGAGATAATGTAAATTTACATCTTAATTGTGTAAAAATACACACGATTATCCTAGGATCGCCCCAAAGTTCGGGATAATAGGCTTAGTGCAGCCTGTCACGCGCTGCTTTGAGGAACCAAGCTTCTTTTCAGAGTCGTTGGATAAGGATCTGGCGAGGGACGCCTTGTCCCCTACCTCACGTAGGAGTCCGCACGGAGGGGAGAACGGCTCCCAGACTCCTCGCCCCTGGATTACTCCCCGTACGCTCAATCTCTTTGACAGTTTTGGACACCTTTATCTTTGGGAGACAATCCCGAGCTTAGGGAACCCTAACATCACCCCTATATCTATCCCTGCGAGAAACGCCCAACTGGCCTTCTTCTTTAGTTGCGCAGTCGCCATCCCCACAACACCACACTGAAGCTGACCAACATCCGGGCATACCTGGAGTATCGCGTGGATCTCCGCAACACTCCTCCACCTCCAATTTGGTTTGAGGCTTACCAAGGTGCCATTGTAGACTCAAGCAGCCCTAATGGCGACGACAAGCTCGACCTAGCATCACCGACCATCCCAGTCCAATTAAATCTCCAGTAAGCATCCTTATACACATATCTGGCTTCTAGACATGTTTACGGGTATCGCGTTTTACCCATCTTCTCCACCCACGAACCCCAATTTCATGTTGTTAGAACTCGCCACCAGCCAAGCCTCTCGGCCACAGTTTGGCCGAGAAAGTCATTCCTTGACTTTGTTAGATCATGCTGAATACATACCTGCACTCAGTTTCTGCTTTTCAATTTAATAGCAACGATTTCTGATTTGGAGCTCATAGCTCTGCTTACTGTGATTCGTAGCCGTGTTTTGGGTTTGTTTCTCTGTACCTCACGATCTGGGGGTAGGTTTCAGGTCATTGGTGGTTGTTTCATCATGGGGATTCTTCCCTTAGTTCACTGGGTCACAACGGAGATGCCAACCCCTTGATTTCGAATGATGTACTCTGTTCATGGTTTTCACTACCTTAGATCGTATAGCCATGGTGGTGGCATAGACCTAGAGCTCCACTGCTTCCAGGAACCTCGTCAAAGGCTCTCCAAGTCTGATATGACATGAAGATTTGAGTATTTAGTATGAGTTTTCAGTTTTCCTTATGCTTATTTTATCATGATGATCAAGTTAAACTATATGCATATCCATGTACTTCAATTTGAATACTTCTTGCATCAATGTTATTATATGTTTCTCATGCTTTCCAGTTCTATTTTAGATAATCATGCCATTGTAAATGTGAAATTTCTTTAAAGTAATGGACTATTAAGTAAATGGTGAATCATGTAATTAGTTGCAATACTTTTTATCCTCGTCATGTTAATGTTGAGGCTATGGGCTTTATGAGCACCATTGGTGCATAAGTGTCGAGGACACTATAATCAACCACCAAGATTAAGTTATGTGAATCTAAACTTGTTGTTCAGTTAGTTCATGTATTTTCCTTATTGCCAAGTTATTACATAGTACAACAATACTCAATGCTGCTTACTCTAACGTAGTTTTATTGCATGCATGACTGGGGGCGTGATGCCCGCAGGTACAGAACAACTCCAAGGATAAATCATATGAAGATCAAATCAAGGAATAAGTCAAGTTTTCCAAAAGACAGACATGGTGGGGTGACATCTACAATAGAAAATCCTAATGGGTTTAGAAAAATTTCATGTATGTCTTCAATAATGTCTAATCATGTGTATCTTCAATAATGTCTAATCATGTGTATCTTAGTTTCAGAACTCAATTGTAAAACATGGGCGTTGCTTCCGTTGTTATATGTATGCTTAAAGGGGGTGTTACACTCATATTTTCAGATATGACGAATTGCAAATTCACATCTCAATGGCATTGTTTGGGTTTATCCAAATGGCTTCTCACCAAGCATGGAACAAAGTTAAAGCCAACCTTGGCAAGAATCAAATAGATGAGCTTTTCAACAAGTTTTCGCACCTCCGTGTCCTTCAAAAGTGGTATATTGTTATCGTCCTATGGGACATTGAGTCACTATTAATTGGTTTAGATCCCTCCAAATCAATCACTTACATGCAAATTAAGAGTCCATTTCCTCAGAGACAAGTAAATAGTAAAAGCAGTTATTCCCAGCTCAATCCCCATAAAGTATCTTCCTTTGTTGATACCCTTGATCATAAAATGCCCGTGCATATGGTCCCAACAACACGAATACCTTTTGTGCCACTACCAGATAAAATAATACCGCCAACATCTATAATGAGGTTGAAAATCACATATATTCTTTCTTTACATAAACAAAACCAACACGGCGGGATCTACATACAATAGATGCAACAATTGGTTCAAAACCAAGCTCTATGACTCTACTTCGACTCATGTTATGTATTGTTATTTTAAAACTACATACTTTCTCCTACCTCAAAAGAACAAATCTAGGAGGTTGCCTCATACAGACCTCTTCCCAACTCTTGTAGGCAATTGCTTATGCAATCTAAGGCACTCTTAGATGAACGAGTTTTTTCTTTATTTGCAATATTTACCTAATCAAAGCACTAGGCACCCATTGGGCGCCTATGTGCCACCTTGTGTTGTACAGGCCCTCGCCTGGGCGGCGCCTGGGCAACGCCTGGGCGCCTAGGCTTAAGTCAGCCCGCCTCAAACTGGGCGCCCAGCCCCTTAATTGACCTAAGTTGTTGCCTAAGGCCTTTTGAGGCCCAAATTAAGCCAATTCAAGGCTAATTTAGCATAAATTAGATCTGAATTTGATCAAATTGAGTTGTTTTATGGTTAAATTGGATCTGATTTATCCCAAACGAGGTCAATTTAGGGTAAATTAGGTTTGATTTGGGGGAAAACAAGCCTGATTTGGGGGAATTAGGTTTGATTTGGTCAAGTAAGGCCTCATTTAGATTAACATAGGGAAATTTAGGGTTAGTCAGGTTTGATTTGGTCATGTTATGCAAATTAGGTTTGATTTTAGGCCAAATAATGTCAAATTTGATCGAATTTGGATCTGATTTGAGGAAAATAAGACTAATTTTGGGGAAATGGTCTGATATGGTGAGATTAGATCTAATTTCGCCAAATTAAATATTGTTTAGGTCAATATAGGGAAAATTTGGGGAAATTTGGTCTGATTGGATCATAATATACAAAATTAGGTTTTATATAGGCCAAATCATGTCAAAATTGGGCACATTAGGTCTAAGTTAGGGGAAATTGTTCTAAATTGGATGACTAGGTCTTATTTGGCCAAATTTGGTCTAATTTAGGTGAATATATGAAAATTTTATGGAAATTGGGATTGATTAGGTCATGGTATACAAAATTAGGTCTGGTTTAGGCAAAAATTAGGGTAAACTAGGTCAAATTTGATCAAATTTGGATCAAATGAGTTTATATTAGGGCCAATCAGTTCTAGTTTAGGTCTTGTTAGTTTTGATTTAGCCTAAATCCTACATAATAGTATTATACATGTTTTGGCTACAAACATTATACATGTTTAGCTTTCTGATTTCTATATGAATTTTGTTTAGGTAAAACTTCCACAATTCAATCCATATCTAATGATTTTGTTGCTTTCTTCAGACGATGCTAGCACATTGATTGCATATTTATCATGCATATTTATGTGTAAGGATTGTATTTTTCAAAAAATTTACATATATTTGTGAAAATAAAAAATATATAAAAACGCCTGGAAACGCCTGGGCCTCCGCCTGGGCGCCTAGGCTGTCTGGGCGTCCCCCTGGAACGCCTGGCCGCCTATACAACCATGGTGCCACCTAGGTATCTGTCTTGACAAACAACCATGCTAAGGTATAAATGATCTCAAATAATTCATAAGAAAGGGAACCCATTGCAATTGATGATCGACGCTTTCATGAGCTTGGCTATAAAGGACAGCTTCCCTTAAGACCTCGTCTAGTACTTTTGCCCTCTGACACAAGACAATCTACTTAAGAGTTCAAAGTAAAGTTGTATTTCATGGTCAACAAGCTCTATGCAAAGAAAAGGTAACATTGGCCCCAAACACAATCTGTCTTTGTGAAATGTAATCTAAAAAAACTACAAGCTAACTACCAAGCTGGTCCTCGACACCTCTAAGACCAAAAAAGTTTTACATTCTTCCTTAGCTACACAACAAAAGAAAGATCTCAATCCATTGTTATCAGAACCGAACCGACCGGTTGAACCGGGAACCGATCACTCTACCGGTTCGGTTCCCTCTCAAAGCCGGAAATGAAGTCTGACCGACATCAAACCGGTGAACCGACCAGTTGAACCGGCGAACCGGTCATGTTTTATCCCAACAGGCCGGTTCTCTCACTTAACAAATAAATGTATTGTTGCTGCCATGTTTTGTTATTTAATTTTGAATACTACATAAATGGAGGTATATGTATGTCCAAAAATAGAATAATATTTGCTATTTGGTCTGTTTATCAAGTTATTGTGAGAAGTTATGCTATTATTCATGTTTCATAACTTTTGCAGAGACGTTTTCCATAAGTATCAAAGACATTTATATATTTTAAACTATTAGTGACGCCATGTTAACGTCACTGGTTGAACCAGTCATACCACTGGTTGAACCAGTGAACCAAGAACCAGAGGCCTCACCGGTTCGCTGACCAGTTCGGTTCTGACAACCTTGTATCAATCATTTGTAATATGTCCCTCCACAATGATAAGAGGAATAACTCTTATGACAATTAATCTACCAAAACAGCCCATTCACATATAACATTCTCATGTCAGAGCATTTTCTCAGTTCAAAGCAACCACTTCACAGGCAATCCTGGATAAAAAAAAAGCCATTTAAAGAAGCCAGTGCAACTCCACCTTGCTACTTCACAAACACATCACGCCCAAGAATGGGATTTCAATACCGCAAACAAGAATAACCCTTCAAAAATAACCATGACAGACATTTACAATCTTGTTGATGCGCGACTAGCAATAACTCGAAAATAAAGCATAAACTGCTGCAAGTGTCACAAGCAGTGTTGATCAGCTAGTTTAAAGTCTTATGACAGAGATACAACCATCAATGCAGCCAGCCCAGCACGGAAATTGTCCACCACATAATCCAGGTCTGCAATGGAGTTTCCATGGATAAGCCAAGGTATGTCAAAGAAGGTCAACTCCTTGTGCAGACTACCTTATCTACCATTTCACACTTTGTCATAATCCCATACTAAGTTCCAATTTAAGCATTAATGGTGACATTTCTTAAAAAGAGCCAAAAATATCAGAAAATTAGCTTTGAAATTGTCTAATATTTCCAAGCAGAAAAAAGGAATCATCACACATTGCAGATGTAACAGCCGTGATTTACATGATATGATTTTAATGTTATTGTTGTAGAACCCTCATTACTTTCTGACTTCAGAGAGCTCGCACTCTCCGCCTCAAAAAGATTCTTTGAGCTACAGATCATGCTGGAAAAATGATACTAAAGCCGTTGTCTGATAACCCAATTAGAAAGCATCTTAAGATTTACAAAGAACACAGCTTTTTGCTAAAACGCAGTATCAGTAAAGAATGGAATAAACCCAAAACATCGGGCTTGATAATTGAAAGGTAAGGCATATGAAATGCATTACTAACCGACTAAGGCAAATGAGAGCCTTAATTTATAACTCACCGATCTACCGTAGGCGTTAGGATCTGCCCCAAACTGCCGGATCGCGGCCTTCATTGATGATCTCGGAGCGCCAGGAACGGACGCGGGGTACGGCGAGAAGCCTCCCACATCCGCGGCAGTGGCTCCGGGCACCCCATCAGAGGCATACAAGCTGTGCAAGTAGTGTGTCTCGGCTTCGGTACCGGCGGCCGGGTAGTGAGATTGGGAGGAAGCAAAGCGCAGCGACAGAGGGCTGCGGTAATAGGATTGATCGTACGATGGTTGCTGCTGCGATGGATTCGCACCGTATAAATGAGAGGCGGGTTGGTAATGCGGCGGCGCATTCTGGTGTGAATCGTACTGCTGAACTGCCGATATCTGCTGGTACGGATCGTGGTGCTGTGCCGGCACTTGCTGGTAGGTATCATGGAGCTGCCCCGGCGGGTGATACAGCGGCAACTGAGAGGAAGCCCACCCCGTGCTGTAATCCATTGAGTTGCGTGGCCTACCGGAGGGATGGGACACGGCCGGATATGCAATGAACGGGCTAGGGTTTCCAAGCTGGGACTGGGAGCGCGAACTGAAGATAGATATAGGAAGGAGACGTCCGGGAAAGGAAAACATTTTGTGGGGGGTGTGTATCATAAATACACGAAATAGGTTATTGTTATTTGGGAATAAATAAGTAATAATGGCATTAAATGGTCAAAAAAATGAATCGTGCGACTGCACCGAACAGGCCTTGCAAAGCAAAATAGTGATAGTTTATACTAATTTTAACAAATGTTCACTAAGAAAGCATCTCATCACCGGTTATTCATATCAAGTAGACATATTTTGTATATTGTAGAAGTTTGAAAATATTAGATAATTTAAAGACTGTTTATACGATGTTGCATTCTTATATTTAGCTTAAGGAAAATAATATAAGATTAAAGTTAACATAGCATTACATTCTGAGTAAAAAAATGCTGGAAGAAAAAGACATGTTAAAACTTGTTTTGAATAATATCAATATCTGACAATGCTTTAAAAAAATAAGAAAAACGTCAAAAAGAGAAGCAAGGGATAAAAGTAATGAGAAATGATTCCAAATGTCGACAGTATCATCGCCTCATCGTACTTTCCGGTGTCAATTCAGTGCGAAGACGTATTCTACCTCTTCAGACCTCGTTTGTGCATACTCTTATCTCTAACAAACAAAAACATGTGAGTGTAAAGACGGGTAGGAGCGCAAGGCAAAATTAATAATAATAATAATAATAATAATAATACAATAAACAAAATTATATGATCCTTTTCCATAACTTTTTATATACAATAACACAAGGGACAATCTATAATTTAAAAATTCGAAGTGCAAATTACATCTGATGCATGCCTCGTATAACCTTTTGTGTAGCATATCAGAATATATAAAGACCAATTTATGATTTAAAATTGAAAGAAGAATTATGTCCAAGCTATTCTATGACATAGTACACTATTAGAATATAAGAGTAAAAAAAATAAAAAAGTATATCATATTTGTCACAATCTTTCATATGCATTACAAATTAAAAATATGAAGACTATACTGTAATTTAAAATATATAATTTTAAGAAAAACATTTAAAGAAAATGTGTCTTGATATATAGTATAGATTTATGAAAATTCGTGAAACATGTTACCTCCAAATGTTGTCCCAAAAAAATTGAGAGAAAAATTCCATTATTGACACATATTTCGAGTACATTATGCCTTTTTCATGTTGTGAAAATCAGCTATTTGTGACAAATTTGCATCCTAATATTTAGTGAGGGTTTTAAAAATATATAAAAAAGTATAATGTTTATTTTCAAACTAGTGTGTAAAGTTTACATAATTGATCGAAAATCAAATGTGTGGTAGGATTTAAATCATGATGGCAAGGCAAAACCTAAACCTAGGAGGTGACAAGTGATAAATATAACTTGGAGTGTTGCAACTTATTGAAGAGCGGTAATGGTCCCAGTGACGGACTTAGAAATTTAAAGCAAGGGAAGTTACATTATAAGAGACGTAAATTCATGTGCAACAAATGATAAATATAAAATAGTGCACCAAGCCACTGAAATTGACTTGTTTTAGTTTTTGAAGTGCCAATAAAGATCAAGTGGGAAAAAACATCACCTTCAGTATTGAGTGCACCAAACTACGTATATCAAAGAGTTGTTTGGCTTTGCAGATTAAGGAAAACAAATATAATAATATGTTTCTGATACTCCAAAAAAAAACCAATGTCTTGGTGGGATCTTTTATAGCAATAAGTAACGTTGGCATAAGAAGATAGTTTGATCGTGTGAAATGTAAAAGCAATAATATGAGCTTTCAAGTTTAATAACATATGTTCAGTTCTATTAGCATGTGTACAAATTTGTCAACGTATATTCCGTATGGGTCTTCTAAAACATGTTTAGCCAACATGTTAAATTGACCTGACATTTGGTTCAAGTTAACATATTTAAAGCAAACTTATGTCTCTTAGTTGCAAAAGGTGGGATGCAATGGCGGATTTTGACAACAAATTCTTTTTTTAGGAGTGAGGGTATAGTTAAAGTTTGATTAAACTCAAATTCGATGTAATTCTTTTTTACATCGAGCTTAGCATTTTTCTTCTACCCGGTGTAAATTTTCTTTAATTTTATTATCATGTTAAATATAAAAAAGAATGATTAATGGCAAGTACTAAAATTGTAACATACTAAGATATATTTCTAACCCTAGCATATAGTTTTCTACTTGTAGAATGTAGCCTTATTTCTTCAAATCTTTGAATTAACATGCAATCTAGTCATACTTTAATGCTTGGTCAATATCTCTTACAAAAGGAAATATTGTAGTATCGGCAAGAAACCCACTATCTATTTTATTATAAAAAAAGTCTATATTATAAATACAGACAAGGTGCCTAAATTTGTAAAAGGAATACATGATGACATACATTCCTTGAACAACATAGCAGTAGACTCACAAGCTAAACATGTTGTATGAGAAGATATAGATAGTATACAATTAGTAGTTTGTTTGAGTCTTTTGGAAAGAAAGACACATAAATGCTATATAATCAAATTATTTTTATAGAAAAATCCAACTAATCAATAGGCTTACTAGTAAGATACAGGTTCTTAGAAGTGACAAAGTTAGTATGTTGAGAGGAAGATGTTAGGGAAGAAGGGAAAAGGAAATAGTTCTTTTTCCTTTTTAGTTAAAGGAATTGATAGGGAATGTAAGGGTATAAAATGAAATGTATGAGAAATTTTATATGTATCATTTGCCACGTCTTTATCAAAAAAACTAGGATGATGAAAATAAAAGGAGCAATGTATGGTGTGATACATATCAGAGGAAAAATTGTAGAAAATGTGGAGCAAAAATAGGAATGAAATTATATATATAAAGAAAACATGTGAATGAATTTTAGGTACATTATTTGAAGTATATAACTAAATATGCTAGGAAACATGAAGGAAAATTTTATTAAAAACATATATAACTAGGACAAAGTGAGGTGGCACACATGGTGTGTCATGTGCACATGTTGATAATGTCATACCACAATGTCATAATTCACATCTTTATGACATGATTAGGGTATGTGGCCTCTTCTCTTTTTAAAATGCTTAACATATTGGAATATTGACAATAATTCTAAGTTGAAAATTCTTGTAAACAGTTTAATAATTTCTTATTCAATTTACTAAGGTCTTGGGGCCACATGAAATGCACCACCACATGTGAAAATATAGTAGCTAGCTATGATCTCATTAAGCAAGACCTAGAGTTGACCCATAGTTCTAAGTTTGCTAAACCAACTCTCCTATATGCAACGAGGCTTGACACATTAGGTCTAATGGCTATATCACCTAAATATATAAAATGGGCTTCTCTTCTAAACCTAGATACACATGAAGAGAGTCAAAGAACTCTGGCTCAAACTTTCTATATGAGTGGTTTTACAATAGCTGACTCGCTAAGTAGTAACTCAGATGGGTACCGCCAGAATACATGGTAAATATCAGGTACCTAAATATAATTGTAACATCCGAATTTTTTAAAATATTATTTTCATAATAACAAGCAAGAAAAACCTAGATGATATGTTTTCTGTAACATCCCTGACCTGGGTTATGCTTTAACCCTAGATATTTTGTTTAATAAAATTAATCATATGCTTGCTATTATCTTTTAAAAATTAATTAAGGCCCAAAAGGACTTATGTTTCAATTTTAGTCCTTTTTGAATAATGTTGAAAACAATGTTTTGCCCGTTTTGGGCTAAAGTGCAAATTACCCAAGTTGAGGGGTTAACTTGGAAATATTACATGATAAAATGTTCCTCAAGTGTTGAAGCATCATAAGAATAAGAATGATGCAGAGGTATGGCTTGTGAAAGCTTGAGCACCAAGAAAGAGCTTATAAAGCAATGTTTGTGCATTAAAACCTAGTTTTGGTGTAATGTGCAATTTACCCAAACCCTAGGTTTCAATATGCAAAATACCACTTCTAGAGAGTTCCTAATGTTTCTTGGTATCAATTAGAGACAAGAAAATCAGAGGGGCGTCTCATTTGAATCTCTTTGGAGGAGAGAGAATCTTGATATTAAAATAATCAAGATTTAAGCATAATTGAAACCCTAATTCAATTTAATGCAAAAATAAATATATTAATTGAATTGCCCTTCAACCAAAAATGTGATGGTTGAATTTGCATAAGTGTGAACGTTATTGTGCCTTTCAAAGGCAACGAAATATCTAAAGTGACTGGAGAGCCCACTCACATTAGTTAACTAAAAAGTAATATCCACTCAATTTTGGGTATTATTATTATATTGATTAAGGTGCTTAATTTGTTTTCTTTTAATTCATGGATAATGAAGAGTAATTATAAGGTGTGGTATATGGCTTTGTATGCAAGGGATTTAGGGGAGTATGTGGCACCAATTTTGGGAGTTGAAGGAATTATTTATCACTTTCTCTCTCATTGAAATTCCCTTATATAGATCTCATTTTCAACCCACATGAAAGGATTTTTCGATTCCTTTTTCTTTCCTTGATTTGTTTGAACACAAGGGAGCTTAGGAGCAACAGGAGGGTGTGCCCCAACCTGTAGGTAAGCCCCATAGTCATCTCCAACCTTAATTTCATGGTGGAAATCGAAATTCAATGCTTAATTTCTTCTTTTCTTCATTCAATCTTCAACCTTAGCCATTCATTTCACTCAAAGACTTGAGGATGAGCCTTTGGAAGTTGAGGAAGCTTCACTAACCATTGAGAACATGAAGATTGAAGCTTGGATTCAATTTTGAAGGTGGGTTATATAACTTGAACCCTTAAATGTCATTATTGCTTGCAATTTATTCATCATATGTTGAACCTTTCTTCTTTCTCGATTTCCTTTTGATTAGTTGTTGAAATCACCATAAGAATCATAATTGATTTTGAAGGTTTGAAGCTTGAATATGATGATGTCATCTTAAGCACACACCTCAACAAAGGAATGGGCAAACGGTTTTCAAAACCGATTGAGCTAATTCGGTTTCAAAACCGATTGAGCTAATTCGGTTTCAAAACCGATTGAGTTGATTCGGTTTCAAGACTGAATGGGTAATTGAACTCAATACCGAATGGGTAATTAACTTCAAGAATGAATGGGTAATTGAGTTCAAAACTGAATGGGTAATTTACCTCAAAACCAAATGAGTAATTGAGTTCAAGACCGAATGGGTAATTGAACTCAAGACTGAATGGGTAATTAACTTCAAGAATGAATGGGTAATTGAGTTCAAAACTGAATGGGTAATTTACCTCAAAACCAAATGAGTAATTGAGTTCAAGACCGAATGGGTAATTAACTTCAAGATCAAATGGGTAATTGAGTTCAAAACCGAATGGGTAATGGATCTCAAGATCGAATGGGTAAATTAAACTTCAAAACCATTTGGGTACTTTGACCGTTTGGAGGAGTTGACCGTTTGGAGGTCTAAACGGTTTCAAATCGTTTGGGGTTAATTATATTTAATTCAAACGGTTTCAAACCGTTTAGGGATTGTGAGACCAAGACCGTTTGATGGTCTAACGGTCTTAAGACCGATTGAAGGTATAGACCAAGACCGTTTAAAGGTCAAAATATTTCAAGACCGTTTGAAGGTCTAGTACCTCAAGACCGTTTGAAGGTCTAATTGACTCAAACTATATAAGTACTTTTAAACCCTAAGATTGTTAATGATGTTTATCAAAGATAATTACAATGGTTGTACCTTTAAGGTACTAGGGTGTTTAGTACCCTTAGAGAGGTTAACCTTTGATGCTTATGGAAGCAATATCTCAATACACTATGCTAACCCTAAATGTGTGTACTTGAATGAAAGGTTGACCTAATCTAATCAAGCTTGAAGTAATCAACATCCTAGAAAGGATGAGAGAGAGAGGAATTCATACATGTATAATAATCATGTAGTGGTTAAATCTCAACACTCTCAACATGAATGGAATATAGAATTAGGGTATGATCCTTGATAAAGAGATCATGAAACCCTAATCGAGAAGGATGATGAGCCCTAACCCTAATTTAGGGCAATGCTAGGTGAAATTCTAATCTGGGGTAATGGTGTAACCCTAATCTAGGATGATGATATGAGAAATATCAATTCAAGGTAATATAATGAAAAACCCTAATTTAAGAGGATGCTTCATGAAACCCTAATTTGGGGAAAAGTTATAAGGAACCTTAATTCAAGATAATGATGTGTGAAACCCTAATATAGGGTGATGTTATGTAAAAACCCTAATTGATAAAGAGGGGAACTCTATTCCTAATAATGGAGTAGTGAATAATGTATTGGTAGGTGAAACACCTAAAGTGGTTGATAATGGATAACCTTATATCAATAATGCCTTAACCCGAGATGAGTCCACATTATTGATAATGGTTGAATAAATCAAATGAGTGACTTATGACCAATACATTGCATGATAATGTGATGAACAAGTGCATAAAGTATTAGGAAGGGAAATATCCTAATACAAGATAAGTTGATGAACTGAAGTAAGTCAAAAGTGATGAGGGAAGTGATACATCAAGACATGATAGATATCACATCCAGTACCTCAAAGTTGATACACCTTGATGTACCCTAAATCCAATATACTTGGATGAATAACACATGAAATGTGCCATGTCAATTGTTACATTGAGATGTAATGAGCCTAATGCACTTTGATAAGTGTAGGCTAACATACCTTAAGAAAGGGATAAGCCAAGTTAATAAAGTATGATGTATTTATACTCTGGTAAGGATGAGAGAGAAACACATACCTTGTGTTGATAATCATTTAATGATAAATGATGAGAATAATTGTTGATGTTTAATGGCCTTGTGATCCATGAGAATAGTTGTTGCCTAGTGACAGGTGACAAGATGTTTAATGGCTTTGTGAGCCATGAGAGTAGTTGTTGCCTAGTGAGAGGTGACAAGATGTTTAATGGCCTTGTGAGCCATGAGATTAGTTGTTGCCTGGTGAAAGGTAAGAAGGTGTTTATAAAGTCTCATGTGAGAAATGATAATGTTCAAAATAAACAATGGAAACTTAGTAACATAATAATAATAACTAATGGATACAATAATAATAATAATGAAATATTGATCATGCATGCTTTATGTTTATAGCTAAATAAGGGCTTTAGTGTTTTAAATAAGCTTAAAAGAGATACGAGGAATAATTGAATTACATAAAGGATGTGAATAAGTATGATGGCTTGGCCAAGGTTTAATACCTGGTAAAGGTGATGCGGTATTCAGTGATAATGTCACAGGATTGGTCATAACCCAATACATGGAATAATGTCACAGGATTGGTCATAACTCAATACCTGGAATAATGTCACAGGATTGGTCATAACCCAATACCTGGAATAATTGCACAGGATTGGTCATAACCCAATACCTGGAATAATTGCATAGGATTGGTCATAACCCAATACCTGGAATAATTGCATAGGATTGGTCATAACCCAATACCTAGAATAATGTCACAGGATTGGTCATAACCCAATACCTAGAATAATTGCACATGATTGGTCATAACCCAATACCTGGAATAATTGCACAAGATTGGTCATAACCCAATACCTGGAATAATTGCACATGATTGGTCATAACCCAATACCTAGAATAAATGCACAGGATTGGTCATAACCCAATACCTAGAATAATTGCACATGATTGGTCATAACCCAATACCTAGAATAATTGCACAGGATTGGTCATAACCCAATACCTAGAATAATTGCACAGGATTGGTCATAACCCAATACCTAGAATAATTGCACAGGATTGGTCATAACCCAATACCTGGAATAATTGCACAGGATTGGTCATAACTCAATACCTAGAATGGTTGCACAGGATTGGCAGAGTTCAATACCTGGAATGGTTGCACAGGATTGACATAGTCTAATACCTGGAATGGTTGCACAGGATTGGCATAGTTCAATACCTGGAATGTTTGCACAGGATTGACATAGTCCAATACCTGGAATGGTTGCACAGGATTGGCATAGTCCAATGTCTGGAATGGTTGCACAGGGTTGGTATAGTCCAATGCCTGAATAGATTATGATGATGTATACTCATATGACTAGTACAATTCAATATCTGGCCTACAGATTGGTTAAGGTCAACAGACAGAAATGAGAATGATTCATGAATGACATACCATGATAATGAGAATTCCAGGATAAGCTTGAGATGTTGATATAGTAAGATGGATAAATTATATAAATGTTCTTTATATTCCTTACAAAGTGAATAGATGATTTACTGCTCTATCATAGATAGTTGTAATGCTTTAAAAGATGAGAATGTTCTAAACTGCTTATCCTCTGCTTAGTTTTATTCTGTTAAACTGCAATAATAATGTTTCTAGCGGAGAGTTATATCTCTCGTTGGGACAATTTTCAATTGTCTCACCCCCGTGGGTTCCAACATTTTTTTTTAGGTGGACGCAAACGAGGAAGTAGAATTCATACAACAGGGAAAGAACAGCAGCATCAGGGACAACAGTAATATCTCAGGTGGAAATATTGGCATTCGTGTCTTGTAGATATGAGTCCTATGTGTCGTCTCTGTACTCTCAGGTCCTAGGAGTTAGTGGTTAGTGCTTTTATAATCGATCTGAGATTTTGGCTTGAATGCCTCGAGGCTTTGTGTTGCTCATGTGTAGACTTAACATAGCAATTGATGTATGTAATTCTCGAGAAGAAATGGTACATGGTATGTACTTGTGGACCAGAATGTACATGTAATACTTTGGTTCTTGTTGTTAAGAGTTTCCTGGAATTGGATCTCTTTGCAAAAAGGTTTTAATTATTAGTGATTTTTGTTAATCCACTGTTAATGATCGCTTCCGCTTAGTTAATGACGATTTGTTCGAACGGTGTGCCATAATTAGTGGTATCAGAGCTCTAGGTTCGCTGAGTCTACATAGACATAGGACTAAGGTGTTGAGTCTGTTCTAGTATCCTCTAGTATATCTTATAGTGACTTCTACTTATGCAGAAGAAGGGAGATAGCTTAAAGATGTCTGGAGAACACGAGGATCACATTGCTGAAAGCAATGTTGTTGCACCAGTAGGAGGTGCAAGGGATCAGGCAAGAGAGGAATCAGTGTCTGAGAATCCCCATTTTAATGAAACTATGATAGAAAATCCAACCTTTCATTCTCTATTTAGGGAATTCATGACCACAATGAGGCATCTGGCAGATCGGATGCCAATACCAGCACCTAGGGCACCAACTCCCAATGAGGGACATGGGTATGGTAAGACTTTTTGAACGAATACGTCGTGTAGGAGCTATAGAATATGTTGGGACAACTGACCCAGCAAATGATGATCTATGGCTCACTGAGCTAGAAAAGGCTTTTAAGATCCTTAGTATTCCATATGTTGACAAAGTCAAACATGTTGTTTACCTTTTGAAGGGTAGTGCTGGTCATTGGTGGGCCATAGAAGAATTTAAAATGAATGATGAAGAGGTTGGTTGGGAGGAATTTGGTCAAGAATTTGTCAATAAGTATTTCCCAAGAACATACTTAGACGAAAAGATCTCACAGTTTGAGAAGGTTTAGTAGGGAACCATGTCAATAAATGAATATGAGGCTAGGTTTATGGAACTTTTATGGTTTTGTCCTCAAATGGCTACTACTGAGCAGGAGAAGATTTGACATTTTGAGAAAGGACTGAATGATGAGGTGTCCATCTCGGAAGCTGCATTAGAAAGTAGAGAGAAATTTGCCACAATTAGTGGTAAGTTCGGCCCTCACTTGATGACCACTGCACTGGTGTACTATATTGTGGTTGAACCAGTGTTACTGAAAACTTTGGTTCTTTAGTACCACCAATCCACTATTCCTGTAATTGTGTATACCTCCTTTTGAGGTTTGCCTCATGTTTCTTTATCACAGACCTTTCTATCCTCTGAATTGACTCCACAAATGTGGACAGATATGACATTTTAGGCAGCAGTGTCCAAGAAGAAATAATGTGGTGACCCAACAGTCAAAGCATAATCTACAAAACCCACAAGGACCCCAGTCTAGTGAAGCAGAAGGCTGAGGATGAAGACAAGTGTCATAGTTTGGTCCATCTACCTCTAGTAGTAGAGGACAAAGGCAATAGCATATGACAATTGACTCCATGTATTGAGTCATATAAGATACTAGATAACTCATAAGAGGTAATATATCAAGATAGAACTTTTCATTCTAAATCATCTTTCTTTTTTCTACTCTCTGCCTACTAATTATAAGAAAGGTAGTTGTTGTTGAACTTCCTTTAATTAAACTTATGAGGACATGAGGAAAAGATAAGAAGGATGAGAACTTATATTCAGTCCAATATTCTCGTATATGTTTTGAAATTTCTCTCTTCATGATGAAAGGAAGAGATGTAATAGAAACACCCATAAAAAAATTAAGATACTAAGTTGTAAAACTTCAAGAGATGAAACATAGTATAAAAACCAATACATACTACCTAACTTCAGTTCTTGAATACCCTGGCCAGGTATTCATCTATTGAAGATAAGGTAAGTATGATACTCTTAGATTGTTATCTTTCTGATTACTATGATCAAGTAGTCATTTTGAGACAATCTAAAGAGTATAATGAGGTAGAAGATGTGGCAAGGATATTTCTACCACATCCTAATTGATATATGGAGAAATCTGAGTTAATCATAGATCAACTTATAAACAAAAGAAGATGTTTAGTATAATGTAAACCCTGGTCCTCAGACCTAGAGGTAACAGTTACCTAATGAGAGGTAACAATGTTCAATGATGGACTGAGGGTTTGAATACCTAAATCTAGTAGTGATGATGATGATGTGATGTGTTTTTGGCACATATAATGGATACCAAGGTAAAGAATCCTAGTATCCAAGAACTTTAAATGATATGAGAAAATGGGAACATGGCTCCTCATAATAAGTAATGTTTGGTTACCTAGAAGGGCCAACTTTGAAATTTGTCCAGTTACATACTGTAGTATGAATACCATATGTTAGGGGTTTATGCCCAGCATAAACATGACATCAGCAAAGATGTATGAAGAGACTTGTAGTCACAAGTGGGCGACAAAATGTAACACTGGACTTATCTTGAAAGTGAAATCCTAAATTAAATGAGGTATGTATAATGTATCTCTGACTAGGAAAAGTATTACTTGACACAGAGTTGACTCTACAGTCAATAATGAAAAGAAACAGTAGAGTATGTGTCATGTGTGACAAGTTCTATGATAACCCTGTATGGAAGAACTTTGTGTTGATCAAAGTTCTATGGCATCTCCATGACATTAATATGTTATGTGGAGACTTAATGATATGATGAATGAAAAATATTTGTCTTCCTTTACCTGGGATTTCGGGGACAAAATCCTTGTTAGGGGTTTATAACTTGTAACATCCCTGACTTGGGTTATGCTTTAACCCTAGATGTTTTGCTTAATAAAGTTAATCATATGCTTGATATTATCTTTTGAAAAGTAATTAAGGCCCAAGAGGAACTTATGTTTCAATTTTAGTCCTTTTTGAATAATGTTGAAAACAATGTTTTGCCCATTTTGGGCTGAAGTGCAAATTACCCAAGTTGAGGGGTTACCTTGCAAATGTTACATGATAAAATGTTCCCCCAGTGTTGAAGCATCATAAGAATGAGAATGATGCAGAGGTATGGCTTGTGAAATCCTGAGCACCAAGAAAGAGCTTATAAAGCAATGTTTGTGCATTAAAACCTAGTTTTGGTGTAATGTGTAATTTACCCAAACCCTAGGTTTCAATATGCAAAATACCACTTCTAGAGACTCCCTAATGTTTCTTGGTATTAATTAGAGACAATAAAATCAGAGGGGAATCTCATTTGAATCTCTTTGGAGGAGAGAGAATCTTGATATTAAAATAATCAAGATTTAAGCATAAATGAAACCCTAATTCAATTTAATGCAAAAATAAATATATTAATTAAATTGCCCGTCAACCAAAAATGTGATGGTTGAATTTTCATAAGCGTGAACATCCTTGTGCCTTGCAAAGGCAATGAAATATCTTAAGTGAGTGGAGAGCCCACTCACATTAGTTAACTAAAAAGTAATATCCACTCAATTTTGGATATTATTATATTTATTAAGGTGCTTAATTTGTTTTCTTTTAATTCATGGATAATGAAGAGTAATTACAAGGTGGGGGAGATGGCTTCGTATGCAATGGATTGAGGGGAGTATGTGGCACCAATTTTGGGAGTTGAAGGAATTATTTATCACTTTCTCTCTCATTGAAATTCCCTTATATACATCCCATTTTCAACCCACATGAAAGGCTTTTTCGATTCCTTTTTCTTTCCTTGCTTTGATTGAACACAAGGGAGCATAGCAGCAATAGGAGGACATACCTCAACCTGTAGGTAAGCTCCATAGTCATATTCAACCTTAATTTCATGGTGGAAATCAAAATTCAATGCTTAATTTCTTCTTTTCTTCATTCAATCTTCAACCATAACCATTCATTTCACTCAAAGACTTGAGGACGAGCCTTTGGAAGTTGAGGAAGCTTCATTCACCATTGAGAACATGAATCTTGAAGCTTAGATTCAATTTTGAAGGCGGGTTATATAACTTGAACCCTTAAATGTCATTATTGCTTGCAATTTATTCATCATATGTTGAACCTTTCTTCTTTCTCAATTTCCTTTTGATGAGTTGTTGAAATCACCATAAGAATAACAATTGATTTCAAAGGTTCGAAGCTTGAAGATGATGATGTCATCTTAAGCACACACCTCAACAAAGGAATGGAAAAATGGTTTTCAAAACCGATTGAGCTAATTCGGTTTCAAAACCGATTGAGCTAATTCAGTTTCAAAACTGATTGAGTTGATTCGGTTTCAAGACCAAATGGGTAATTGAACTCAAGACCGAATGGGTAATTAACTTCAAGAATGAATGGGTAATTGAGTTCAAAACCGAATGGGTAATTTACCTCAAAACCGAATGAGTAATTGAGTTCAAAACCGAATGGGTAATGGATCTCAAGATCAAATGGGTAATTGAGTTCAAAACCGAATGGGTAATGGATCTCAAGATTGAATGGGTAAATTAAACTTCAAAACCATTTGGGTACTTTGACCGTTTGGAGGAGTTGACTGTTTGGAGGTCTAAACGGTTTCAAACCGTTTGGGGTTAATTATATTTAATTCAAACCGTTTAGGGATTGTGAGACCAAGACCGTTTGATGGTCTAACGGTCTTAAGACTGATTGAAGATATAAACCAAGACCCTTTAAAGGTCAAAATATTTCAAGACCGTTTGAAGGTCTAGTACCTCAAGACCGTTTGAAGGTCTAATTGACTCAAACTATATAAGTACTTTTAAGCCCTATGATTGTCAATGATGTTTATCAAAGATAATTACAATGGTTGTACCTTTAAGGTACTAGGGTGTTTATGTAACATCCTGATCTCCTGCTTAAGTTAAAACTCCTTATTTAGGGTTATTCATAAAAATAAGCTTCTTAGAGGATTTTTTTGTAAAAGCAATTTTAATATTAAAATAATCCATTTTGATTAATTTAAAAGCTTTTATATATTAAAAATATAATTGCGGTACTTTTGCCAAATTTTAGAAAAATATATATTGGTGGGTAAGCACATAAGCAGGTAGCTGGGTGGCAAGCAAGTTGCTTATGGAGGCAAGCATATAGCTGGATAGCAAGTAGGTAGATTAAGCAAGCACATTAGTTGGTGAAGCAAGAAGGTGAGTGGCACACTCCTTTCCTTGACACCTACCACCACCAAAAGTTGACACCTATCCTTCCATGTGTCAACCACCCTTTAATAGCTATCTTGGGATTACACATATGCTTCCATGTGTCATCTAGCAATTCTTGAGATGACACCTAACCATCCATGTGTAACCTAACTAGTAAACATCCACCTAAAGATGACACCTTGCACCCATGTGTCATCCACACACTTTTTGCTATTAGGACCATGCTACCCTTCACCATTCCTATATAAAGAGCCCCCATCCACCCCACCATAATCACAAGTTCTCTCCTCTTCATCCCAAAGCAAAGGTGAACGTCCCTTCTCCCTCCTTTCCCATCTCCTTCACCATAAACCTCCAATCTATGTATAGATTAGCAAACAACTCTCTCTTCCTCTATGTTAGTGAATGGAACCACTTCCCAACAAACCCTATGTATATATAAACCTACTACCTCCCTCCTCCATTGTAGTAAGATAATCCAAATACTATATCTTCCACATATGTCATGATGTTTTAAGCCATCTCTCTTCTGCTCTAGTGAGAGAAACCCTAGAAGTTGTTCTAGTTGGGGATGAGGATTGAGGTGATGGCAAATGCAACGTAATGCTGCCCAAATATATCAAGAGTGGATATATTTAATGATGATATGGTCTTCTTGTGGAAACATGTATTAAGGACATATAAAGGTATGGTTCCCACATTTTATCATCCAAAAAGTATAGTTTATTATTGTTTAATATGATATTCAATTCCTATTGTAATCTATTATATCAACATCAATAAAAGGTATGGTATAGAATGGTTTGGTATTATATGCAGTAAGAGTATAGTATACTTCATATACTTTCCAAAAGAATGAATATGTGATCAACTATACACAACCTCTTTATTAATATGCTAGGTTTGACTTCCATATATTCGTCCATATTATCCTTTAAAATTGAGTTTAAAGGCTTTAGATGATAATCAAGCATTTCTTTGGATCCTAGTCCTATTGTCTTTTGGTTCCCTTTTCCTTTATTTCTCTCTATTAATTGTGTCATGTGATATTGTTGGAAAGTGGAATTCTATCAGACACTTCTAAGGTGACTAGGAGCCTGTTTCACTGATGTTTGTAGCCAGTAAAGAGAAAAGGTTATTTAATTGATTCTGTGTTCGCACGGGGGGACTCCCTAACCTCTTGCACGCTCCTGGCCATAGACTTGTCTGATTCAATTCCACATTCCCACAAGTTTACATTTTAGGTGTCATAGTGAAATACTTAAATATTCATGGCTACCTTTTGACCTCATTAGCTTTGACTCCCCAACATTTTGAGTTGTATATCTTTGATGATGTCCCTTTAATTCTAAACCTTATATTGGGAGATGTGTTGGTAACAGAGTCGGCATGTCTTGGCTGGGGATTGATACATTTGGGATCCAGATCTAAGTCCTTTGGAGTCAGGGATGGATGAGTATAATGCTCTACCATACTCAGGCCCACACTTGGGTTGGTCATGTAGAGTCAGGCATGATCAAGTTAGTAATGGGGAATAATCTCCTGCAAAGATTAAGCATGCTAACTAATGATTATTCAAGTGGCATGTTGTGTAAGGAGCACCCTCTACTGGTCTTGGAAAGGCGACTGGTGGCTGCATGTGGTAATCTGATTCATTGAATAGAGCATGCAGTGTGTACGAGTGGCTGGGGGTGTGCCAGGGTACTTACAGGTGTTTTGGTGACCCTAATGGACTAAAGTCTTGGCTAAGCAAGTTTTTGTGGTTGCAGGCCAGTTGCCCAAGGTGAATTGACACCTTCTCTGAGAGTTGTAGATAAACCCGTTTATGGAATAAAGTCTCCAACTTATTATGAAAGAAATACACAAATACCACTATCTATGGATTATGTTTCATTATATTGTTCGATATCAAGTCTATTTTCTAGTGATATAGTTGTCATACGAATTAATGATTAAGAATGTAGCTTAGTGAGATATTATTAATGTCTTTCTACTTATCTCTACTTATGGAATAAGGTCTTCCTTTTTGTTATCATTATACCAATAATCTTGATTATGCTCCATAGTATCCGTCTAAAATTTTGATAGAGTTGTCGTATGATAAATGCTTTACGAATATCCGTACATACACATTCCTTATGCTTCATGCTAGTATATGGTCAATAATTTTGGTTTGGACTTTTGATACTTTAGTTATCTGAGTAATGCATTAAGAATATAGCTATATTAATAGTGTCTTGCTGCTTATCTCTATTTGTCCATACTTAGACAATTGTCTAACCCATACTCTCCCACTTGGGCTGCGACATATTCTTCCATGTTGCAGATTATATCATTTGTAGGACCTTTCCTTGTGGAAGACTCATCTTGAAAAGATCCTGAAGGGTGTCAAGAATCAAAGGCGGATCAAACTTAATTTTAAACTCATGTATCATTTCTTTATTGATACATGAGATAATGTAAAAATACCTTTTGTAAGGGTGTAATATTTTGAAATGAAATATTGCTTATCTCACTCTTGTGCTTTGATTCTTGGTGCCATATTAACGGCTCAGATTCAGCTACTTGATTTTTGAAGGAAGAAAATCAGGTGGTTGAATTGGGGATGTTACAATTTAGTACCCTTAGAGAGGTTAACCTTTGATGCTTATGGAAGCAATATCTCAATACACTATGCTAACCATAAATGTGTGTACTTGAATGAAAGCTTGACCTAATCTAATCAAGCTTGAAGTAATCAACATCCTAGAAAGGATGAGAGAGAGAGGAATTCATACATGTATAATAACCATGTAGTGGTTAAATCTCAACACTCTCAACATGAATAGAATATGCAATTAGGGTATGATCCTTGATAAAGAGATCATGAAACCCTAATCTAGAAGGATGATGAGCCCTAACCCTAATTTAGGGCAATGCTAGGTGAAACCCGAATATGGGGTAATGGTGTAACCCTAATCTAGGATGATGATATGAGAAATCCCAATTCAGGGTAATATAATGAAAAACCCTAATTTAAGAGGATGCTTCATGAAACCCTAATTTGGGGAAAAGTTATAAGGAACCTTAATTCAAGATAATGATGTGTGAAACCCTAATATAGGGTGATGTTATGTAAAACCCCTAATTGATAAAGAGGGGAACCCTATTCCTAATAATGGAGTAGTGAATAATGTATTGGTAGGTGAAACACCTAAAGTGGTTGATAATGGATAACCTTATATCAATAATGCCTTAACCCGAGATGAGTCCACATTATTGATAATGGTTGACTAAATCAAATGAGTGACTTATGACCAATACATTACATGATAATGTGATGAACATGTGCATAAAGTATTAGGATGGGAAATATCCCAATACAAGATAAGCTGATGAACTTAAGTAAGTCAAAAGTGATGAGGGAAGTGATACATCAAGACATGATAGATATCACATCCAGTACCTCAAAGTTGATACACCTTGATGTACCCTAAATCCAATATACTTGGATGAATAACACATGAAATGTGCCATGTCAATTGTTACATTGAGATGTAATGAGCCTAATGCACTTTGATAAGTGTAGGCTAACATACCTTAAGAAAGGGATAAGCCAAGTTAATAAAGTATGATGTATTTATACTCTGGTAAGGATGAGAGAGAAACTCATACCTTGTGTTGATAATCATTTAATGATAAGTGATGAGAATAGTTGTTGCCTAGTGAGAGGTGACAAGATGTTTAATGGCCTTGTGAGCCATGAGAATAGTTGTTGCCTAGTGAGAGGTGACAAGATGTTTAATGGCTTTGTGAGCCATGAGAGTAGTTGTTGCCTAGTGAGAGGTGACAAGATGTTTAATGGCCTTGTGAGCCATGAGAGTAGTTGTTGCCTAGTGAAAGGTAACAAGGTGTTTATAAAGTCTCATGTGAGAAATGATAATGTTCAAAATAAACAATGGAAACTTAGTAATATAATAATAATAACTAATGGATACAATAATAATAATGAAATCTTGATCATGCATGCTTTATGTTTATAGCCAAATAAGGGCTATAGTGTTTTGAATAAGCTTAAAAGAGATACGAGGAATAATTGAATTACATAAAGGATGTGAATAAGTATGATGGCTTGGCTAAGGTTTAATACCCGGTAAAGGTGATGTGGTATTCAGTGATAATGTCACAGGATTGGTCATAACCCACTACCTGGAATAATATCACAGGATTGGTCATAACCCAATACCTGGAATAATTGCACAGGATTGGTCATAACCCAATACCTGGAATAATTGCACAGGATTGGTCATAACCCAATACCTAGAATAATGTCACAGGATTGGTCATAACCCAATACCTGGAATAATTGCATATGATTGGTCATAACCCAATACCTGGAATAATTGCACAGGATTGGTCATAACCCAATACCTAGAATAATTGCACATGATTGGTCATAACCCAATACCTGAAATAATTGCACATGATTGGTCATAACCCAATACCTGGAATAATTGCACAGGATTGGTCATAACCCAATATCTGGAATAATTGCACATGGTTGGTCATAACCCAATACATGGAATAATTGCACAGGATTGGTCATAACCCAATACCTAGAATAATTGCACAGGATTGGTCATAACTCATAACCCAATACCTGGAATGGTTGTATAGGATTAGCATAGTTCAATACCTGGAATGGTTGCACAGGATTGGCATAGTCCAATACCTGGAATGGTTGCACATGATTAGCATAGTTCAATACCTGGAATGTTTGCACATGATTGGCATAGTCCAATACCTAAAATGGTTGCACATGATTGGCATAGTCTAATATCTAGAATGGTTTTACAGGATTGGCATAGTCCAATGCCTGGAATGGTTGCACACAATGTCTGAACAAATTACGATGATGTATACTCATATGACTGGTACAATTCAATATCTGGCCTACAAATTAGTTAAGGTCAACAGACAGAAATGAGAATGATTCATGGATGACATACCATGATAATGAGAATTTCAGGATAAGCTTGAGATGTTGATATAGTAAGATGGATAAATGATATAAATGTTCTTTATATTTCTTACAAAGTGAATAGATGATTTACTGCTTTATCATAGATAGTTACAATGCTTTAAAATATGAGAATGTTCTAACGTTCTTATCCTCTGCTCAGTTTTATTTTATTAAACTGTAATAATAATGTTTCTGACGGAGAGTTATATCTCTCGCTGGGACAATTTTCAATTTTCTCACCCCCGTGGGATCCAACATTTTTTTTAGGTGGACGCAGACTAGGAGGTAGAAATCATACAGTAGGGAAAGAACATCAGCATCAGGGACAACAATAATATATCAGGTGGAAATACTGGCGTTCGTGTCTTGTAGATATGAGTCCTATGTGTCGTCTCTGTACTCTCAGGTCCTAGGAGTTAGTAGTTAGTGCTTTTATAATTGATCTGAGATTTTGGCTTGAATGCCTCGAGGCTTTGTGTTGCTCATGTGTAGACTTAACAGAGCAATTGATGTATGTAATCCTCGAGAAGAAACGGTACATGGTATGTACTTGTGGACCAGAATGTACATGTAATACTTTGGTTCTTGTTGTTAAGAGTTTCCTGGAATTGGATCTCTTTGCAAAAATGTTTTAATTATTAGTGATTTTTTTTAATCCGTTGTTAATGATCGCTTCTTCTTAGTTAATGACGATTTGTTCGAACGGTGTGCCACATTTTCATAGCAAAGAAACATGAGAGAGATAAGTGGTACTAAGCATATGATATTGCATTAACAACCCAACTACACCATTAGAGTCAGAGCGGGGACCTTTAAGGTTACAACTTAGTCCAAAATTACATGAGAATAATAAAATTCAAGAATTCTTTCACTATCATATGACTATGTATTGCCTTCTCATGTGGAGACTATTTCCCCTGTTATGCATCTAGGATCAAAATGAGGCCACACCAAAAAGTAACTTGCATGTTCTCCCTCATTAGATAGCGGATGGCACCATAGGAAAAAGGAGATGAGAAAAGAGGTTGGATCCCATAGGAATATCAGTACATGTTATGAGGAGAATAGCCTTTGTCCATGCCAAGTGTTACGATAAAGGGTACACAATAATACTTTAAGGAATTGTATCTAGTAGGAATGATCGGTACTAAAATTAACAATAGGAATAAGTAATTAGAAATCCCTAGCTAATTCAAAATAACAATGTAGCTATTTGTAGGACTAATATTGCCTACTCACGTACAAATCGAGATCAACTTTTTGACCGGTCACCCATCCTAGTACTACTCCAAGTTGAACATGCTTAACTATGGAGGTCTTTGTGATGGGTTCCCTGATAAGGAGGTGTGCTTTGGTGATATGAGTAGTCTAATAATTCCTTTTAAAATTATTTTATCCAAGGTCTTAAATCCCAGGACATTACAATCTCCCCCATTTTAACTCTTGTAGCCTTTGTCAAGGCTCAACTGTATGGCCTCATAATATTTCCTCATTTCAGTGCAAACCCGAAATTAGGGCTGTAAATGGGTAGGATATGGTGCGATTATGGTCATATCCATAACATTAACCATTTAGTTAAGCGGGTTTGAGTATGGGTATATTCTCAAATTTTCAAAAGCTATACCCGCCCCATATCCATACCCACATAACCAATGGGTATTGGACGGGTAACTGGGTATATGGTTATAAATAGACTTGCTACAATAACCCAACATAAACTTTGGGTACAATAAACACCCGACTAATTAGGTGATATTGATACTAGTATGACATCACATGCATTCTATATTGTGTGAATACAACAATTGATAAGTAAATAATATGTTATCTAAAAGGACAAACAAGAGTAATATGTCGATACAACTAAATCAAAATATATAAAAGAATGATGGGTATCGACTCTATTGATGACTATTACATACTTTGACTATAGTACAAATAGAATAATAAAGTCAACATTGATCTTAGATATCATGTTGGCTTACCTGGTGAATATTGATCATTACATTCAAATGTAAACTTTTACTATTTTCAGATATTTATACTTACAAAATTTGAGTACCAATATATTCACCATTACATTCTAGTATGAGTTTTTATATAACAATATATTTAAATGGGTATATGGATATACAGGGTCTGGGTACGTAAATAACCATAACCTTACCCAGTGAGAGGCGGATATGTGGGTATAAGGGTAAGCGGTTATGTGGTTATATAAATGTATACCCATGATGGGTTTAGAGGGTATGCGTGTATACCTATGTCCATTTACAGCCCTATCGGAATGACCCATGGGCATCCAGCTCCTGATCATGACTACCGGTATAAGGGTGGCTACATCACCGTGATACCTCTCCAACATACATGTATTGCACGACTCAAGACTTGCATACCACATGCCCATTTAGGCGCCACATATTGGAGGGATCATGGCTTTGATGCCACTTGTAAATGTTTGGGCCCATTGCTGAATGCTCTAGTAGAGTGTTCAGATTGACAACTTGACTCACATACCACCATTGTACTTAACTGCGTGCTTTATCCTCACTCACGCACAAGCTGAGATCGAACTTCCCGACCGGTCACCCATCCTAATATTACTCCAAACTGAGCAGTTTAACTATGCAGTTCTTAGTGATGGGCTCCCTAAAAAGAAGGTGTACCTTAGTGATATGGATAGTCCAATCATTTCCTTTCATATCATTTTACCCAAGGCCCCACATCATGGAATGTTACAAAGGACCTGTAATGACATTGAGAGGGATTATCCTACCCTGGATCTTGCGATCATGCTACCACTTTCATATACTTTATTTTGTTCTTGGTGTGCATGTCGAGTCTCCCAACCCCAAGTACATATTTCATCCCCATGTTGTCCTTTTGCGTAACATTAGTGGTATTACATTTCATGTCCTACGATTGGTTAGAGGGTTGACTTTGCACCCCTTTTGTTGCTCTTGAGTCCCTTGTGGATCTATTTGGAGGCTTAGGACGTATGTGCTGCCATCCGTGAGGACATTGGACAGGAGCCATCGGGGGGTCACATCACTAACAGACGATATGTTCTACCCGCCCCGAGGTGAGGTACTTGGTCAGTAGAGGCTATTCCCATGGCTGACATCTCTTCAAAGGAGTGGTTCAGGTCCCACTTACTCATATTACTAGATTCCCGACTTAAGGTCGTCTTTGTCACTACTAATCGCTTTCTCTTAATTTATTTTCTTTTTATTCTCATACTTATTTTAGTGAGATCTGAAGTTCTCCAAAAGTGTGTAAGTGTCATATTAAAATCTACGTACAACTATATCTTTCCCTTGTAAGTTATTGTCAGCGTGCCTTACAGGTTAAATAAAAGCCATCATCGTCATTAGGCTGATGTAAAAAATGAGGGATGTACTTTGAGGACACATATGTACTCGAGAGACTAAAGTCATTAATATTACAAAATTATAGCAAGACATGCATAGAACCCAAACACCCGCAAAATACAAATGTATTCATCAAGTATATGTGGGGCATTCCTATTAAACAATGCATTCATAAAGGACATGGATTTACGAAGAATTCACAAGTTAACTAACATATCTACTGTTATCTCCTACATGTTCATATGATAACAAGTGGCCAAAAATACATGAAAAGCATGTACATGGTTTACTAAAATAGCTAGGATTAATTCATTGCACGTCACGATGTCCATCAGTCCATGGATAGTAGTCATACTCACATCTTTGCCCTTTTTCCCTATACTACTTCAGCTATACGTAAGCTGATACAAACACATCCTTTTATTGTATTTTAATTAGAAAAACAACCATTAGGAGTTGGTCTTGGGTCCTTGTAGCATTTGTTGAACTATCATGCAAATACTACAACACACCCTTGTCATTAAGTTGGCACAATTCTAAGCCTGTAAGTAAATACTACAAAGCTCTTGTGTTTTACGTAGGCACATGAAAAAGGCGATTTCATGGCCATGAGAAACAAAGGGCCGAAACACCCTTGTTTATTACTAGAAAAAAATGAAAGAAATAGGAGAGATAGAAAAACTACACGAGGCCATTAAATAACTAATCTAGCTACTAAGTGAAATCTGATTTTGTTTATTGGCAACGTCAACTAAATATATGAATATGCTTTTTTGTTCTCTTGAAGACGATATGAAAAGAGTGCTACATGAGTGTGATCCGGTACCTTCACGAGACGTCAAACTTCTACAGCTCCTTATACCTTGAAAACCAAACCTTTTCTTGAGTATTTTCACCGCCTTGTTGCTCGTGACTCAAATTCCTGCCAGCTCATAAAATTTACAGAACAAGGACCCTTGTGACTTTGCTACTACAGCTAATACTCTACAGCATCAGCAGATCTGAAACAAAAATGTAAAGCATGCTTTGGCACGGATGTGGCAAGGGGGATGAAGGAAGAAGTAAAGTGTTGACACTCTATTTTTGCTCACTCAGTAGAAATTCATAGTTAATGTTAATCCTCTGGCTAATGATAGAATTTGATCCACATCCTACCAAATTTCTACATATACTTATTCTTATTTTTTTTTCAACTTTTTTTGTCTATTTTATCCACGCATTTTCACCCATTTTCATCTAGTTTAGGGTCTTATGTAAGGAAACCTTCTTTCATATTGAAAGTATAATTGTCTTTTCAATTCTATCTTAAATAGGTTATTCTTCACAAATACCCAGTTGAATTATCAGGAATTTAATATGCTATTTCCAACTGTCTTTTCCAAGATAATTTGAGAGACAACTCCAACTTATCTTTTTGCGCTAGCTTTCCTCGATTTTCACTAGATGATTTCTAAATTTATTGGAAAAATGATAGACTGTCTTTTTCCACTTGGGGACACTAGGCGGATCGCAACCATTCACCGCATGACACATAGCAAAACATCTCGATCCATGTTCCCTTCAAACATCTCAATCCACATGCCCTTCTGTTGGGCGCATCATGATAATCTGCCGCCTCTTTCGATTTTGCCTTGAATTTTGAATCCTAAAATCCACCTATAAATAGACCCCCTGCTACAACCCACATTGAGGTTAGTCAGTAAGTACCTTGATTAGTGCTAAGTACCTTGTTAAACATCATTGTTAATCAAGATAAGCTAAGATGTGAATCATTAGTCAAGATTGATTCATCTAATGTAATTAACGTTAAATGTAGTGTTAATCATTAAGTTAATTACCTAAGATGACTAACCTAGTTAAGAAGGTTTAATTATTATGTTTTTATGACTTGAGGTTGTAGTGGATCTCATGCTTGAAATTTTGCAAAAGAAATCATATGAATTGGACCTTCGAGGCAAAAGTTATAACATTTTTTATTTCTTTGGACCAATTCTGCAATTTACCCATTAATAGGTTATTAACCCTTTCCCTTATCTTCTTTTCCTTTAGATCAATCGACATACACTGCTTGAGTGGCACCCAAGTAGGTTGATTGACCTGCAACAGAGGATAAGAGGAGGGGCGATCTTGGGGCGATTTTCAAGTCCTTATCTCCGATTCAGCTTGGCCTCTTCTTCCCCTTCCTTCCTTCACCCTTTCCTCACCCTAGCGGCACCCTAGCACCACCCGACCAGCAACAACACTGGCCGACCAGCAGCAGGTGTTGCGTCGGCCAAGCAGCAACAACGACGCCCGATTAGGGCCTTGAGAGGACCATTTTAGTGGCGCCCTACTTCCCATCTCCTTCCTCCTTCCTTTCCCTTTCTCCTTGCTCCATCTGGCGCCCAGCTAGCAAGGGCGACACCCCTACCTAGCAGTAGCAGCTGCTATACAAAGCAACGGCCACGAAGCCGTTTGGGTGTGAGGAGCAGCACCAAGCAACGTCGTCGAGTTCGTCCTTGAGGTCTATGCAAGCATCCACAACCAATAGCCATGGTTTAGCACTTAGCTCAACCCCCTTTCCACCTATGCGTGACGAGCTGCTACTGTTGTGTGTAGACTGTTCAGTCCAGGGTAGTTCTAAGGTTGAAGACAATCTACGTGTACCCGGGAACTGGCCTCTAGACACGTTTCAAGCTGTTTTCAGACGTCTTGAATCACGATGAGTAGAATTTCACTCTCTAACGCAAGTATAACTCCAACAATCAGACATTTTGGTTGAAATCGACATCATTCGCAGATATCAGCATTTACCCAGGTACCGGACAGTGTCGGTGCCACTGGATTTCTAATTTATATGTTTTATTTATTAATGTTTGCACGACTCTAATTAGTTAATTGATATGTGTGATTTGGATTAGTGTAAATACACAATTGATCGAAACTTAAATTGCTCGATTAAATGATGAACTCAGTAGCACATGACCAATAATGACATAGTTTGGGTATAAACCCATGTTGTACATTTTTAGTAAGTTAATAGATGCTCAATTTCAAAGAAATGACGATGACATGAAAAATATTCAAAGAATACCTAATAGTACGTTCTTTGTTATATTTAAGGTGAATGATTTAATATTTATACAAATTGACACGTTCCTTAAAGATATCATTTGAAATCCCCAATTATTATTAATAATTTGTGTCATGACAAGTAATTGACTTTTAATTGAGTTATGTGATGCATAACTTAGAATTTGGGTTGATGTGCTTGATTTTTGAGGAATTACAGATAATTTACAAGTGTTACTGACGATTTCTAATATATCGAGTAATTAACTCTTGTTAGTGTGTTACGATGATCAATTGTATAATTCCAACGTATATGAGCCAAGTTGATATGAGTTTAGTTTATTTAAGAGATTTCAATCTGTCTGCATGCATGGTATATGGATTACTCAGTAAATTACAATGTTATTGAGTATACTGCTCTATCAGGTCTAGAATGATATTCATGTTGTGAATTAAACTGAAATTAAACATATGAGATGCCATAGAAATACTAGAGTCAAGTATAAGTAAGAAAAAGGTTCAACATAGTAAGAGTTTTCTAGGAAATAATAAAATTATAGATTTAAGGGCCCTGACACCGTAGAACCCCTATTTGAGGTATGCGCCTTAGGGGTAAAACGACCTAACCCTGGCACCGTCCAATATACGGGGGTCAGAACGTGCTATCAGATGGCACGGGGGACGAAGCCCTATTAGAAGTCTCCTTAAATTATAGTTTGCAGTGTCCAACATCAACCAGAAGTCCTGGTGGCACTGGAGTATAGAAAAGCGTGTCCAACATCAACCAGAAGTACTGGTGGCACAAGAGTACAGAAAAGCCAATAGGTGGCTTGACTCTCCGCCTGTGTGCTCAGGTTAGAGGAGGAGTCCAGTTTACGGCACAATAGGAGTGCCGAGGCCAGAGAGCCAGTTTCCCTATTGTAGACCAGGAGAGTAGCCAGACTTAGCTATCCCGTGGTTTCGGCTAAGTCTTGTACGGTGGGATTGTAGTTCACTACAAGTCTTCATATGTAGAGTACACTACATATGATCAGGGCATAAGATAAAATATGTTCATATAGGTTCACATAGTTTCTTATAAGTTAAAGAGTTAAGAAAGATTTGAGTTAGTTTCACATCAGTTGTCCTTTAAATGAGATTTTAGTGTTCTCTGTTATTTAATCGTATCTACAACTTTGCAGCAGTTGTTATCCTAATGAAATGTTGACATCTCATGTCGTTTAAATTATATTGTTTAGATCTGCTCAGTATAGTATTATCTTGTATTTTATTTCAATTAATAAACATAATGTGAGTTATTTGTGATGGTTGGGTGATATTCTATTCACTAAGTCAGTAGCTCACCGACCCACTGAAACATTTTTTTAGGTCAGCATCAGCACGGGGAAGCTAAAGGATCGTACCACCCAAGTTCTCAAAAGATAGTTTGTAGTTAGATAGAGGTCTCTTAGTCCTTTCCCCTCGGTCCTCGGGCATGTGGTGTGGTAGAGAGAGAATGTCATGTAACATGTAAACTAGTTTTAAGTTATCTATTGTGCTTTATATTCTGCATGAAAAATATAATATGATATGTAAATCTGCTTTATCTACCTAGAAATGTAAATAGTAGTTGCTTTCGTAGTTTAGTAAGATTTCAGTTTATTCCAATTCATAAGATTTTACTTTAAATTAATTTTAAGTGATTAAAAAAAAGGTTAAGGGTGATCTTTGTATTACGTTCAATCCTCAATTTATGCCCTAATCTCATGATTAGTGGTAATTGTGAGATCGGGGTGGGGCACCCCATACCCAACATATGTCATGCCCCTCTCATTTCTCTTGAAGCTAGAGTGACGACTACCTCTCTCTTTACTTTTGGTGTTGCTTGTGATCATATGATCTTTCCTCTGACACCACATACTCTACTAGATTTGTAGAATGGTAAAATGCTCTAACTACTACGTCCAAACTGTGATATCTACTATCTGATTCTATCTTATATATAATTATTGCACTTGACCTAATCTATTGTTGCATATGATCTGTTATCTCATGTAAATGCTCTACTACTTTTATAGTTGTCATTTCTTAATACCATTATAAAATTAGATCTCGTTCTCTAAGCACACATCTTCTAGTCACTCTCTAACATCCTACGTATTGGTCCAAGTCACCAAGGACAAATCTCCATTGTGAGAGGTCCCAAAGTGATTAGGAGCATAACACACCTTAAGTTAGGACTTTTGGGGCCAAGATAGGAAGACCACGTACATATTCAACCCCAAAAGCCCACCCATAATAAAAATCACCATTTTATCTCATTTTTTGTGGTTTCTTTAATTTAACCATCTTGAAATTACTCAATTTCTTCAAAACTAGATTTGTGTCTTGGTACTGATTTACTGGGAGAGGCAAGGATGTTAACCCTTCCCCGCTTATAACTAGATCGATGAATCTGATCTCTGGTTTTACTTTTCATTTACCTATTTTATTATCCAGCATGGATAATCACTCAGACTACATTGTGACTTCAATGATCTACTCTTTCCTCATTTTTCATACAAAATGTGGTGGCTACTCTAACACTTCCTTTTTCATGTGAGCTTTCACTTCAAAAATGGTAGAGTTGTTCCCATAGTATCTCTATTTCTTTGCCCCTCTTGTTTAGGGTGTGATAGACTGATGACTCCAATGGGGAGTGATGCCAAGTCATCATAGTCAAAACTCACACTGTCCTATTTTGAGGTTTGAGTCTTCGAGATCATTTTTTTATTTATTTTGTCTACTGCTTTTTTTGCTAGGAATAAGGTTGTGGATCACCCCAATCCACTGTCTCTAGGCACACAAAGCCAGGCGATCCGCCGTCCCTGGCCCGCTCCTATCTTTTTTCTTTTTAAGTGTTCAAATCATGATTAAGTTTGTCGTTCTGGACATCTCTGTCTAGTGTTGATTAGAATTTTAGCCACGCTTCTCATCTAGGGTTTGTGTTCACTTCCCTCTCTTATAAAAAAAAAGTACACACACACACACACACACACACACACACACACATATATATATATATATATATATATATATATATATATATATGGGCCTATATTTATTGCCCGCACGGATAGCTACCCGCCCACCCTTCCGACCACATTTTTTCTATTTTTTCACAATTGTAGAGGACCATTTTGTCAAGCTCCCCAAAAAATTTCATCCAAAAATAATATCATTTGCCCCACCAAAATAAAAAAAACCGTCCTTATATATATCTGTTGTACATTTTGTACAGAGTTACTCTTTTATTCGTGTAGTTACTTTTTTATCACCATAGTTACTTTTTTGACATCGGAGTTACTCTTTTGACCAGGAGAGTTACTTTTTTGGCTGCTGGGTAGCAAAAATCCAGGCTACCCGCGCGGGCAATGAATGAACGCCATATATATATATATATATATATATATATATATATATATAAACATATACAAAAAATACAAAGGATGGATGGTATATGTAGATTACAAACAAAAGAAATCTTTCAAGAAAACATGTTTTTATTTTTTTATCTATATATCTGTGACTATCATGAATCATGGGTTTGCTTCCCAACTCGCTAAGGCTCATTACATGCACTTCGCAATGCTACAAATCCAAATGTCATAGAACAAATGCCAACCTCACAATGGATCCTTGGAAATGATACAAGATGTCAGTGAAGGTATCAGTGCAATGTTAAGATAGACATCCAAATGCCTTTGAAACATCCTACTCTCCTAGCACTCATGAATGATTACAACTGTCATAGTCATGGGGTGTACTAGGAGTAGTACATTTACCTGTTGAGCCCGAGATATCTGGTGATGGATGTCATTTATCCATAAAGAAGATAAGGACCAACCCCTCCTACATAGGTCACGCTTGGGTAAGGGCATAACATGGATCTAAACCATGAGATAAAAGGGAGGATGTCAGCTTCATGTATGTAAGCCATGTCTTCACAATTGAAGTATTATCGAGATTGTTGTTAACCCTTTTTGTGTGCAAATTTCTAAAAAAAATCAAAGAATAACAATCTCCAACTCATATTTCAAATAATCTTTTTCAAATATTAACAACCTCAAACTCAGATTTCAAACAATATTTTCAAAGATTAGCAATCTTAAATTCAGATTTCAAACAATCTTTTTCAAATATTAACAATCTCAAACCCAGATTTAAAACAATCATTTTTAAAAGAGTAACAATCTTAAACATATATTTTAAACATTTTTTTTCAAAGATTGACAATCTCATACTCATATGTAAAACAATATTTTTCAAAGATTAACAATCTTTAACTCAAATTTTAAACAATCTTTATCAAATATTAACAAACTCAATCTCAGATTTTAAATAATCTTTTATCAAGGCAAACAATCTTAAACTCATATTTCAACAAATCCTTTTTTATGTTTTAACAGTCTCAAACTCATATTTTAAATAATCATTTTTAAAGATTAACAATCTCAAACTTAAACTTCAAACATATTTTTGCAAAGATTAACAAACTATAAAATAAAATGAGAATTTGTCCCCAAAACTCAGGCAAATAAGGGGTTCCTCCATGTTGTGTCAGACATCATTCACCAAGGCTAGATTCGCCCTACGATGGTCCTAGATTATGACCTTAAACTAATCCTTCTTCAACTTTCAAATCCTTTGTGGGTCATGGACCATGATCTAAAATTGTCCCAATTATAGACCTCATATTCCTAAATAGGGTCCTAGACTATGACCTAAGACTAGAAAATGACCTCTTATTATGTGCCACAAAATAGAAAGGCCAAGTCGAGGCTTCCTCCCCGCCTTAAGATAGGATGAGGACACCTTGGGGAAAGAAAAATGATTAATAGAACACAAACTAGCCCAATCAGGCTACCTTACTCTTGATCAACCACTCAAACCCCGCCTCCCATCCTACTTTGAATGATTCTTTTGGGAGCGCTTCCCAAAGTAACATCATATCCACCATATTTAACTTTGACGCCATAGCGTTGGCAAACACATCTTATATATAAATGGAAAAGATCCCCCATATAGCCCAAGCTTGGTGCAGGAACCACCACCAAATAAAGAATTACATGTGTCCTTCATCACGAGAAAATCACAAGAAATCCAAAAGTATCCATTTCATACACTTCCCCTGTGAAGGAGAAGCCTTTTAAATCTTATCTTATACAACATGTTTCGAGTGTCCCGCCCCAAAGCTTGTACTATTCTCATAAAGTTACACCCTACTTTCAAATACTGCTAGTGATTATTTCAAGAGATCATGGGAAGATCAAGGAGCTCTTACCTCACCAGGTCTTGCCAGCGATCAGTCCAGATGACTGAGAATGGAATTACAAATCGTCAATCTGATGGTAGCATCAAAGAGGATGCCATTCACAACAAACGAAACAAGCCATAAGAAGTTTGGAAATGTAAGGCATTTGTTTCCGTTCCTGAAGCAACATCCATTTAAGGACATCCACAAGAGCAATCTTCCAACATGCCTTTTCCGCCTTTACCACACTGAGCATATGTTGGAGGGTGGAACTATCTATGATTCATTAGACAAGGAGTTGCACCTATCAGCTCATCCACACCATTCTTCCCATATGTCTTGTGGAGTTCCCACTTGCCTTAGCATGAAGCATTCCATTCGGGGCTCTATCAGAGTTCGTCGTTTGGAAGCACTGGGTCCTCAGGAGGAAATGGTGTCCTTCTTGATTCCTAAAGAAGAAATTGAAGGAAAGAAAAAGGAAGAAGTTGTAGCCACAAGGAGATTCCTAAGGGGCCGAGAAAACCAACACTTCCACAAATGCTCATATGATAAACATGAATGGCCGAGGACTCATCCCCAACATGTATTCTATGTATCCACCACTCTACTCATGGTATGGTTCAGACATAGGGGGAGGGTGTGAATTACCACCAATGATATATATAGAACTTCCAATGACGATCGAATTTCCAGTTATCTCTTCTGGCCACATGCCAAGAAGCTATTGCACAAGAACTTGTTTTCGTAGATCCCCTATTGTTCAAGATCATGCAATAATCAAGATGCTAGAGGGGAAGAAGGATAGTGGAAGAGTGTTCAATGATTTTTGCCACTTTCTAGATATGAAGATGGTTGACAAGTTCTACATACCAAAATTCCATGAGTACTCTAGAAAGGGGGATCCCATGGCTCACATCAAGGATTATTTCTCAGATATGGGGGAATTACATAATGATGACAAGGTACTAATATGTTATTTTGCATGGACCTTGACTAGTCTCATATTGGCTTGGTACAAAAAACAAGATATGGTCGTCTTCACCACATGGGATAAGATGGTCGAAAGGTTTACCAATCAATATGCATGGAATCAAGATCAAATTCTGACCTAGGAGGACTTGGAAGAACTACAACAATAAAAAAGGCAAAAGCTTTTCCGAGTTTGTTGAACAGTGAAGGGAACTTTCTGCTTAGCTAGAAATCAAGCCTACAAATAAGGAGGCCTTGGACATGGTGATCAAAGTAGCCATGCCATCTCTCACTGGCTTCTTATCTTTGCAAAGGTATAATACCTCCTAGGTCTCATACAAGTTGGTGTGCGGATCGAAAATTCAATCAACAGGGGGTCTATCAAAACATAGGCATCACTTTATAACCAGCCATCACCTACCTCCTCAATGACCAATTATATGTCCAAATGGGCAAAAGAGAAGACATCATATGCCACAGTGGGTATAATACTCATTCTCACTAGAAGGGGTAAGCGACAATTGCTATCCATACAAGTCTCACTAGCACATGCATCAATGACACATGTAGTCCATGCCTCAACACCTCAACAACAATACACTCACGTGATGCCACCCAATTATCAGCTTCAATACATGCCTCCATAGTACATGTGGCCTCTGAACAACTACTACGGGTATGCATCACTACCTTTCTAGCCATAAATGCAGCTGACAGCCACAAACAATCCTTTGATAGTGAATAATCTGACATCTCATGTCGAGCCATCAAATACTGCTCCCTCAGTAGAGGAGCCTTCCAAACCAAAGAGGAAGCTCACCCCCTTGGCAACTTCTCTTAGCATTATCTTGACATATATCAAGCATCTAATCAAGTGTCCAACCATAAGGGATCCATTGAATCCCTTGCCAAAGAGCTACAATGCTAACACTTTTCAGTGAGTTCCATCATACAAAGGACCACAAGACAGATTCTTCCATTGCGCTCAAACATGCCTTACAAGATCTAATAGATGCTGGAGAGATCCACACGGTCACCTCAGAAGAAGTACATTCATCATCCAATATGATGGACATGATCTCTTCACCATAAGATCCAACATGTGGACTTGTCCTTCCACTAGAACACACAGTCAAGATCTGGTCTCAAAATACTTAGATCATCACCTCGGTCCAAGATCAACAACAAATAATTCTGATAAGTATCCAAAAGTTGGTTGGCATATCGAGTGTCAACTGGGGACAGAGAATGCACCCGATAATCATACCAAGGATTTGCCCGGGGTAGAAGGCACAATCACTCAATGTACCAAAGTCAAAACCAAAGCCCAAAAGTGTAGAATGTGTGGGTCCCAAAGACATGAGTCCCTCCAGTCTCCTGTCCTATAGTTGCGATATCAGCCACAACAACTTCACTTGTCTTGGGAAAGGGCGTCCAACACTCTCGTTGTAGGTACCACTGCCCCTTAATAGGGGTGAAGAGAAGGTGACTACCTACATAGGAGTCCCTACTAGCATTACAAAAGTGAGGCTGAATAAGGTCTTCATCCCATCCATTCACTAGTACAAAAACCACCCTTAGCGTTGATTTAAATATCCCTATAACCTCAGTTTTTTACTAATACCTAAGTCGGCGACACTACAACTAAGGACCTTCTATGTTGGTTTTTTGGGAATCGTCAAACGGATGACATAGACCAAGCATTGATTGCTATGAAAATAGAAATTAATGACTCAATTGACAACTAGAAGTGATATTAGTGTTGTGGAATCACTCTATGTTGTCGGTTCTAGGCAAGAAATTGATGTTGTAGTCAAAGTATGTTGTCAGTTTTAGTCTAAAAATCCCACGACGCATAGCAACACGACCATGTTGGAGACATGATTATGTCGAGCAGTACGACCATATTGCAGACTGGGTAGCACAACTATGTTGTTTGACACACATGTTTTAATATAGGGTAGATGTTTCATCAACTTTGGGGGAAAACATATGATACATATATACAATGTCAATTTTTTCAAAATAACTGAGGCCGATGGAAATTTGTATTGTCATTTAGATCACTAAAATCAATGTAGTACTTCCTTATAATGAAATTTTAATTGATAAGGGTAGATGTGTTGTTAGTTTTTGTTGAAAAAATATATGCCACAAATATTCAACATCTATTTTTTGTAACAACCGACACTACAAACCTATTGTCTGATTATTTGGTAGGATGTGGGATATGCAGTTCACTAGAATTGTAGGTTCCATCCTATGTTTATCTTTACAACATGCCAACACTCGTACAAAACCTACAATAATAAATACATACAAAACTCATCCACCTGCATACATTTCCGTTCTTTAATTCCATTCTCTTTAACACCTTATTCCATTCTTATGCACATATACAATTCAGAAAATATATACACAAGATCCATTCTCCAATTCTACTCTCATGACATGTACAAATGCATTTCTCATTATATTTATTCATCTTCACACTCATTCACACACATGCGTATCTACATACATCATTCATATATACACCAACAATTCACTTGCATTAAATTTAAAGTTGCAAAAACTCATAATCACCACATGTATATAGAAATAATAACATCAAGGGTTATGAATGTCATATTTTGTCCCTATCAAATCCAAAGGTGACTTCCTTAATGAAGGAATGTGCCCATTCTTCTTGTATCTCATCTATCTCTTCTCTTGTATAAGTCACATCGTGTCAAACAACTGCAAAGAGGATGACATAATTCAAGAGTTTGATTTGATTTTTTCATATTATCATATGAGACTATATACTTATGATGATCAAGAATATCTATAGAGAGAAAGAGATTACCTTTTGTATACAATGGATGCCTAGTGCCATCTATTTGCCAATCGGGTCCATATACCGCATCAAGTAGTATCTACATGCCCAATTATTATTTTGTCAAGGGGTGCTATAGATTTGTAGTTATGTGAAATATTAAAATAAAAGTAAGCATAGTTGGTGTGTGTGTGTGTGTATATATATATATATATATATATATATATATATATATATATATATATATATATATATATATATATATATGCATTGGAGTTAGAAAACTACCTCAACATTCTTCCAAGTTAATATTTTCTTTTTCTTATCTAGCTTACCTCTGAAATTTTTGAATATTTTTATAGCCCTATAAGTTAAAGTAACACATATAATTAAATTAGTAAATAGTCATGTAATTAGTGATGCATATATTAATATATTTTGACGGATATAAAAATTTACTCACATAAATAATGCCTTTTTCATTGCGAGTCCCCCATTGTCTACTTTGTCACCCAAAGAATCTAGATAATACATAGTTAGCATATTGGGGACAATTATAACAACACTCAGTCATTATTATCGAGCAAAAAGAAAGCAAACAAAAAAAACTCAAAATCTACAATGAAATGTAATTTACAAGTCAAAATTATTTCAAACTTACCCACATTGAAAGGAGCTATAATCATGCTCTTTCTTGCATTACCAAAATATTTAAATGTGGTAGAGCAATAACTACTAACAGACTCTGGGTCTTTATCTACATAGGTAATCAATGATGGAATTAGAAATGCCACATTGCTTAGTGTGAACTCTCCACACACCCTATATAGGCAGCTGCAAAACATATATGTATGCATTAATATATAAGAGAATAGATCAACATATATAGAACAAGGTCTTTAGCCATATGATCTCACCATATCCAAAGTTCTATCATAGTTGTATTCAACCAAGCACACGTATCATGATCTTGATCTGCAACATCCTCCTTAATATGGATTGTCATAGTAGACCCTTCTTCTAAGTCGCTTAGCCATAGTGACAACCCCCTACACTTAGGACCCAATGAGTCGAATACACCCCTTGAAATCTAAGCAGATAATTTAATATTCAGAGGAGGAAGTGGATGACGAACTATAGGGGGTTTCTTAGGTGTTAGGGCCTGCATTTATCTATATCTATATAAATATATGTGTGTATGTATGTATTTATATGTATGTATGTGTGTGTGTCTATATATATATATATATATTCCCATATCAATTTCCAATTATATATACAAGAAGAAAAGAATCACAAATACAAACACACTGAAAATTTAGCATATATCAGTATAGAAAACTCCTGGTTTGGGCCATGCAACCACGCCTCCTTATGCATCACCTTCCGTCTCATGGTTAGGGTATGATAGTGGTGTCTGTTTCTAAGCAATTTAGACGATCTCGACAAACACACAAACCACATCGGCACACATTAGAACACTATGAAACATGTCACGGTAGGGGTGGGTAAGCCTCACCCAATGCAACAACATATTCTTCTAGAAAAATACAACATGCCTCAACCCTTACAAATTTGCATATAGTGTTATATTATACACCTAAACATAAACATATTTACATGAAAGACTATTATATCAAAAAAAGACCTACATCAGGAGTGTCAACTGGCGGGTACAAGGGATTACTCCCAACCACCTCTATCGTAGGGGGGTCCACGTCGTATGAAGAGCGGGGAGACATAGGTATTGTTTAAGGAGGTTGAGACTAAGAAGCCTGGTATTGTCTCATTACATCCTCTATTCCCTTTGCAACCATGTCTTGCACCTGCTCTTGTGACAAACCTCCTTTCTTGACATTTTTGCGCTTCTTTGATGATCCAAAAAAGGATCTTATACCTACATCAACCCCATCAGCCCTAACACAGCCAGGATGCTTTGGAATACCCATAGAAACTGTAAATTCATCCCTTGGGCCCTCAAGGATGAACTTTCCTTCTTTTATTTACTCGTAGAGCTCTTACTAATCATCACCAATAGTATTTGGTCAGTGAAACATAACAATCAAGGTCAAAAATAAAAATGGACTCTGAGGGTTGGATTTTACCATTTTTGCAGTCACCTCAGCGGTTGTGGGGTTGGGTATTTCTTGGAATGTGTTTATCATCACTGCTATCTACACCTCGTGGAGAAGTAAAGGTACATGAGTAGTAGAAGACTCAGTAGACCTGTGAGTAGGCTACTCAGAATAAGACACTTCCAGTCTCTATTGGGGATGCCTTGCGTAGACACCCGGACCCAAGTTTTGTTTGTGCACATTCTTTGCATGCCTTTCTTTTTTAGAAACATGTAACACCCGGTTAATAAAAACCATATGTTAAATATGTAATACATTCAAATCATATGAACGAATTTTAAACACGTAATAGATTACAGAATACTTTGAATTTATCTAATTTATCATAAGAATGTATGTCCAAATAAAGGAGGCTTAATACCTTAGAGTCATTTGTTTGTATTGAAGAAACAAACACTTCCCACACCTACGGGTCAAGATAGGCTCATTTCCCAGTGGATGACTTCTTCATGTTGCTCATTATGTATTATATTGTCATACTTGTCCTATAATTCCTTAATAGCCTTCCACGAAGTTGCATCACCGCTTTACAATGCAGTTATTCATCAAGGTCAAAGACTCTCTACAAGATTTCATATACTTGATGGCATATTTAAAGAAACAAAAATGTGAATATCTTTAAAAATCAAAATATCTCACACATAAATCCTTCCATATGTAGTCTTTTGTGGAAGGATCGACTTTATGCCAAGATTCTATAGTTATCTCGACTTTGTTGTGAGTAAGAACCCCCTAGATATTGTGTGAAAGTAACATGATTCTTCTCAGTATGATTTCCCACCATCAATGTCAACTTCCAACTTTGATCCTTTACCCCCTTCTTCTACTAACTTGTTCATCAAGGTGATGCCTCTTCTATGTGCATGATCACGACGTTCCTCTACAAATTCAGCAAGATCCTTAGAGTGCACATCCTCAGGATGCTCACCCTAAAATAGTCAAGAAACACAAATAAGTGATAGAGAATGTAAAATGCACATATATGTAAAAACTGTGATAGAGAATGTAAAATGGGCATCTATGTAGTAAAATAATACAACTTACACTATCATGGTGCTCATCCTCATGACGTGCATCGTCTCAGTGCTCGGCCTCATGGTCAGTCGCCATCTAAAATATGCCATGTGAAAAAATTCAAAGAATGAAATATAAGTGATAAAGAATGTAAAATGTACATGTCGGATATGAAACATATATAACTATAACAAATAATGTAAAATGCACATCTAGCATTTAAAAAATAAAACCATGCCTCTAGTATTGGTTGGATATTTGATCACCTTAGGTGTAAGAGACTCCAAGGATATATAAGTCCGCGTTAGCTTCATCATTTGGTGTTGGCAAGCCAAGTAAGAATGGACCAGAGTCATCATATTTGTCATAGTACTCTTGTTCATCTATAGGATATGCAATGAACTTCCTTTTCCTACGAGGAACGACAGACCATTTTTTATTTACAGGATCATCAATGTAAAATACTTGCTTTGCATGTGATGCCATTATGAATGGTTCACCCTTCTCTCCAATCTATTCAAAATTCACTAATGTGAACCCCAATTCATCCACTACAACTCCTTTGGTGTTATCAATCCAATTAAACCTAAAGACATGAACTCTAAAATATGTGCACTCAAACTCCCATATTCCTTGAATGGCACTGTAATAAGTCATTTTAGCTTAACGTGAGCTCTTATCCTTCGCACTATAAAAATAAAATGAAGACGCTTGAAGGGTGACCCCACTATTTTATATGACACTCTTATCATCTTGACATTTTGTGTAATATTAAAATCCATTACGTCAAACCCTTTATAAGACACAATATTCATTTTTGGTTTCAAGGTGAGCATTTCATAATTTTCAACAACATTATTCAGTGTTTGAGATAGTTGACGGAAGATTTTAACTTCAAAGGACTTAATAGATGTCCTATTATGCTCTTTAGCTAGCCACATTGTGCTAGCTTGAGTATATTTTGTCTTCATAAAATTGGTATGCTTGGTGATATAAATATCCAATTTGTCAATGTTGTGTAAAACATACAAGTGTATTTGTTCCCACATCTCACAACCAATTACTTTCACTCAAGGTCCTAAAGTCCATTTTCTAAAATAAAAATTTGTATTCTTTTCATTGGCATGAGCTTCATTACAACTCATAAAATCATTATAAAAGTCCATAATCCCACTAACCACATAACACTTAATAATACCCCTTCAGGCCAATAATAGTTTTGAACATCACCTTTAGAAATGTTCATGTACTGTCTAAAAGGATGCATCCAATGCAAGAAAAGTGGACCCAACCTTTTCACTTCCCAAGTCAAATGGACAACATGATGTACCATGGTATCAAAGAATGAAGGAGGAAAATACGTCTCAAGCTAGCATAATTAGAAACCTAACCCTAGGTTAGGGTTTGAGAAAGGAGGATTGATGAGAGCAAAAGATGTGTGAGAGAGAAATAGAGAAGATCACTTGAATTTGAAATTGTGTAGTTGCTGACCTAAATCTAGTGCTCGCTTTATTTACAAAGGTAACTCAAGTATTTATATAGGCGATGCTATTCTGTGTATATGGACTACGGCCCATTTCTTGGCTACCAAGTAAAACCACTTGATTTGATTATGACTTAGACATTTTATCAAACACAAGATAGCCAAGCTATGTACTATTCAACCAACACCCCCTCCGGGAAACTGGACGAGGGTATCTGAAGTCCCACTTTGTTGCATAGGTCTCTGAACATAGATTTGGTCAGAGATTTTATAAACACATCGGTCGGTTGCTGCGAGGAAGAAATATGAGCATTGATAATATGTCCCAATGTAACTTTTTTGCGAATGAAATGGTAATCGATCTCCATGTGCTTTGTCCTCGCGAGGAAGACCCTATTGATAGAGAGTTGTAGAGCTTATAGATTATCACATAAAAGCCTAGCCGGTTGAGGCAAAGGAATATGAAGATCACGAAGAAGAAAAGATAACCAAGTGAGCTCTGCTGTTGTAGACACCAGAGCCTTGTATTCGGCTTGACAGTTAGAGCAGGCAACCATGGCTTATTTATTGGCACTCCAGGAGACACACGAAATGTCGAGGAAGATGCAAAAACTAGTGGTTGATCTCTAAGTAGAGGGACATCATGCCCAGTCAGTATCACTATAGGCTGTGAGACATAGCGACTGTGTAGGTTGAATGTACAAACCCATAGATAAAGAACCCTTCAGGTATCGTAGGATTCATTTGACAAGAAGGAAGTGAAGATCAGTGGAAGATGCTAGAAATTGACATGCAATATTGACCGCATAGGCTATATCTGGTCTAGTGATGGTAATGTATTGCAAACAGCCGACAAGACATCTGTACAAATTAGCATATGGAAATAGTGACGAGCTAGTCAATTTGTTGAAATTTAAGGCTATGAGAGTAGATGTAGGTTTGCAGTCACACATATCTACTTGATGGAGAACATCAACAATGTATTTCTCTTGAGTAAGAAGAAGACCAAGTCCAGAACAAAATACTTGAATACCAAGAAAGTAGGAGAGATCCCCAATATCTCTAAGATTGAAGGTATTACTTAGTGCAGTTTGAAATGTGGTCAGAAAAGATGTATTATTGTCTGTAAGAATAATATCATCAACATACAAGATCAAATATATAATGTTCTATTTATGGGAGTACATGAATAACGAAGGATCATCACTGTTGCACAAAAAACCAAACTCGATCAGGAAATCACTGAGTTTATCAAACCATGCCCTTGGAGCTTGTTTGACACTGTATAGGGCTTTTTTGAGACTACATACATAATTGGGATATTTACTGCTCTAAAAAATTGGAGGTTGTTTAAGATAAACAAGTTCCAACAAATTACCATTAAGAAAGGCATTGCAGATGTCAACATGTATAAGTTTCCATCTGAAAGTGATATCCAATGTGAGAATTACTCAAATGGTAGTAGATTTAATTACAAGACTGTAAGTCTTGATGTAGTCAAGTCCCTTTTCCTGGTTGTAGCCCTTAGCTACCAAACAGGCTTTGAGTCTTTCCAGAGAACCATCTGCATTAAGTTTGGTTTTGAATATCCATTTGGAAACAAGGACATGACCATGAGAGGGTTGAGGAACTAGGTTCCATGTGTTATTTTGGTTAAAGCTTCCAGCTCAACTTGCATTGCTTGTACCCACCTGGGGCATTGAAGGGCACCTTTGATAGACCTAGGTAATTCAGGTATGACTTGAGTAGTCATAGCATAGCAAGAAGCTTGATTTAAAGCTCATGCTTTGGATCTAGTAATCATGATATGTATATTTTGATTGGAATGTTTTGAAACATGGTCCTGGTAAGAGGTAGAGGTTGTACTTAAGACATTATTGAAGTCTGAGATTACAACAGTGGGATTATCATTATTGGAGTCAGGTACATGAATAGCAACTTTTGCAGTAGGGGAACAATCTTGTTGAATTAGAGAATTAGTAATGGGATATGTGTCATTACTACATGAAATACTAGTATATACAATATGTTGCCCAGTTGTATCCAATTGAGAAGGCAGAGAAGACTTGTCAATATGAAGGAGAACATTATTGATTTCATCAGGAAGGTTATTGATATCTACAACATATCCATCTGAGCTTGACTGATGAGGAGTAGATTGGCTATGAGATTATAAAGATGTGTCCACAACATTTAGGAAATCAGAGAAAACTATAAGTTCACCCATAGCAACATTATGAGGAACATGCTCTGTAAAAGGGAACACATTCTCATTTGGAAACAACATGCCTGGAAAAATAGATTCTGTTTGTTGAGATGTGCAGGCAACGATAACCTTTATACAACTCATTGTACCCCAGAAATACACAGGGTAGAGAACGTGGTTGTAGTTTATGTTTATTAAAATCTCTGAGACAAGGAAAGCATAAAAATCCAAATATTCATAGCATGCTATAATCAGGTAATCTGTTGTGAATACTAGATAAAGGAGACACCTTATCATGAGTTTTTGACGGTAATCGATTAACAATATATACTGCTAAAGAAAAAGCTTCATGCCAATAAGATAATGGAACATTAGCATCAAAGAGCATAGTCTGTCCTAGATCCACAACATGCTTGTGCTTTATCTCGACTAGGCCAACTTGTTCAGGTGTATGTGGGCAAGATAAATGATGAACAATACCATTTTCAGACATAAACTGTTGTAGTTAGTTGTTAACAAATTCACCTCCACCATCAGTCATGAGAGCTTGGAACTTTATATGAAATTGATTTTTCAACCATTTTAAAGAAGAAAACAAAATGACTGTAGAAGTCAGATTTCGATTTCAGAGGATAAAACCAAGAATATCTAGTACATTAATCAACAAGTAAAGCATAAAAGTGAAACCCTTATTTAGACATTACAGGAGACTTGCCCCACAAATCATAGTAAACCTGTCCAAATGGGACAGTATACTTAACATGGTTATTAGAAAATGACAATATATGACTCTTGCTAATTTGGCAACTATTGCAGAACTCAAGTTGCTTATTAGATGTACTAATTAACAAAATATCTTCTATATACTTTTTTACTTCTTTATGAGGATGTCCCTACCTTTTATGCCATATGGTTGTAGTGACAGGGAATCCTTTTATTGTTAGAAAAACTTTGCTAGCAACTAACTAAATGGAGTACATTCCATCTTTAAGAACCCCCTGGGCCAGAGTTAAGTTTGTCTGCAAATGCCTTATTAGAAACAAATCTCAAAAGAACATGAAGTAACAGGGAAAGTCATGAGTCAATTGACCAACAGATAATAGGTTTCTCTTCATTGTAGGAACAACAAGAACTTTTTGTAGAGGAATAACATGATTCTGAATAATGTGAGAGCTTCCACTATAGGTAATAGGTAGATATGTGCCATCACCAATCATTATAAAATCGTAGCCCTTATAAGAAATAATGTTGTCTAGAATACCTACATTCTAAGAAATGTGATCGGTGGCTCCTGAATCAACCGGTCAATCTGTTAGATTGAAGTTGTTCAGCTCAAAAATCTGCATTGTTGCCATGTCTTTAGCTTGATCTTTGACTGCGTCTTCAGTAAGAGCTCTTGGAATCTCAGGACTCTAGTAACTATTGTCAAATCGATCACAGTATCAGTATGCTTCATGACCACGCTTACCACATATTAGATAGAAAATTAGGGGACGATTAGGATCAAAGTGTCCATTTGACGGCCTGATACTCTGGTTGAATCCACGCCCTTGGGAAGTAAATTGATTGGGAGGTCTGACACCTAGAAGTCCAGGTCCAGAGTTGTAGTTCTGTGTTTGAGGATTACTCACTCGGTAATTGCCTATTCTAGGATTTCTATACATGAAGTTTGATCATTGTCTGATGAAAGCCAGATTAGGGCTAGAGAAGATTTCAGAAGAAGAAGATCTACACATATCATGATATTTGAGAAGAGTGACTACTTCATTGTAAGAAGGAAGGGGTGGCCTCATCATAGATACTTCAAATGTCTCTAAATCTACTCCTAGTCCGTTGAGAAGGAAGTAGACTTTGTCATCATCAGATAGAAGCTTATCGATAGTGTGGAGTTGATCACAGATGAGCTTGAAATCATGAATATACTCCACAACACTTCTATTTTCCTTTTGAATTCTCAGTAGTTTTGTAGTCAAATTGAAGCTCCCGAACTGAGTGGATTCAGAGAAGTTTTTGGTGAGAGAAATCTAGATCTAAGAGGAGGTTTTCAGACCTACTACAACTCTGAGTACTTCCTCAGTCAGAGTCCCCATGATCCATCCCTTTATGAGCCTATCTGTGCACATCCACAAGGAGTAAGCAGGATTGGTTGTGATTGTGCCTTCTTCATTTACTATGATCTGTTGACTCAAGGTCAATTAGGTCAATGTTGACTCACGTCTAAATTGATTAAACCTATGTTTTGATGATGACTAACCATTCCACATATTTGTTTCTAATGTCTCTACATGAGTGATTTCAGATTAGGTATAGACACACTCCAAATGCCCTAACTTACGCATATCAAATTGGAGAAAAGACAAGTCAAAGTCAATACAAGTGCACATTTTTATAATATGATGTAAATCCATTAGAATCATGTTGTAAATTACTTGTAATGATTGTATGACTTATAATTAAGCTTAAAAAAATAAAGAGCACTTAGATCGAATATTTAAGCACACAAAAGCCATTTTCTAAAATTCACATCAGGTTGTTCATCGGTTGAGTTGCAAACTCGACCGATCCTGATTGGATCTTGAAAATGACTTTTGATCGGTCGAGTTTACACTTCACAGAACCAAGACAAACTCGACTGATGGTCTGAATATCGGCTTTGTCTTTTACTCTATCAGTCGAGTTACCTTTATAGAAACTCGACCAATTGCACTGTATGGAAAAGTACAGAAAAGTGCTTCTAGCCATTGTGGAGTTGCAACAAGCAAAAATATATCTGTTGCAAGCCACATAATGGCTAGTTTTCATTCTCAGGTGTTCCCAAAGGCTAAGAGGCATCCCCAGCTATAAATAGGACCACTTGGGCTCCAATCCAAGGTTGAGCATTCAATGCAAAACTCTATTTGAGGTTCCTATTCTATAGTTGAGTGCTTCCTACAACCTCCTCTCTATCTCTAAGCTTAATCACTTGCTGCATTCGTTAGAGTGAGTAGGAAATCTATAAGAGAGCTAGTCCTACATGTATATCTTGTGAGTCTCTCACTTCCACCACCTCCCTATCTCTCATTTCAACCATGAAGATGAAGGTTCTCTCTCTTGGCTAAGGGAGGTGAAGAAGAACAAGGGAAGGCATCCCTTGGTGAAGATCAAGGCTGAAGACTTGGAGAAAGAGTGGGTAAGACCTTGGTGAAGGCAGAAGACTCCTTGCTCAAGTGGGCAAGTACTTGGTGGAAGCTTCTCCGAGTGAAGGTGAAGTCAAAGGCGGAAGATCCAAGAAGAGTGGGCAATCTCTGCAAGGCTGAAGACTTGTACAAGAGTAGGTAAGTCCTTAGAAGAAGGCAGAAAACTCCTTGTAAAGTGGGTAAGTCCTTGGTAAGGTTGAAGACTCTTTGTATTGGATAGGTAAGTCCTTTGGTGGTCATGTATTGTATCTCTTATAATGAACATAATGAAGGTGCAAGGTTAAGAAATCCTAGAGGTTGACCTCTCTAGGTAGTGGACTGACTCATTTCTAGTTTGAAGTGTGGAACCACTCTAAATAGCTTGTCAATTGGTGTAGGTTCAATCTCTCTCTCCCTTGCTATGCATGTTTTAGTTGCACACAAATTTCCTATTTAGCAACCTTATCTTGTGATATATCTTGAAGGTCTAATGAATTTTGTTTAAATGCATTCAGCTCTATTCACCCCCCCTCTAGAGTATCTAATCAGCCATCTAGGATCCAATAATTGGTATCAGAGCAGGCTTCTCCAAGCATACTTCAACAAGTAGGAGAAGATGAGTGACTACCAAGGAGGGAGATACTTGATCAGCCTACCGATCTTTGATGAGAGTAATTTCCTCTATTGGAGAAGAAGGCTTCAATTCTACATCCAAGGATCAAGTCTTGAGATATGGCAAATGGTGAACAACCCATACAAGTTATCAAAGACAAAGATTGAAGAATGGGATGATGCTACCTTGAAGAAAGTAACCTTGAATGCTAGAGCCATGCACATCCTCTATGCCTCCATGACCTCCACCGAGTTCAACCATATTTATTCTTGTGAGACGTCCTATGAGGTATGGAGAAAGATATGCATCACCTATGAGGGGACAGATCAAGTGAAGGAAAGCAAAGTCTACATACTCAAAGGGCTGCTAGAGAACTTTAAGATGAGAAAGGAGGAGAAGATAGCTAACATGTACTCAAGGCTCAACACCATTGTGAATGGTCTTGCTACTCTAGGACATCCTATGAGTAGAGGAGAGATCAACTCGAAGATCCTTAGAACTCTCCCCAAGAGGTGGGAACCCAAGGCGACTTCCATTGAAGAAGAAAAGTCTCTTAAGGATGTCCCTGTTGAAGAGCTCATTGGAAATCTACAAGCACATGGAATCACACTTGACAAGAGAGAAGAAGTTGCAAGATAAGAGGAGAAAGAGTTAAAGAAAATGAAGAAGCCTGAAATGAAGGCTCAAATCAAGGCTATTGTTGGTCAAGCCTCTCCATCCTCTCAAGTTGAAGAAGATGCCATGTACTCCAAGGGTAGATTCTACAAAGACAAGAATTCCTCCTCCATATGGTGCCTCAAGTGTGGAAAGAAGGGTCACTTCAAGATAGATCGTCTACAAGGCAAGAAGACCCATCATCACAAGGAAAGAGAAGAGAAGTACATGAAGAAGGAGAAATGGCACTAAAGCTCAAGTGACTCCTTCAACTCAAGCTCATATGAAGATTCAAGTGGAGGATCAAGCTCAAGCTCTAGTGAAGAAGGAGAATGCCATTTTGCTCTCATGGCATCAACAAGTAAAGACTCAAGTGAGGTAAATCTAAACTCTTTAGATAAAGAATCTTTGATTGCTATTATTCATGATATGTATGCCTCTCTTAAGTCTTCTAAAAGGAAAAGGAAAAAGCTTGCTAGAATTATTGATAATATGCATGTAGAACTACATGATCTTGAACATGCTAATTCTTGCTTGCTTGATGATAAAATGCTTGTCTTAGCCAAGTAGACTCTCTTAAATTTAAAAATGCTAGTTTGCTTGATAAGATTAGATTTCTAGAATCTCAACCTCTTATGCCTAGTTCTAATGAAGAGCATACCTTAATTGTTGATTCTCTCATGCATGATATTGATGTTCTTAAATCTGAAAACAAGGACAAAGTTTTTTCTTTGCAAGGATTAGAATCTAAAAATGGTGTTTATCTTTCTAAAATTTCTTTTCTTGAAACAGAAAATGCCTCCTTGCTTGCTAAAATCAATGTGCTTGAATCTTGTACTAGTTCTACTAGTAGAGAGAATAATGTAGCCGCTCTTCATATTGATTGAGATTCTTATTTAACTAAAGCTCTTTGCTTAGAAAATGATCTTTTGCATGCTAGAGATAATATCAATCATTTGTCTTCTACTATTACTTATCTTATGCATGATAATGATAGTTTGAGATCTTTGCAAATATTGTTAGTTGGTAAAAGGAATCTTAATGATATCCTACACCATTATACTAAACAAATTGTTAGACATGGTTTAGGATATGATACTAGTCAAAGGAACAACAAAGGTAAAGGACCTCTAATATTCCATCGAGAATCCTCTAGTTCCAAGACTATGGGCACATGTAACTATTGCAATGATTTTGGTCATTATTCTACTTGTTGTCCTTTTAGGAAAGCACCCAGTAACACTAGGACTTGGGTTGTTAAGCTAACTCCGCCGGACCCAAAAACATGATTGGGGACCATTTCATCTTTCTTCTTACAGGTCACATGCAAATGGATTGATTTGAGCTATTAAATTGCAAATTGACTTCTCAATCCACATGAAAGAAGAAAGGTGAGATGTGTAGAGGGTGACAATAAGTAGAAAAAGGAATGGTAAGAACAAAGGTAAAAGTTTTCTTGCTTATAACCATTTCTAACTTGTTTTTTTCAAGTTAGTGTGCACTATGCATGTGGTTTTTGAGTCAAAAGTGGTATTTTGGGATTCTCTTCACACTCTTGCTCAAAAACTCTTTCTAATGCTTTCATAGTGCATTACTAACTTGCTTACACATGTTTGGATATGGTTTGTATTTTTAACATGCCTTTAAACATATTTTTATGATATATATGTGCTTTTTGACAGCAGCTCTGTCGGTCGAGTTTGTCCTGTTTGAAACTCGACCGATAGGCACCAATGGGTGTTGCCAACAACTGTCATCAGTCGAGTTGTCAATACACAAAACTTGACCAACAACACTATGCACAAAATAAACAGTTGGTTTATTGAATGAGAATTTCCCTCTCAACTAGATTTTCTCAACCAATAGCCTTATTCTTTGGCACTCTCATTTGGTACCTTTATATATGCATATTTCCATGTTCTAAATTACTAATCTTGCTTACAACTCTATCTCTCTAATTGCTCTAAATTGGTATACCTATATCTTGCAATTACTTGCTTTGAGTTGTTTTGCAAGTTTTGATGATGATCTCTTTGGATCTCTTGGTTGTGTTTAAAATTGCTTCCGTTGTACTCTAACTTGCTACATCTATCTAGGTGTATATCTTGTATTGATACAACCTTGAGGTTCTCAGTGGTGATCATCTTTTGGTAATGATGCATACTTGTTAGTGAGTTATATCCTTTGATGCTTCTAAAATTTCTTATCTCTTTGTTTGGATATATCTCTACATCTACTCATAACCTGGTCTATCTTATGTATCTTTTGGTATCTCTTGCTATGATCTAGATCCTACTAGTAGTCCTAACTTGTGACAACATCTACTAGTAGTTCATATACATGTAGTTTTAGCCTTGTTTATATTTGGTATCTTTGCTCATCTAGTGGTATTCTACTATATGTTATGCTTGTATCTTATCTCATACATGCTCAAGCTTGTTCCTTGAATTGCATATCTACTATCTTGAGTTGCTTGCATAACATTGTGATGCAGGATACATAGATCTACATTGTATGTAGAAATTAGAGAATTTTTTGGTTTTCATGCAGATTTTGCTCCAGTTTCAATTTTTGGTGCAAGACTAGTGTTTTTTTTAATGTAGAAACGACCTTCTGAGCAAGACTCATTGCTATGCCATGAGCCCTGACACTTTTTGGGCAAATTCTGTCATCTTGAGGGTCAAAATTGTGATTTATTGTTTTTTTGCAGCTCTTTATCTTGCATTTTTGGGTTGTTCAAGTGCATGCTTTAACTTGCTTTTCTTTCTATGCTTGGACAAGCCCCTATCTGTGCTCTTCTACTCTCATTATATAACTTTTTGTTATCTCCTTTCCTTTAACAAGTGGTTTTTCTTATTTCTTCATACCCCCACTTTTTGAAATGACAGGGGGAGAAAGGTATGTATTCTTTTGTCAAAATAGGGAGAAGGCATGTCTTACATGAAGAAGAGAAGTATGTTCATGTAAAGGGAGAAGGTAAAGTGGAGAAGACATATATGTGTAGAACATATATGAGTAGAAGACATATTATTCTATAAATGTTATGAAAGCTAACCATGCAGGAGAAATAGCATCAATTGAGGGGGAGTATGAGAACTCCACTAGCATCAATTGAAGGGGAGAATATGAGCTCAATCCTATTGAAACCCCTAGGTTTCTCTGAGGTATGATTTTACTTAAAAGCTTTCAATACATTTATGGAATGGTTTGTCATCTTCAAAAAGGGGCAGAATGTTGACTCAAGGTCAATTAGGTCAATGTTGACTCATGTCTAAATTGACTAAACCTGTGTTTTGATGATGACTAACCATTCCACATATTTGTGTATAATGTCTCTACTTGAGTGATTTCAGATTAGGTATAGACACACTCTAAATGCCCTAACTTGCGCATATCAAATTGGAGAAAAGACAAGTCAAAGTCAATACAAGTGCACATTTTTGTAATATAATGTAAATCTGTTAGAATCATGTTGTAAATCACTTGTAATGATTGTATGACTTGTAATTAAGCTTTAAAAAAATCATGAGCACTTAGATCAAATATTTAAGCACTCAAAAGCCATTTTCCAAAATTCACATCAGGTTGTTCATCGGTCGAGTTGCAAACTCGACCGATCCTGATTGGATCTTGAAAATGACTTTTGATCGGTCGAGTTTACACTTCACAGAACTCGACCGATGGAGTACCTGACCAATTCGATTTTCATTGGTCAGTCGAGTTTCCCTAGGACAAACTCGACTGACGGTCTGAATATCAGCTTTGTCTTTTGCTCTATCAGTCGAGTTACCTTTATAGAAACTCGACCGATTGCACTATATGGAAAAGTGCAGAAAAGTGCTTTTAGCCGTTGTGGAGTTGCAACAAGCAAAAATATATCTGTTGCAAGCCACAAAATGGCTAGTTTTCATTCTCAAGTGTTCCCAAAGGCTAAGAGGCATCCCCAGCTATAAATAGGACTCCTTGGGCTTCATTCTAAGGTTGAGCATTCAATGCAAAACTCTATGTGAGGTTCCTATTCTATAGTTGAGTGCTTCCTACAACCTCCTCTCTCTCTAAGCTTAATCACTTGCTACATTTGTTAGAGTGAGTAGGAAATCTGTAAGAGAGCTAGTCCTACATGTATATCTTGTGAGGCTCTCACTTCCACCACCTCCATATCTCTCATTTCAACCATGAAGATGAAGGTTCTCTCTCTTGGCTAAGGGAGGTGAAGAAGAACAAGGGAAGGCATCCCTTGGTGAAGATCAAGGCTGAAGACTTGGAGCAAGATTGGGTAAGACCTTGGTGAAGGCAGAAGACTCCTTGCTCAAGTGGGCAAGTCCTTGGTGGAAGCTTCTCCGAGTGAAGGTGAAGTCAAAGGCGGAAGATCCAAGAAGAGTGGGTAGTCTATGCAAGGCTGAAGACTTGTGCAAGAGTAGGTAAGTCCTTGAAAGAAGGCGAAAAACTCCTTACAAAGTGGGTAAGTCCTTGGTAAGGTTGAAGACTCTTTGTATTGGATAGGTAAGTCATTTGGTGGTCATGTATTGTATCTCTTATAATGAATATAATGAAGGTGCAAGGTTAAGAAATCCTAGAGGTTGACCTTTCTAGGTAGTGGACTGACTCACTTCTAGTTTGAAGTGTAGAACCACTCTAAATAGATTGTCAATTGGTGTATGTTCAATATCTCTCTACCTTGCTATGTATGTTTTAGTTGCACACAAATTTCCTATTTAGCAATCTTATCTTGTGATATATCTTGAAGGTCTAATTAATTTTGTTTAAGTGCATTCAACTCTATTCAACCCCCCCTTCTAGAGCATCTAATCACCCATCTAGGATCCAACATGATCTTCTGTGGTGGCTTCTTTGTCCCATCGATGAAGGATTCTAGAGAGTTTCTCTCGATGATCGCTCTTACCTGTACCTCCCAGTACAAGTAATTAGAGTTGGTCAGCTTTAGTGACACGAAGTTTGACACCTTGATGCAGGCAGGGTAGGGATACTTTGATGCTCCAGAGGTTGCTGATGATCCAGTAATCTAGGAAGAAGCCACAATATATGAGGTAGTGGTGGAAGGAAGCTCAAATACCAAATTAGAATCCTAACCCTAGGTTAGGGTTTGAGAGAGGAGGATTGATGAGAGCAAAAGATGTGTGAGAGAGAAATAGAGAAGATCACTTGAATTTGAAATTGTGTAGCTATTGACCTAAATCCAATGCTCATTTTATTTACAAAGGTAACTCAAGTATTTATATAGGAAATGTTGTTCTGTGTATATGGGCCACAACCCATTTCTTGGTTACCAAGTAAAACCACTTGACTCGATTGTGACTTAGACATTTTATGAAACACAAAATAGCCAAGCTATGTACTACTCAACCAACAAGCATATGGTAATGACCACGTCGCTTTGCAACTTATCAAGATTCTCATGATCAGTAACTTTGTTACATAGAGTGTTCAAGAAGAAACAAAGAATGGTGATTGCTAACCTTATATGCTTTGCGAATATATATCGAACAACCACATGAAATATTTACTGCATTATAGTGTGACAGTCATGAGATTTAAGACTTATTAACTTTAGATCCTTCATTGATACCAATCTATGGATATTTTGAGAGTATTTCTATGGTACCTTAACATTAAGCAAACACTCACAAAAAATTCTCTTATCCTATCTAGACAATGTGTAAGAAGCAAGAGGTAATTATGTTTTCCAATCACTACTAACTTATGTTGTTAATTCTTTCCTTATACCCATTTTATGTAGGTCCATTCTGGATCTGGTGATATTTTAGTCTTACTTGGTACATTCAATATAGTACCAATTATGCTATCACATACATTTTTCTCAACATGCATGACATCAATAAAATGCCTAACTACCAAAGAACTCCACTAAGGAAGATCCTAGAACATTGAACTCTTCTAGAATAAAGATTTGTCATTATGTGTGGAAATAGTATATAGTGATCTCTTATTAAATGCATTGACAAAGTCTTTTTCTCTTTCATAAAAAACCTCCCATGGTATAGTTTTAGGGGCACTCTGTTCCTCAATTGATCCATTGACTGCTTTGTGCAACCTTTGATAAGGATGTACTTTTAGAAGAAACCTTCGATGACCAAGATATACAATCTTGCTTCCATATTTTAATCATATTGAATTAGTGTTCTCTTCACACATAGGACATGTTTCAGATCCTTTTATGTTGTATCTAGACAAATTCCCATATACTAGAAAGCCATTAGTAGTGCAAAACAACATAGCATGTAAATGAAATGTCTCTCTACGTGAAGCATCATAGGCCATCACACCTTCTCCCCAGAGTTTCTTTTAGTCATCAACCAGATCAAGAAAAGCACCAATATCATTGCCAGGTTGTTTGGGGCCCGATATTAATGAGTGCAACATGATGTACTTATTTTTTATACAAAACCATGGAGGAAGATTGTATATAATAGTCATAACATGACAAGTTATGTGTTGGATGCTTAATGTGTTGTATGGATTCATCCCATCGGTGAAAATCCCAAGTCTTTGATTCCTGACTTCTTCACCAAATTCAGGGTACAATAAATCAATTTTCATCCATTCTAGGGAATCATAAGCATGTCATAGGATCCCATCATTATTTTTCTTTGCCTCTTCATGCCAAGATAAATTATGTGCATCCATGCTATTAGCAAATAAGTGTTGAAACCGTGGTATTATATGTACCACATCACCTTGGTAGGAGAGCTAGTTTTGGACTTACCTTTGTACTTTGACGCCCAATATTTTCGACAATATTTCAAATCAACTAGTCCTTTTGAAATAACACACATTCATTATGGCATGCATGTATTTTCTTAGCCTCCATTCTCATTGGACGCAATATTTTATTTTTGTATTTTGAGATTGGATGCTCCTTACCTTCAGAGAAAATTTCTTTCAATAAATACAAAAAAGACGTGAAGATTTTGTCACTCCATTTGTTGTTAGCCTTCAAAGTATAAAATCTCAACACAACGCTCAACTTCATAAACTTAGTACAACCTAAGTATAAGATCTCTCAGCATAATGTATAATGTTTCTAAATAAGGAAGGTGGATCATTAATATTTACCCCAAAACTATCTAACATCACATCAACCATGTCTGTCAAAATTAGTTCGTTCACATCTACATCATCGTCAATAGGTTTCTTCTTCAACACAAGTATTGCTATCGATATCTACTGATCTCATAGTAGGAATCGCTTAATTCTAATACCATTATGTATAGCCTTGTACAATCCCACTGCACATGGCATGACTTTTGATTTCATGAACAATGTCGACTTTCAAGTTGTTACAACAATTCCTACATGGGTAATAGAACCTATCTCCATGTTGTTTCCTATGTTCCTCCACAAATATTATAAACTGATCAATACCAGTAATAAACTCTAGAGTGCAAAATTTGAAATGGACATCCATGATCGATCCATTTTATATCACATATAAAATGAGTATTGAATTAGGTATTTAAAGATTAAGAGTTAGAGATTATGGTTTAGAGATTAGTGTTTAAATATTAGGGTTTATTATTTAGGGTTTAGGGATTAAGCTTTACAAATTTTAGTATTAGGGTTTGCAAATTAGGTTTTAGGGTTTAGTAATGAATGTGTACCACCTATCCCGTTCTTCAACACCTAATCTCACTAGTAAGTGTTTAATGTGTATTCTATTTTCAAGCCTGCAGTGCTCCAAGTACATCGATGTATATGATAAAATACCAACCTACATATGTACCTAGAGAACAAATGATAAGTGTTGATGAAACATATTGAAACAAGACACATTATACACTTACATCATAAGTGAGATTAAGTGTTCAAGAATAGTCCCAAACTGGGGACTATACAAGATTTACTCATAATGAGTAACTTTTGGATGGGTTTCTAGGCCAATGCCATGATTTAGAACATTCACGTGGGGTACAATTCACTAACAACATATTCAATATTCATGTAGGGTACAATTCATTAACAACATATTGAACATTGTGCATGATGCTAGAGAAATTAAGAAATATTCAACATATTCACTAATAACATGTACAACTTATTCAACTAACATCATTAGCAACATATTTAACATAATCAACTTGGCAACTAAAGCAATTAAGCAACTAGGCATTAGCAATAAATTCTCTAAGCATGGAGAAATAAGTGATCTAGCTAACCCTAAACCCTAGTAAAGAGAAGGGGGAAAGAGGCTCACTTTAGTTGCAGTGATAGTGGGAGATCAACAATGGAAGTGGTTGTCAACACAGTAGTGGCGTAGTAGTTAGCATAGTAGTGGCAGTGATGGATGATGCAACAATGGTAGTGGCGGTTGGCGCATCAGTGTCCGCTGGTAGAGGTAGAGTGGCAGCGTCAGAGGCAAAACAACAAGGAGAACCGGGGAAGTGGTGGAGAATGGGCAGAGCTCCGAGGGAGGTGGAGAGTGGGCCTAGTAGCATAGGTGATCCAAGGGGAGGTGAAGCTTAGAGAGTAAAAGAGCAATGACAATAAATGTGTAGGATGTAGCGGTAGAGGCTAGAAGTGGTAGAGCTAGTAGGATGTGGTCGTCACTAAAGCTAGCAACTAGGTATCACGATGAAACATATAACATGGTAAAGAAAATTTTCACAGGTGCTATTAGGAGAACTAAGTTGTTGATTGCTAGCAAAAAATGATGACAAAGTAAGTCATCGGTTGGCTAAGATTAATCGACAACAGAGTGAGAGCTATGTCATCAGTTCCTATAAAGTAAATTAACAACAGATGCCTGTATCCTAATAAAAAATGCTAGCCTCACTAAGGACTTCAATCGTCGATTACAGCTAAAAACAAGCTCCATAGGTCAATATTTGTCACTGGTTGTCAACCAAAAAAGTGACACCATATGTACTTATCCCTAAATAAAATACCAACCTTGCTTAGAATTTAGTCATCGATTTAAAGAAAAAAATGACATTAACCCAATTGGGGGGGAAATATTTTTTGTAGGACAAGTGACAATAATCCTTCATCATCTGTTCTTTTAATAAAAATGGATAACATAGGGTGACCTGCGACATCCGTTTCTTTAGTAAAAATGGACAACATAGTATTTTTAGAGGCAAAATTTATTTTGTAGTAAGGGCTTTGTCTTCATTTTCCATTCAACTGACACGACATGCCTACATCAAATTTTCCCACTAAAATATTAAATTTCACTGGCTATCTTAGATGTTGATTCTTATTTAAGAAACCAATGTTATAGTAAAAGTGGTACCTGTATTTTTTCTTAATCCAAGACTTGACCATTGGTGACATTTATGTTATCCCAATAGACTCTATATACATGTAGCACCGGCCTTTTATTAAAATCAACGTTAGGAAAAGTGACACCAGAGCTCAAAAATGTACTAGTGATTGATACTAAGAGGGTACCACTGACACCTGAGCTTTGTAAGGAGATATATCATGAAGGCTCGACACGATCTAGTTCCTTATTGAATCAAAAGGGAAAGTGACACTGGCAGAAGTGATGCAAAACTCCCCAACACCGAGATGTAGTCAATAGGACTCTAAAAGGGGCTTACATTTCTAGAGATGTACATACTAAAAATCTCATAGCCACTAGCAGGTTGATCATGACCTAGCACTTGGTCTCGTTCTAAAAGGATGAAATCTCAACATGTGGGAATCACAATAGGCCCTCACTAATCACAATAGTATACAATGGCCTCAGGATACCCTCCTAATTTTTCCACAATGATGCATACCTCATCTTGTGTCCCTTAAAGACACTAATCAATATGGAGAAGGATCCTTTTCACCTCCAATCAATGATAAAGAAAGCAACCTCCATTGATGGAGTTGTCAATGACACTCTGGGAGAAATCATACTAGAGCTTCAAATCCAACCTTAGACATTCACTATCACATTTGTTGTCATGGAGTTTAGTCCCTCATTCAGCCTCCTCCTAGGGAGGTTGTGGATTCATCAAAATTGGATAGTTCCCCCATCGCTACATCAAAAGATAAAATATCAATAAAGCCATGCCATTATCACTATTCATGCCACTGATCCCAGTGCCATTGCATGCATCAAAGAAGACAACCTCCTACTTCGCTTTAAAATGCTTCACATTGCCAACATTAGTTGGGTTTCCCCACACAAGAATAGACTTCATCTACCCTACAACCATGTACTATTTGCACAACTATTACGGGAGATGAATATCCATCCAAATAGAGGATTTAGAATTTGACAACAAGGATGCAAAGAGAACATCCAGATACCTCCCATACAAAAAACATTGGGTTTGGGGTTCTACGTCCCATCCTACACATGACCTATTTTAGTAGGTGGGTACAATATTGGAAGCCTGCAACGTTGTGGCCCACTATGAAGGACATAACCCAAAAACATTACCTTGAATGTCAACTTCTAACACGAGAGTTGAACAACAAAGCCAAATACATTCGACTAGAGGAAGAGTGTCGACTCAAGTTTCTATATTGGTTGGATTTCATCCCTAAGCATAAGGGTCCCCACCCATATTTTTCTTTGTACTATGTCCATATTAGAAGATCATTAAGATATAGTTAAGGCAATCGTTCCTGTGACATTTCCTTAATTAGGGCAAGAGGTCAAGAACGATGACCAGGAGGACTATCTCGGGACTGCTTCCATCAAGAGGGAAATCACCCTCATCAAAAACATATACCAAGGTGTCCGGACCGCCTCGAACAATCAACCGTTTGACAACAAATTCATCCCTCCAAACAAGGACACAATATACATGATGCTGACTCCCATTATCATTAAGTCCTGCCCTGAGCATTCATACATGAGTAAAGGCTTTGCATATTTTCAAGATGACCATGTTGGCCAAACGAAGATTTTTGACCCAACACCAGAAAGGGTGGAAATGCTACCCAAAGTAGATAACTATAGTTCTCTCTAAGTTTGCCCCAACTGTCCCAATCAAGATGATGTCGAGACTACATACGTTGAAGTCACAAAGGAGGACTATGGAGTCACATGGGATGACTATGATGAGGCATACACCATAATTAAAGGGTGGGGTGTCAACACTATCTTTGATTCTAGTTGTGGAAAACCCACAAACTATCATTGATCCTATTCAACAAGGAGAAGAACTTCAAAACTGCCTGGCTCTGGTCCACACGACAAGGAAGCTATACAATTATTTAATGATGCATCCTATACAACTAATGGCCAAGCATGATCCACTATGTTGTTAATGTGATTTCCCAAATATGACCCAACGATGTGCTAAATGGCAGATAATGTTGTCAGAATCAACATTAATTATCTCCCAATGAAGGCAGTCAAAGAACAAGCCCTTGTAGATCAACTAGCAGATTCCCCACTGTAACATCCCTGACCTGGGTTATGTGTTAACCCTATATGTTTTGCCTAATAAGGTTGAGTAGATGCTTAATCTTATCTTGGGAAAAGTAATTAGGGCTCATGAGAAACTTATGTTTCAATTTTGGTCATGTTTGAACAATGTTGAAGCAATGTTTGCTTATTTTGGACTAAAGTGTAAATTACCCAAGTTGAGGGGTTAAATTGCAAATGTTACATGATAAGATGTTCCTATGATGTTGAGACATCATAAGAATGAATATGATGTAGTGGTATGGTTTTAACAAGCTTGGGCACCAAGATTAAGCTTGTAAAGCAATCCTTGTCCATTAAAACCTAGTTTTGGTATAAAGTGCAATTTACCCAAAACCTAGGGTTCAATATACAAATTACCACTTCAACAAGGTCCCTAATGTTTCTTATAATCTTGTATAGAAAATAAAATGAGAGGGGCGCCTCATTTGAATTAAGTTGGAGGAGAGAGAATCTTGATATTAAAATAATCAAGATTTAATCCTAAGTGAAACCCTAATTCAATTTAGGGCAAAAATGAATGTATTAATTAAAGGGCCTTCAACCAAAATTAAAATGGTTGGATTAATATGTGTGTGGATGAGATTAAATCCTTGCAAAGGCACGAGCATATCCTAAGGAGGTGAAATTCCACTCACCATTATTATAAGAAAAAGAATTTCCACTCAAATATGGATATTCTTATTATAAGGGTTAAGGTGCTTAATTTCTTTTCCCTTAATTCTTGGATAATGGAAGGGAGCTCGGTGGGATAGAGATGCCTTTGCATGTAAGAAACCAAGGGGGGAGTTGTGGCAACAAATTTGTAATGAAAAGACTTTTATAAAGTATTTTCTCTCTCATCAATTTTCTTATAAAAGTACCTTTTCCAAGCCAAAACAAAGGCTTTTTCGAATTCCTTTCTTTCCCCTTGCTTGGAAAACGACCAAGGAGCTTTGGAGGAACAGGAGGACGACCCCCAACCTGTTGGTAAGGTTCTTGACCTCCTTTCACCTTGAATCTGTGGTGAAAATTGAAAATCAATGCATAAATTCTTCATATCTCGATCCCCTCTTCAATTCTAACCAATTCTTTTCACTCAAAGCTTGAGGACGATCCTTGGAATAGTGAAAGGATTTGCATCCACCATTGTTTCCGTGATATTGGAGCTTTGGAGCTCAATTGGAGGTGGGTTTTATAACTTGAACTCTTAATTTTATTATTGCAATCAATTTCTTATCAATTGGTGATCATTTCTACACTTCCGAAATTAAGTTTGGTTGATTGATGCAATCTCCATGGAAATCACAGTATATTTTGTGAGTTTGGAGCTTGATGATGATGACATAATCATAAGAACAAACCTCCCCAAATATCAAGGGCAAACAGTTTCAATTTTGAGTCTAAACGGTTTCACCAAACCATTTGGTGACCAAACGGTTTCACCAAACCGTTTGGTGGTTTGGTTTCCAAACCGTTTGGAATGGTTGACCATTTTAGATGGTTGACCATTTGAAGATATATGCTGTGGTACTTGGATTTTGATCAAATGGTTTCAATTGGTTTGATCTTGAAGGTTTCAATTGTGAATGATTACTTAATTGCAAACCCTAATAGACTAAGTGCTGAATTTCCAATTGATTGAGATGATGTTTTGGGTTGATTGACCCAAATGGTTTCAAAACCGTTTGGGGATCACCCAAACAGTCTCAATACCGTTTGGGGGTCACCCAAGACCATTTGGAGGTCTAGGGTTAAGTATGTATAAGTGTTTGAAGGTCCAAAGGTACCAAATTGAATTGCAACTAAGTGTTGATTTAATAATCAATCCAATGGTCCAAAACCCTAATAGGATGTCATGGATTTTGATGATGGAATGGGAAAACGGTCTCAATACCATTTGGAGATCAACCAAATGGTCTCAAGACCGTTTGGTGGTCATCCAAGACCGTTTGAGGTCAGGTCATATCATGTGATGATGATAGTTCATTGATTTCAATTGATTTGGTTCCACAATGTCAACCATTGATGGATCCTTGATTTCAAACCCTAAGTGATGGTTTATTGATTATCAAACCTAGTTCAATTGGGTTCAAAACCCTAAATTGAAGGTCTAATTGAATGGTGATTCATTGGTCCAATTGATGAATACTTTAGTGGTTCAATTTATAATTGGTCCATGGATTGAAACCTTGAGTTGATTGAGTATTGAAGTACCTTTTTGGTCCATGCAGTTTTGAGAAGGTTTGGACCAAATAGTCTCAATACCGTTTGGGTCCAAACGGTCTCAAGACCATTTGGGACCAAACGATCTCAAACTGTTTGGAGACCCAAAGTGCAAACGGTTTCAATACCTACTTTGTCCAATTGGTTTCAAGTATAACTTGTTCAAATGGTTTTCAACCAATTGATTTATGTGAACCAAGATCATTGAGGGTCTAAGTAATTAACATTGTGAAGATCAACGTGGTTAATCCATTTGAATATCTCATGTAATTGAAGGTCCAATATGGTGAACCTGTTTAGATACTTAACGCATTTGAAGATTTCAATGGTTAACCAAATTGGTCACTTTGTGGAATTGAAAGTTTAATTGGTAAATTCTTTTGAATTCCTTATATAATTGATGGTTTAATTGATTAGACCATTTGGACATCTAATATGATCAAAGGTCAATCAGCTATGTGACTATTAAAGATGTAGACCCATGATGATTGTAAAGGTTAACCCTAGATATGTGTACTCAAGTGAAGAGTTGACCTAGATCAATCTTGGAGTATTTAACATCCTAGAGAGGATGAGAGAGAGAGAATGAGAGAGATGAATGTTATTATAATTAAGCCCTAATTCTCTCACTATGAATAAAATATGTTATAAGGGTTTGATCCATAATAATGAGATCATGAAACCCTAATCATTGGGCCCTAACCCCAATTCAAGGCAATTCTGAGTGCAACCCTAATTGGGATGAATAGTAAACCCTAATCGAGGGTTATTGAATGTACACCCTTTTCTGAAGTGAAATTTATGTGTGAAACCCTAATTAGGGCAGAGCTATGTGTAAAACCCTAATTTAGGGCAAAGCTGAGTGTTATCATAAATCCAGGGTGATGATGTAACCCTAACTTAGTGTAACAACGAAGGAAACCCTAATTTAATGGGAATTGTACATCCTAACCCTAATTTGGGTATGAGGTAAGAGAAACCCTACTTGGATGTGAATAGAAAACCTTAATCCCTAAAATGGGGAAAGGTGCATGAAACCCTAATATAGGGTAGTGCCACTAATCCTATGTGAAGATCTAGCACTGGGTGATGTGTTGTGTAATCTTAATTTCACATAATACTAAGTAAAACCCTGATATAGAAGGATGATTATATGAAACTCTATTGAAGAGTAATACTATGTGAAATCCATAAATGTATGGAATATGCTATGTGAATCCTCAAATTATAAGTATGAAGGATACTATTCCTAATAATGGAATAGTGATTAGTGATATGACAAATGTAACACCTAGAGAGGTTGATAATGAATATCCTTATATTAATAGTTCCTAACTCAAGGATGAGTCCATAGTATTGGCAACGATTGTATAATCTAAGTGAGTGACTAATGACCAATACTTTACATGATAAATGTGATGAACTGGTGCATAAGGTATTAGGATGGGGAAATACCCTAATACAAGCTAAGTGGATGAACTCTAGTAAAATAAAGGTGTTGAGGGAAGTGATACATCAAGATATGATAGATATCACATCCAACACCCCAATACTGCTATACCTTGATGCGTTACAAGTCCAATATAATCGGATGAATGACACATGAGATGTGTCATGTCAATGGTTACATTGAGATGTAATGCACCCTGTTGAATGTAGGCTAACATGCCTTATAAAAAGGTTATTCCAAACCTCTAAAATATGATGTAATCATATTCTGGCAAAGATGAGAGAGAAACTCATGCTGTGTGTTGATAATTCATTTAATGATAAATGATGAGAATAAATAAGTATGATCAAATACTTATGAGTATCCATATTGATTCCTTGCTATGTGAACCCTAATACAGGGTAATGCTATGTGAAACCCTATTACAAGTTAATGCTATGTGATCCCTAATACAAGTAATGCTATGTGAAACCCTATGACAAGTTAATGCTATGTGAACCCTAATACAGGGTACTGCTATGTGAAATTCTAACACAGGGTAATCCTATGTGAAGCTCATATACAGACTAATGGGTTATGAATGTAATAAGATAACCCTTGTATTGCGTGATACTGATATGTAATTGTATCATGATTACTAATCATGCAGATATGTTGAGAAGATGAGCATAGCCAGGGTTGGGCTATGATGCTTTGTTTATTGAGAATGTTTATAGGCTTTATAAGCCTTCATATGCTTTGTGTAGTAAGAATCATTGAACTTTGTGTACTATGTGTAATACATTTTGTAGCAATAATCATGATGTCCTTGGTCAGATGATCTGAAGGTATTAAGATATCTAATAAAGTGGTAATTAGTATCCTATGGTGAGTTATGGGTTCAAATACCAGATTCTATAATCATGATGATGAACTTGTCAAGAAGTGGAATTGTACTTGGTGAGTTAAGGGACTAAGATCCCAACACTTTGTGAAAAGAGTATGGATACATGCCATGACTCCACAATGACAATGCCATGCATTAGATATATGATCTAAGCCTGAAGAGAGTTAATGCTGTGGTAATGATTCTATAGTGAATAAACGTTATACATGTTCTTCATATTCCTTACAGGATAAGTGACATGTTGTTCTATCAAATTATAGCCACATTGCTTTTGATAAGAATGATGTTCTAATGTACTAGACATTGAATTAACTGCTGCCAAACAAATATGATTTCTTTGTGTATATTATTCTTCTTAAGCTGCAATAATAATGTTTCTGGCGGAGAGTTATATCTCTCGTTGGGGCAAGTTACAATTGTCTCACCCCAGTGGGAATCACATTTTTAGGTGGACGCGGACGAGGAGGCAGGAATCCTTCAGTAGGTGAAGGGCAGCAACAACAGTAGCAGGGACAACAGTGAATCTCAGGTGGAGACATTGGTTGTTATGCCTTGTATAGATGTAAATAGAGTCCTATGTGTCATCTCTGTACTCTCAGGTCCTCGGAGTAGTAGTCAGTGCTTTCGAGATTTTGGCTCGGTGCCTCGAGATTTTATACTGCATGTGTTTAGCTTAGCATGATAGTTAATGCTTGTAATTCTCTGAAGGAGATTATACAAAATATGTACCTTTGAACAAGAATGTAAATATGTTACTTTGGTTCTATGTGAGAAAGTTTTCCTTTGATGGATATCTTGATAAAAAGGTTTTAATTTTTAGTGATTTTTGGTAATCCGCTGCTTAGTGAATGCTTCCGCATTAGTTAATTATGTTTTTGAGAGTTGTATGCCACAATTAAGTGGTATCATAACTCTAAGTTCACTGAGTCTACAAAGACATAGGACTAAGGTTGTAGAGTCTGTTATAAGTGTCTTCTAGTTTATATGATAGTATCTTTTGCTCACATAGGAGAAGAAGAACTTGAAGATGTCTAGACCACATGAAGAACATGCTGCTGAGGGCAGCACTGCTGCACTAGGAGGAGGTGCAGGAGACCATGATAGAGAGGAGCCCGTACCTGAACATCCCCAGTTCAATCAAGCTGACATGGGGAACCCAGCCTTCCAAGCCATATTTGGGCAGTTTATAGCTGCCATGACTCACATGACTGATAAGATGCAAATATCTGCACCTAGGGCATCATCTCACCATGAGGGCTATGGAGCCGGCAAGACTTTTGAGAGACTTCGCCGGGTTGGAGCCTTAGATTATGCTGGTATATCTGATCCAGCAGATGCTGATTTGTGGCTGACAGAACTGGAAAAGGCTTTCAAGATCCTTGATATCCCTGAAGCTGAAAAGGTAAGACATGTTGTGTACCTCCTAAAAGGGAGTGCTGGTCATTGGTGGATGATAGAGGAAGATAAGAGACCAGGTGAAGAAATTGGATGGGTGGTTTTCCGATGAGAATTCTTCAGTAGATACTTCCCTAAGAAGTATCTAGATGAGAAGATCTCTCAATTTGAGAGGATCAAATAAGGACAGATGAACGTTAGCGAATATGAAGCTAAGTTCATGGAGTTGTTGCGGTTTTGTCCGCAAATGGCAGTTAGTGATGAGGAAAGAATTCAACATTTTGAAAAGGGGTTGAACGCTGAACTAACCACTCCTGTGTTTGCTTTAGAGAATAGGGAGAGGTTTTCTAACTTTGTGGAGTCAGTAAGGAGGATAGAGAGGTCTAAAATCGAGAAACAACAAACTAGTGGCAAGAAGGTGTACACCCAGTCTCAAGGACAAAGGTCTGAAAGTTTTAAGAGGCCGAGATTTTCTGCATCGGCAGCATCATCATCGAGATTCCATACCTAGACACAATGGATGCCAAGTAGGGGTAGGGATCGTAGTAATGTTCCAAGTAGAGCCTCTGACATAGCATCAACATTGGTATCTGGACCTCACATACCCTCTTTTACACCTAGGATCTGTTATCAATGTAGACAACCGAGACATCTAGTAAAGGATTGTCCAGGCGGGAATTCAATGAGGACTCAACCTCAGGGGCAGAGTTAGCAAGGATCACAAAGGAGGTAGTTTCCTAGTAACAATAGAGGACGTGGACAGACGTCCCAGATAGGTCAGATGAAATACATTCATCCTGATATTTCATTTCCTAATTCTATGTGTTAAAGATATAAAAGTAGTTATTTTTGAACTTCCTTTGACTAGCCCTATAAGGACACAAGGAAGATGAGAATCTACATCTTACTAAGTATTTCTTAAAATGCTGTATAATCTCTCTTATCTTTGTGATACAAGATGAGATATAGAAGTGATGCCTGGAGAAAATCTAGGAATGGAAAAATCCAATGTGATAGGAAAAGTGAGGAATATGATAGCAAATAAAGTACATACTACCTAATATCAATACTTATATACCATGTCCAGGTATATGATTATTGAAGATAAGGCAAGTATGAAACTCTCAGATTGTTATCTTTTTTATTACTCTGATCAAGTAGTCATTCTGAAACAATCTAGAGAGTATAATGAAACTAATAAGAAGAGCTAAGTGAACATTCCTAATTAAAAAGGAAAAGCTATGTGAACATTCCCAACTAAAAGGAAAAGCTATGTGAACATTCCCAACTAAAAGGAAAAGCTATGTGAACATTCCCAACTAAAAGGAAAAGCTATGTGAACATTCCCAACTAAAAGGAAAAGCTATGTGAACATTCCCAACTAATAGGAAGAGCTAAGTGAACATTCCTAACTAAAAGGAAAAGCTATGTGAACATTCCCAACTAAAAGGAAAAGCTATGTGAACATTCCCAACTAAAAGGAAAAGCTATGTGAACATTCCTAACTAAAAGGAAAAGCTTTATGAACATTCCCAACTAAAAGGAAAAGCTATGTGAACATTCCCAACTAAAAGGAAAAGCTATGTGAACATTCCCAACTAAAAGGAAAAGCTAAGTGAACATTCCCAATTACATAGAGTTTGCTAAGTGAACTTTCCTAAATGAATAAAGGATTGCTGAGTGAATTATCTCTGTTATATATATATGATTTCCCTTTTGATAAATATTCTTGGGTGATAATAGAAGTATGTTTTTTTATGCTTCTTCCTTTCAATAATATGGACATCATATGTTAGGGGTTTATGCTTTGCATAAACATAAACATTGATAAGGTTGAATTAATGAAAGGAACTTTGTGTGAATTACAGATCAATGATATCTCCATAACATTGAGAAATTAGGTGGAGACTAGAAGGCATGATTAATGAATAATCTGTCCCTCCCTTTTTCTTGGGATTTCGGGGATGAAATCCTTGTTAGGGGTATATAATTTGTAACATCCCTGACCTGGGTTATGTGTTAACCCTAGATGTTTTGCCTAATAAGGTTGAGTATATGCTTAATCTTATCTTGGGAAAAGTAATTAGGGCTCATGAGAAACTTATGTTTCAATTTTGGTCTTGTTTGAACAATGTTGAAGCAATGTTTGCTTATTTTGGACTAAAGTGTAAATTACCCAAGTTGAGGGGTTAAATTGAAAATGTTACATGATAAGATGTTCCTCTGATGTTGAGACATCATAATAATGAATATGATGTAGTGGTATGGTTTTCACAAGCTTGTAAAGCAATCCTTGTGCATTAAAACCTAGTTTTAGTGTAAAGTGCAATTTACCCAAAACCTAGGGTTCAATATGCAAATTACCACTTCAACAAGGTCCCTAATGTTTCTTGGCATATTTTAGAGCAAATAAAATGAGAGGGGCGCCTCATTTGAGTTAAGTTGGAGGAGAGAGAATCTTGATATTAAAATAATCAAGATTTAATCCTAAGTGAAACCCTAATTCAATTTAGGGCAAAAATGAATGTATTAATTAAAGGTCCTTCAACCAAAATTAAAATGGTTGGATTCAGATGTGTGTGGATGATCTTAAAGCCTTGCAAAGGCATGAGCATATCCTAAGGAGGTGAAATTCCACTCACCATAATTATAAGAAAAAGAATTTCCACTCAAATATGGATATTCTTATTATAAGGGTTAAGGTGCTTAATTTCTTTTCCCTTAATTCTTGGATAATGGAAGGGAGCTCGGTGGTATAGAGATGACTTTGCATTTAAGAAACCAAGGGGTTTGTGGCAACAAATTTGGAATTAAAAGACTTTTATAAAGTATTTTCTCTCTGATCAATTTTCTTATAAAAGTACCTTTTCCAAGCCAAAACAAAGGCTTTTTCGAATTCCTTTCTTTCCCCTTTCTTGGAAAACGACCAAGGAGCTGTGGAGGATCAGGAAGATGACCCCCAACCTGTTGGTAAGGTTCTTGACCTCCTTTCACCTTGAATCCATGGTGAAAATCGAAAATCAATGCATAAATTCTTCATATCTCGATCCCCTCTTCAATTCTAACCAATTCTTTTTACTCAACGCTTGAGGACGACCCTTGGAATAGTGAAAGGATTTGCATCCACCATTGTTTACGTGATCTTGGAGCTTTGGAGCTCAATTAGAGGCGGGTTTTATAACTTGAACCCTTAATTTTATTATTGCAATCAGTTTCTTATCAATTGGTGATCATTTCTACACTTCCAAAATTAAGTTTGGTTGATTGATGCAATCTCCATGGAAATCACAGTAGTTTTCATGAGTTTGGAGCTTGATGATGATGACATCATCATAAGCACACACCTCCCCAAATATCTAGGGCAAACGGTTTCACCAAACTGTTTGGTGGTTTGGTTTCCAAACCGTTTGGAATGGTTGACCGTTTGAGATGGTTGACCGTTTGAAGATATATGTTGTGGTGCTTGGATTTTGATCCAATGGTTTCAATTGGTTTGATCTTGAAGGTTTCAATTGTGAATGATTACTTAATTGCAAACCCTAATCGACTAAGTGCTGAATTTCCAATTGATTGAGATGATGTTTTGGGTTGATTGACCCAAACGGTTTCAAAACCATTTGGGGATCACCCAAACGGTCTCAAGACCATTTGGGGGTCACCCAAGACCGTTTGGAGGTCTAGGGTTAAGTATGGCTAAGTGTTTTAAGGTCCAAAGGTACCAAATTGAATTGCAACGAAGTGCTGATTTGATAATCAATCCAATGGTCCAAAACCCTAATTGGATGTCATGGATTTTGATGACGGAATGGGCAAACAGTCTCAAGACCATTTGGAGATCAACCAAACGGTCTCAAGACAGTTTGGTGGTCATCCAAGACCATTTGAGGTCAGGTCATATCATGTGATGATGATAGTTCATTGATTTCAATTGATTTGGTTCCACAATGTCAACCATTGATAGATCCTTGATTTCAAACCCTAAGTGATGGTTTCTTGATTATCAAACCTAGTTCAATTGGGTTCAAAACCCTAAATTGAAGGTCTAATTGAATGGTGATTCATTGGTCCAATTGATGAATACTTTGGTGATTCAATTTATAATTGGTCCATGGATTGAAACCTTGAGTTGATTGAGTGTTGAAGTACCTTTTTGGTCCATGCGGTTTTGAGAAGGTTTGGACCAAATAGTCTCAAGACCGTTTGGGATCAAACGATCTCAAACCGTTTGGAGACCCAAAGTGCAAACGGTTTCAATACCTACTTTGTCCAATTGGTTTCAAGTATAACTTGTTCAAATGGTTTTCAACCAATTGATTTATGAGAACCAAGATCATTGAGGGTCTAAGTAATTAACATTGTGAAGATCAACATGGTTAATCCATTTGAATATCTCATGTAATTGAAAGTCCAATATGGTGAACATGTTTAGATACTTAACGCATTTGAAGATTTCAATGGTTAACCCAATTGACCACTTTGTGGAATTGAAAGTTTAATTGGTCAATTCTTTTGAATTCCTTATATAATTGATGGTTTAATTGATTAGACCATTTGGACATCTAATATGATCAAAGGTCAATCAATTATGTGATTATTAAAGATGTAGACCCATGATGATTGTGAAGGTTAACCCTAGCTATGTGTACTCAAGTGAAGAGTTAACCTGGATCAATCTTGGAGTATTTAACATCCTAGAGAGGATGAGAGAGAGAGAATGAGAGAGATGAATGTTATTATAATTAAGCCCTAATTCTATCACTATGAATAAAATATGTTATAAGGGTTTGATCCATAATAATGAGATCATGAAACCCTAATCATTGGGACCTAACCCCAATTCAGGGCAATTCTAAGTGAAACCCTAATTGGGATGAATAGTAAACCCTAATCGAGGGTTATTGAATTTACACCCTTTTCTGAAGTGAAATTTGTGTGAAACCCTAATTAGGGCAAAGCTATGTGTAAAACCCTAATTTAGGGCAAAGTTGAGTGTTATCATAAATCCAGGGTGATGATGTAACCCTAACTTAGTGTAACAACAAAGGAAACCCTAATTTAATGGGAATTGTACATCCTAACCCTAATTTGGGTATGAGGTAAGAGAAACCGTACTTGGATGTGAATAGAAAACCTTAATCCCTAAAATGGGGAAAGGTGCATGAAACCCTAATATAGGGTAGTGCCACTAATCCTATGTGAAGACCTAGCACTGGGTGATGTGTTGTGTAATCTTAATTTCACATAATACTAAGTGAAACCCTGATATAGAAGGATGATTATATGAAACTCTATTGAAGAGTAATACTATGTGAAATACATAAATGTATGGAATATGCTATGTGAATCCAAAAATTATAAGTATGAAGGATACTATTCCTAATAATGGAATAGTGATTAGTGATATGACAAATGTAACACCTAGAGAGGTTGATAATGAATATCCTTATATTAATAGTTCCTAACTCAAGGATGAGTCCATAGTATTGGCAACGATTGTATAATCTAAGTGAGTGACTAATGACCAATACTTTACATGATAAATGTGATGAACTGGTGCATAAGGTATAAGGATGGGGAAATACCCTAATACAAGCTAAGTGGATGAACTCTAGTAAAATCAAGGTGTGGAGGGAAGTGATACATCAAGATATGATAGATATCACATCCAACACCCCAATACTGCTATACCTTGATGCGTTATAAGTCCAATATAATTGGATGAATGACACATGAGATGTGTCATGTCAATGGTTACATTGAGATGTAATGTACCCTGTTGAATGTAGGCTAACATGCCTTATGAAAAGGTTATTCCAAACCTATAAACTATGATGTAATCATATTCTGGCAAAGATGAGAGAGAAACTCATGCTGTGTGTTGATAATTCATTTAATGATAAATGATGAGAATAAATAAGTATGATCAAATACTTATGATTATCCATATTTATTCCTTGCTATGTGAACCCTAATACAGGGTAATGCTATGTGAAACCCTATTACAAGTTAATGCTATGTGATCCCTAATACATGTAATGCTATGTGAAACCCTATGGCAAGTTAATGCTATGTGAACCCTAATACAGGATACTGCTATGTGAAATTCTAACACAAGGTAATCCTATGTGAAGCTCATATACATACTAATGGGTTATGAATGTAATAAGATAACCCTTGTATTGCATGATACTGATATGTAATTGTATCATGATTACTAATCATGCAGATATGTTGAGAAGATGAGCATAGCCAGGTATGGGCTATGATGCTTTGTTTATTGAGAATGTTTTATAGGCTTTATAAGCCTTCATATGCTTTATGTAGTAAGAATCATTGAACTTTGTGTACTATGTGCAATACATTTTATAGCAAGAATCATGATGTCCTTGGTCAGATGATCTGAAGGTATTAAGATATCTAATAAAGTGGTAATTAGTATCCTATGGTGAGTTATGGGTTCAAATACCATATGCTATAATCATGATGATGAACTTGTCAAGAAGTAGAATTGTACTTGGTGAGTTAAGGGACTAAGATCCCAACACTTTGTGAAAAGAGTATGGCTACATGCCATGACTCCACAATGACAATGCCAGGCATTAGATATATGATCTAAGCCTAAATAGAGTTAATGATGTGGTAATGATTCTATAGTGAATAAACCTTATACATGCTCTTCATATTCCTTAAAGGATAAGTGACATGTTGTTCTATCAAATTATAGCTGCATTGCTTTTGATAAGAATGATGTTCTAATCTACTAGACATTGAATTAACTGCTGCCAAAAAAATATGATTCCTTTGTGTATATTATTCTTCTTATGCTGCAATAATAATGTTTCTGGCAGAGAGTTATATCTCTTGCTGGGGCAATTTACAATTGTCTCACCCCCATGGGAATCATATTTTTAGGTGGATGCAGACGAGGAGGCAGGAATCCTTCAGTAGGTGAAGGGTAGCAACATCAGCAACAGGGACAACAGTGAAGTCTCAGGTGGAGACACTGGCTGTTATGCCTTGTATAGATGTAAATAGAGTCCTATGTGTCGTCTCTGTACTCTCAGGTTCTCAGAGTAGTAGTCAGTGCTTTCGAGATTTTGGCTCAGTGCCTCGAGATTTTATACTGCCTGTGTTTAGCTTAGCAGGACAGTTAATGCTTGTAATTCTCTGAAGGAGATGATACAGAATATGTACCTTTGAACAAGAATGTAAATATGTTACTTTGGTTCTATGTGAGAAAGTTTTCCTTTGATGGATCTCTTGATAAAAAGGTTTTAATTTTTAGTGATTTTTGGTAATCCACTGCTTAGTGAACGCTTCAGCATTAGTTAATTATGTTTTTGAGAGTTGTGTACCACACCCACTATTGAAAAAAGCAACTCATGAGTATGAGTTCTCAGACAAATATATAAGGGAAATTAACCCACTAGGTATGGGGATCCCTCTAAATATTGACATGTGGACAATCTTCTTTGACATGGTTGTAAACAAAAAAGGAGTTGGAATAGGCATAGTCCTTCAAAACCCCCATGGAGGTTAGCTGCCTGTAGCAAGATTGCTAGAATTTTACTCCACTAACAACATGGCTAAATACAAAACCTGCATTTTGGGACTCCATTTCGTTAGACAGCAAGGGGCACAATGCCTCTAGGTCTTCATTGACTCCCTCCTTGTCATCTCTCAAGTCTAGAAAAACTAGAGAACACACTAACAGAAATCGGTACCCTACCAAGAGCACATGTTTTCTCTAGATTGAGACTTCAAGCATATATCCTTTTACTTCATCAGAAGGGAGCACAATGTCTTTAATGACACTCTAGAAAGCCTTGCGTCATGGATTGACATTTAGGAGGATTAGACCTTCTCTCTCGAAGCCAAGACACTTACTCAACCCTCTTATTGCATGGACATAGACAATGCACCCAACAACAAAGAAAGGGTCTGATTCACGATATCAATATGTATCAATCAAACCATGTCCTTCCTGAGAACCTCTCTTAGAGAGATCAACTAACACTCAAATGATAAGCCATGTAGTATGTTCTAGCGTCAGAACAACTATACCGCATATCTTACAATCAAACTTTTCTTCAATGTGTCAACAAGACAGAAGTTGAATCTCTAATAAAGGAGGTGCATGCAGGATCATGCAACACACATGAAATGAGTCATGCTATATAAGATAATACAAATCTTAAGGTACTACTAGAACACCATGGACACTGACTATTACTTGTTAGTCTGTATATCTCGAGCTTGTGAAATTCATGGAAACCACATCCATTTGCCCACTAATCAGCTTTACAAAATGGCCATGCCTTGGACATTCTCATCTTAGGGAATTAACATGATCAGAAAGATGAATTCTAAGGTGTCAAATGACAATTACTTCATCTTGGTTGTGATTGACTACTTTACCAAGTGGGTAGAAGCAATATCCATCCCAATGTCGTAGCCCAACAAGTCATCAAGTTCCTCTAGAACAATATGATAAGCCAATACAGGATATTGCATGTGATCATTTCATATTATGGGACAATCTTCATCATCAATACTTTCAAGGAGTACCTAGACTCTTTGGCATTCAAACATCATTGAATGTCACCCTATTGACCTCATACGAAAGGAGCTATCAAAGCTGCAAACAAAAATCTGATCAAGATTATGAAGAAAACTATCAGCTCTCATGCCAACTACAATGAATATCTTTCGATGGCTTTGTGGACCTACCACACTTCCATCAAAATTTCCACTGAGGCAACGCCATACTCTCTAGTACATGGGATGGAAGAAATCTTGCCAGTGGAAATGTAGATCATTCACTCTACATATTACAATAAATTAATATTTCGGAGATCGAATGGCTTCAAGATCGAGTCTAATACCTAACACTCTTAAAGAACAATGAGCAAAAGCCCTACACCATGCACAATGTTATGAAGCAAGAATAGCTCAAGTATTAAACAAGAAGGTTCAACCACACTACTTCTAGAAGGGCAACATGGTACTATGAGTCATAAAGAATGTTGATTCCAGGGGCAAGTTTAATCCGAAATGGGAAGGACCCTACATCATCCATGAAATCTATGACTAGGGGGGGCTGCGCCTAAAAGACATGGATGGAGATGTTCATCTTCATCACTCAAACATTGTCCTTGTAAAATGATATTTTTGAAAACTACTAGAGGGGGGGTGAATAGAGTTTTATAGATAATTTAACAATTATTGAACTCAAACAACCACAATGAAAATATTGGACAAGGAGACACAAGGTTTAGAGTGGTTCCAACTATAGCAAATACTATAGCCGTCAATCCACTACCCGGTTGCTTACCCAACCGGGATTTGAAAAGAAATTTATTTTATTACCTCACAAGGAATTTACATAAAATACAATCTCTTTTCCTAAACCCTTCAAGCAGCCTTCACCTAGAAGTAATCGCCAACCTTGAAGCAGCCTTCCCTTGAAGTAGATGCACCAACTCCCATTGCACCAGCCTTCTGAAGTAGCTTCCCTTGCGATAGCCTTCTTGAAGTAGCTTGAAGTCCCCTTCTCCACCTGAGAAGTTAACCCTCTCCAATCCGCAGCCTCCAACCCTAGGAGTAGCAAGGAGAGTACAAAAGATAAAAAGGAACAAGAAAGAAAAAGGAAATTACAACTTATCCTTTAAGCCCAAGGCTTGATATGCCTAGATCAAGCGTATAGATCTCCTAGCCAAGTGTGTGAACTTGTGATTGCTGTGGGTAGGAGAATCTAGCCTATAGGACACGAAATTGAGCTAAGGAGAATGTATGCCAAAGATCACAGTGCTCAAATTGCTTGCAACAGATTGCTCAAGTATGCTCAAGTGTATTCTCAAGTGTAACAAGTGAATTATAGTGTCCTATGGCTTGTCCTATTTATAGGAATGGCCTAAGTATGCCTAAGGACGTTCTAGACAACTTCTAGGGGTTTCTAAGTGCTTAACTAGCCGTTAGGTACAAAGTTATTGCTTTAACAACGGCTAGTTAATTTATTCTGCAGTTGCTGTCAGAGACTATCTCGGTCGACAAATGGTCGACCGAGACACCTACTCGGTCGAACTTTTGTCGACCGACAGGCTCTCTGGAACAAGTGATTTGCAACGTCTTTCTTCAACTGCCAACTAACTTGTCTGTTGTGTCTAACGACTACTTTGGATCTTTCTCGGTCGAGAAGATTGTCGACCGAGAGTGTCTCGGTCGAGGAGTTTGTCGACCGAGAGTGATCCTGTTTCAAGGTTTCAATTTAGGCATTAATTATATGTGTGAGTGTGCATAAATGATCCTATTTAAATGGGATGACATGTCTAACTATGGTGTTTGGCTAGGGAAAATCTAACGCTTGATTTACATGCAATTCTAAGTACTTGTACATTATATATTTGTACAAGTTTTTACAACAATGATTACATTGCATGAAAATATAAACAATTTAGCTTGTGGATTTTCCCTAGTTTCTTTGCCATCCATCTTAGTCCTGCACACTCAAGTAGCTCGTTAGATTAATAAGAATGAAATGTTTGTCATAATCAAAACAAAGGGATTTATAGATGTCCAATTAGCCAACAATCTCCCCCTTTTTGAAGATGACAAACATTTCCAAAATATAAATAAAGGAAATATAAAACATATGAGTTTCATACCTTTAGATTACCTTATGTAGCTTTTCCTCTTGTTTATAAAATGTGTGCTTATTATTCCCAATGAATTATGGAACATGAAATCCAGTTCATTTGGGAATATAGCAACTTTCAATGTAAAGCCAAGAGTATATTTATGAAACTCATTGATTGAGTTTTTCATAAATACTAAGTTATAGTTTTATTTATCTCTCCCCCTTTGTCATTTCAAAAAGATAACCGTTTTAATAAAAACTCCCCCTTAATTAGATATCCCGTCAAATCGAATGAAAAAGATGTCCATTGAAAAGCCAAAATAAAATAAGTAAACGTATTCGTTTTAAGAACCGCAGATATCAAAGAAAACATCTTCCAAAGGAGTAATAAGCAGTTGCTTCCTAATGTTGTTGAATTGATCTAGTGGAAGCGGTTTTGTAAAGATATCAGCCAATTGATTTTCCGTATCAACATGATGAAGGGAAACATGATTCTTTGAGATGTGATCCCTTAAGAAGTGATGACGGATTTCAATGTGTTTTGCCCGGCTGTGCAAAATAGGATTGTGTGCTAAGTTTATGGCGCTTGTGTTGTCACAAAAAATAGGTGTAGATGAAAGATTAAAACCATAATCGCTTAATACCTGTTGCATATAAAGAACTTGAGCACAACAAGACCCGACTGCCATATATTCAGCTTCAGTTGTAGATAGGGCAACCGTATTTTGTTTCTTGCTAAACCAAGATACTAAGGCTCTCCCTAATAAGAAACATCCACCACTAGTACTTTTGCGATCAAGTCGACAACCAGCATAATCCGCATCAGTATATGCTTTAAAATCCAGGGATTGTCCTTTTGGATACCATAAACCAAAACAAGTAGTACCAGCTAGATATCGAAGAATTCTTTTAACCGCTAGAAAATGAGATTGCATAGGTTGGGATTGAAATCGAGCACAAAGACCAACAAAAAACATAATGTCCGGTCGAGAAGCAGTTAAGTATAGCAAACTACCAATCATGGCTCTATATAAGGAATCATCAATAGGTTCCCCATTTTCATCCTTATCAGTTTTGATAGAGGTAGCCATAGGAGTAGTAGCATGTTTGCATTGATCCATCCCAAAACGTTTTAAAAGTTCTTTAGTATATTTTTCTTGGCTTATGAAAATTCCTGCAAGTGTTTGCTTAATTTGAAAACCAAGAAAGAATGTTAGTTCACCCATGAGGCTCATTTCAAATTCTTTTTGCATAATGTCACTGAATTGTGTGCATAATGAATCATTAGAAGCTCCAAAAATAATATCATCAACATATATTTGCACAACTAGGAAATCAGATGCATATGTTTTGAAGAATAAAGTAGAATCTGAATTTCCAATAGAAAAACCATTATCAAAAAGATATGTCTTGAGCCGTTCATACCAATTCCTAGGTGCTTGTTTTAGACCATAAAGTGCCTTTTTAAGTTTATAAACATGGTCACCTTTTTCTGGTATTTCAAAGCCAGGTGGTTGAGCAACATAAACTTCTTCTTGTATGATGCCATTTAGAAATGCACTTTTGACATCCATTTGATATAGCTTAATGTTTTTATGGGCAGCAATAGCTAGTAACATCCTAATAGCTTCAAGTCTAGCTACAGGTGCATATGTTTCATCAAAATCTATTCCTTCTTGTTGATTATATCCTTGTGCTACTAACCGAGCTTTATTCCTTATGACTTCTCCTGCCTCATTGAGCTTATTCCTAAACACCCATTTAGTTCCTATGATAGTTTTATCTTGTGGTTTAGGAACTAAATCCCATACATCATTTTTAGTGAATTGATTTAACTCCTCTTGCATGGCTATTATCCAGTAATCATCCTTAAGAGCTTCGGATATCTTCTTAGGTTCAATGATAGAAACAAAAGCCATGTTTGCAACATCTTTGAAGGATGACCGAGTTTTGACTTTATCATTTGGATCTCCAATAATTAGTTCTTGGGGATGATCCTTGATAAGCCTAGGTGTAGGTTGTGTTTCACCTTGGGGATCAGATATAGGAATTTTCTCACTATCATTGGAAATGGTTATATTTTCGAATTGATTAGTGAGATCAATGATATCTAGATTTTCAGACTTCGATTCTTCATGAAAAGAAACATGAATGGATTCCTCAACTTTTCTAGAGATAGTGTTATATACTCTAAAGGCTTTGCTAGAAGTGGAATATCCCAAGAAGAATGCTTTGTGTGATTTAGAATCAAACTTGTCTCTATCATCTTTGGTATTTAAAATGTAGCATGTGGAGCCAAAAGTATGAAAATAGTCAACTCTAGGTTTCTTAGAGTGTAATATTTCATATGGAGTTTTCTTCAAAAGAGAGTGAACAGTTACTCTATTAAGCACATAACAAGCAGTGTTTACAGCTTCAGCCCAAAAGGTTTTAGGTGTGTTGTGTTCAAGCATCATGGTCCTAGCCATTTCCTGTAGAGATCGATTTTTCCGTTCAACTATACCATTTTGTTGTGGGGTACGTGGAGCAGAAAAATTATGAGTATACCCTTGAGATGTACAAAAGGTCTCAAATGTATGATTCTCAAATTCGCCACCATGATCACTTCTAATGGTACATATTTTATGTTGTAAAAGATTTTCAATCTTGGAACAAAATTGCATAAAGACATGAATAGTATCATCTTTAGTTGCAATAAAATGTACCCATGTATATCTACTATAATCATCAACAATAACAAAACAGTATCTTTTACCACCAATAGATTGTGTCCTCATTGGTCCAAATAAGTCCATATGAATTAATTCTAAGGATCTACTGGTGCTAAGTACATGTTTTGATTTAAAAGATGTTTTGGTTTGCTTTCCCATTGTGCAGGGTTCACAGTTTTCAACTTGATCAAAAGACAAAGCAGGTAATCCACGAACAAGATCATATTTCACTAACTTTTTAATAGCATGTGAACTAGCATGTCCCAGCTTTTTATGCCATAGTTGTAAGGTATTTTCATTTGCAAGCAAGCATTTACCTACTACTGATTTCATAGAGTTTGGTTTAAGGATATAAAGATTTCCAACTCTATTTCCTTCATAAACGACATTTGTAGTGTTTTCTATCAATAATTTGCAGCAGGTTTTGTTAAATAACACATCATAACCGCTATCACATAGTTGACTTACACTTATTAAATTATGATGCAATCCATCAACAAGTAGAACATTTTTAATTTCGAGATTTGTTCCAACATTACCTATTCCAACGATTTTGCCCTTACCATTGTCTCCAAAGGTGACCGTTCCACTTTTCTTTTCTTCAAAAGTTTGAAATGCGTCCTTGTTCCCGGTCATATGTTTGGAGCAGCCACTGTCAACTACCCATTCCTGCATTAGAATGTAGATTTTGGTACCCATGTGATGGTCCGATATGGTTAGAAACTTTTTAAGTGCTTATGTATATAAAAGTTATAATACAGAAAACCAGTCGGTCAACAATTGTTCGACCGATATTTGTCTCGGTCGACAATTTGTCGATCGAGCAGGTTACTGTATCACAAGCAAAAACACAGAAAATTTCTCGGTTGACCAATTTTCGACCGAAATAGGTGCTGTAAATTTTTGATTTGTTAAAGACATCCAGTCGGTCGACAATACTTCGACCGACCCAGAGCTCGGTCGACAATACTTCGACCGACATAGTTTCTGTTTCAGCAATGCAGAAAAAATAATAACAATAAGCATAGCACCTTTTGTTGAGATAAGACAATATAAATAGCAAAATTAAGCAATTGGTCATATCTCAACTACATTCCATTCTTCTAGGTTTGGGGTTTTGGGATCCAAACTAAGTCGGACTCCTTAGTCTTGTAGGGGCATGAAAAACAATAATGTCCAAGACGTAAGCAGAAATGACAAGTAATAGAGTCAATTTCATTTCTCTTTCTAGTCATTGTGTTCTTGGGTACAAACATAGTTTGGGTCTTTTTGGGTTGGTTTTTCTTTGGAACATATCCCAAACCTTTTCTTCCATTGAAGACAGTACCATCTCTCAATATGTTATCAAGAATATCTTTTCTTCTTAACTTATAAAGTTCTCTTTGCAACGTAGCAATGTCATTCATCTTCTTATGTATATCTTTTCTTGCTTGGTCTAAATCAGAAAACAATGAATCATTTTCTTTTACAATATTATCATAGTCCGAATGGTTGCACAAGATAGGTTGAGTTTGATAATCTTGTAGTTTAGCTAGAAAATCAGTCTTTTCTTTTGATAGAAGATCAACATTGGTTTCCAAATTGAGTAGCTTTCTAGTGCAATCATCTAAAGATGTTTTTAAAGATACATTTTCAAGATCAATGTTGTTCTTTTCATAAGAAAGTTAATCTAATTTGGCAATGATCTCATTATTTGATTTTATAGCCTTCTTTAGTTTCTTCTTGGCATCAACATACTTATCATGAGTTTCTTGTAAACTAGTAATTAACTCTTCTTTAGGAAGATCAACTAGGCTTACCTCTTAAGAGTCTTCATTTTCTTCTCTTTCCATTAGACATTCCACCTCTTCTCCGCTTTCACTGTCACTTGACTCATCCCAGGCAGCTTTATAGGCTTTTTCTCCTTTCTTTTTATGTGAGCTTTTCTTTCCCTTCTTTGCTTTGGGACATTCATTTTTGAAATGCTCTTTCTTCCCACATTCAAATCACCTGGGAGTAGAGGAACTAGAAATTTTGTTAGATTTAAACCTTTTGTACTTCTTACCGTTGACGATTAAGGCTTCTTCTTCTTCTTCACTTGACTCCTCACTTTCTTGTGTGACGACTTTTGAGGCTTTGAGAGCCACATCCTTCTTCTTCCCACTTTGGTGTTCACGTTCTCTTCTTTCTTCCTCTTCTAGATCTGCTTCATGAGCTTCTAAATTACCAATGAGTTATTCCATTTTGAGGCGAGTGAGGTCGTTTGCTTCTGCAATGGCTGTCACCTTTGGCTTGTACTTTGGAGGAAGTGATCGAAGAATTTTTGATACCTGGTCTTCCTCAAGGACAGGTTTTCCTAAGGCACTTAAACCATTAACAATAGTAGAGAATTTTGAATACATTTCACTAATAGATTCATTTGGATCCATACGAAAATGTTCAAGCTTTGTTTTAAGCAGACTAATTTTGGAATTTTTGACTTGGGATGTACCCTCATAAGTGATGGACAATCTATGCCAAATATCATATGCTGTATCACAATTTGATATTCTATTAAATTCTCCTACAGAAATAGAACAATATAAAATGCTTACAGCTTTTGCGTTCATTTGGGCCTGTTTTACCGTGTTTGCATCCCATTCCGCAAAGTCATTTTGAGGGAATTCATAAGGAGTAGATACCATTCTCCATAGATCCCAGTTGACACCTTGGAAGTAGAACTACATCCTTCTCTTCCAGTATTGGTAGTTTGTTCCATCGAATGCCGGCGGCCTAGCAACAAGAGTCCCTTCAATGTTGAGGTTGTTGAGCATTCCATCACCCATTTCTTCAAGACCTTGTTAGGGTTCCTTGAAGCCTGCTCTGATACCAATTGAAAACTACTAGAGGGGGGGGGGGTGAATAGAGTTTTATAGATAATTTAACAATTATTGAACTCAAACAACCACAATGAAAATATTGGACAAGGAGACACAAGGTTTAGAGTGGTTCCAACTATAGCAAATACTATAGCCGTCAATCCACTACCCGGTTGCTTACCCAACCGGGATTTGAAAAGAAATTTATTTTATTACCTCGCAAGGAATTTACATAAAATACAATCTCTTTTCCTAAACCCTTCAAGCAGCCTTCACCTAGAAGTAATCGCCAACCTTGAAGCAGCCTTCCCTTGAAGTAGATGCACCAACTCCCGTTGCACCAGCCTTCCCTTGAAGTAGATGCACCAACTCCCGTTGCACCAGCCTTCTGAAGTAGCTTCCCTTGCGATAGCCTTCTTGAAGTAGCTTGAAGTCCCCTTCTCCACCTGAGAAGTCAACCCTCTCCAATCCGCAGCCTCCAACCCTAGGAGTAGCAAGGAGAGTACAAAAGATAAAAAGGAACAAGAAAGAAAAAGGAAATTACAACTTATCCTTTAAGCCCAAGGCTTGATATGCCTAGATCAAGCGTATAGATCTCCTAGCCAAGTGTGTGAACTTGTGATTGCTGTGGGTAGGAGAATCTAGCCTATAGGACACGAAATTGAGCTAAGGAGAATGTATGCCAAAGATCACAGTGCTCAAATTGCTTGCAACAGATTGCTCAAGTATGCTCAAGTGTATTCTCAAGTGTAACAAGTGAATTCTAGTGTCCTATGGCTTGTCCTATTTATAGGAATGGCCTAAGTATGCTTAAGGACGTTCTAGACAACTTCTAGGGGTTTCTAAGTGCTTAACTAGCCGTTAGGTACAAAGTTATTGCTTTAACAACGGCTAGTTAATTTATTCTGCAGTTGCTGTCAGAGACTATCTCGGTCGACAAATGGTCGACCGAGACACCTACTCGGTCGAACTTTTGTCGACCGACAGGCTCTCTGGAACAAGTGATTTGCAACGTCTTTCTTCAACTGCCAACTAACTTGTCTGTTGTGTCTAACGGCTACTTTGGATCTTTCTCGGTCGAGAAGATTGTCGACCGAGAGTGTCTCGGTCGAGGAGTTTGTCGACCGAGAGTGATCCTGTTTCAAGGTTTCAATTTAGGCATTAATTATATGTGTGAGTGTGCATAAATGATCCTATTTAAATGGGATGACATGTCTAACTATGGTGTTTGGCTAGGGAAAATCTAACGCTTGATTTACATGCAATTCTAAGTACTTGTACATTATATATTTGTACAAGTTTTTACAACAATGATTACATTGCATGAAAATATAAACAATTTAGCTTGTGGATTTTCCCTAGTTGCTTTGCCATCCATCTTAGTCCTGCACACTCAAGTAGCTCGTTAGATTAATAAGAATCAAATGTTTGTCATAATCAAAACAAAGGGATTTATAGATGTCCAATTAGCCAACAATTTTTGCTCATCAGATTGCAGTGACGAGAAAAAACAATGTAAAGGAGCAAAAACCTCCCCCCTTCCAAAAAATTATAAATCTACTCAAACACTAGACCACATACCCCATGCACCTTGAAATGGGAAGATAAAAGAGAATCTATGTTACAACCCCAATTTTTGGGTTCTTTTTGGTGAGAAATGTAATTTATCCTATTAAAGATATTTGAACAAATAATGATATAATCTGTTTTGAATAAAAGGATTTCGTTTACAATAGCCTTGTTGGTCGTTTTGTTGGCTTTATTGGCTATTGGGCCCAATAACAAGGATACGACAAAAGAAACTCCATTATTAATAAGAAATGGAGAAAAGAAAGATGTAGAAACCTCTAGAAGGCAAAAGAATGTTATCCAAAGGTTTATTTCTGCCTCTTGGGTTCCTTGGGTTCCAAGGAGTCCAAAGTTGCAAAGATAATGCAACAAGAAAAGAAAAGATCAATTAAGTATTTCTTTATTAAGAAAGAAATTGAAAATAATGTTTAAATATGGGAAATAAGTGGAAAGAGGTATGATTGAGTTATCTTTGGTGGATTTTCGTATCCATAAGGTTTATAATGTTAAAAGGAATTCTAAAAAGGAAAATAAAAGAGAGATAAATAGAAATCCTCAAAAAGAGATATTTTAATGAAGAAATAAAAAGGATAATGAGAAATAATGGATATAGATGCATCTAGAAGGATAATGAGTATCCACTAAAAAGGATTTCGAAATATTAGAGTTTCTTGGGGTCCAAGGAGCCCCAATGGAGAAAAAGAAAGATAAAATACCAATAATACAAAATAAGAGGATAATGTGATACATAATTAATGAATTTTGTGGTTTTTCTAAAAAGGAGGTATTTTCTACTAAAAGAAAATATAATTTCGTGACAATGGCTTAAAAGTCAAGTATAAAGAGAATAAGAGAGAAGATTTTCGAGTTCATAATTACCCAATGAACATGGTTTATTAAAAGGATAATTAGGAGAGAGAAGGTTGCTTCTCAATAAAGGAATTGGATTCCTATTGGGAAAGGGCTCTGTTTCTTTGTGGGCAAGCATGCTGGGGCATGGATACCCTCCCCTATATAAGGGTAGAGCCCATGGTCGAGCCCAAGGAGATCCCACATGTTTCTCTCTCTATTTCCCATCTTCTTCTTTGATGCAAACCCTAGCCACGTGGTTGGTGCTTTCCCTGGAGCAACGGGGAGCTGTGGAGTCATCTTGATGAAGGATTGGTGTTCCCCAATGACCAGAGGACGATCAACTATCATCCCTGAGTGCTCGACCTCACACAATTACCTGCAGCAGGCCTGCAGTACGGCCGCGGGTCGCAGGTCCAGTGCCCCTGCACTTGGCCATCCAGACCATGGGTCGAAGCTTGGGTGGGCACAGTGGAGGGCGTCGGAGGCAGGACGACAGTCTCCGGTGACCTTCAGGTCCAGGAAAAGGGAGAGAAGCTGTGCCAATCGCGGTTGTGGCGGCAACTTTAGGGTTGCACAAGGTTGAAGATAGGCGGGGTGCCGTTGGAAGGTTTTGCCCCTCCGGGCATTGCAAGACCAAGGATCCGCGTGGGGGCATAATTGCCTTTTCGTTATGTTTCTAAACCAACCAAGTTACACTGCATGGAAAGGGCGACGTGGCAGCCTCCCATTGGTCCGAGTAAGTAATTCTTGAAAAAATTGTATTTAAATATTGGTAGCTCGGATGGATGCATGTAAAATATGAAAGTTTCTCAGAAAAATGAGATGAATCCATTAAAAATATATTCAGAAGCTAATTCATCTTGTAGTTCGAAAAGTAGTGGAAGTTATCAACTTTAATGCATTAATGATTAAGAAACCCTAAATTGAGATGATTAATGTATTTAGAAGGGTTTTATAGATGATTAAAGTTGATATTAACATGTTAATCATAAAAAGATACATTAAGATCGAAAAGGATGAACTTTGCACGTAATTGGTTTAATTTAGAGTTACATGTGCTAAAACGAGCTTTAATGGGCCTTGAAACCCTAATGTTAGTAATTGTGACTCCTAATGGCTTTAATTATTTAAATTCATGAATAAGCTGAGATATGATGGTTCTAAGCTAATTTGAGTATAAAGGTTCCTAATTGTGGATAAATACCCTTAAAATAGTAATTAAGGTTTTCTAATGGATAAAGGTGGAATTAATGATAAAAAGAGTTCATATGTGAATTAGATCATAATGAACTATGAGTTGTTAATGCGGAAGGAACCAAAGATGATAATTAGGCCTAATGATCTTATCATGAATTAAAAGGATAAGAATGGCAGTTTTAATGTAAAAGAGCATAATGGACTTAATTGAAGTTTAATTGTGCCTTTTATCTGAATTAAGGTTATATGTTGTTAAAAGGTAACCTTAATATCTTTCGTGAAGAATAGATGAGATAATTAGGGTTTGTGAGTAATTGTATAAAATTAAGGTTTAAAATAATATAAATGAAGTGAAACCCTAATTGCAATGGAAACCCTAAAAGGGGACTAGAAACCCTAGAAAGCGAGCTCGGTTTAATAGATATTGCTGGCATGATCAATGATAGGAAATTGTATGCATATTTCAGGATCTCTTTGTGTGCTTGCATACCTATTGGATTTCTTGCATTGATTGGATTAATTCTGTCTCAAATCAACCTGATAGGTATGTGGTTAATTATGGTTAATCACATTAGTTTCCCGAAGAGTTTCTTGGATGATTCATCGCTTTGAATGCAACTTATTAGTTTGGATGTTCATACTTGCAAATCATAAAGTCACTGTGATTATCATGATAATAATAGAAGTGTGTATTCTCGCACCTACATGCCACCCTGATGGATGATGCCAAAGGTCAAGCCCAGGAGGGAAGACCAATGGGCACCATGAGTGGTGACCCCAGACACCAAGCTCGGGATTGAGAAGGTGGTCTTTATAGAATGACTAATGGGCACTATGAAGGGTGACCCCAGGCACCAAGCTCGGGATTGAGAAGGTGGCCTTAAGTCATTGGGAAAAGAGAAACCCTAAGGTGGGTATGCCAGGGTTAGGGCTAAAGCGGTGGAGAATGTCACATTGAAAGTGTAAATTGGCTTGTTAATTAACTTGATTGTGATATTTAGATTGTTAGCCATATTTGCAAAATTTTAGTTATTCCCACATACCGTCATATTCATTTATGCTGACTGACGTTTTGTTTGTCGGCATTTTAGGTACAAGATTGAAAAGGACAAACAGTAAAGTGGCATATGTGGAATTAAATAAGAATTAAAGTACACATGAGGATTAGTTATAATAGACTCCAGAAGTGGATAGAAGTAGATATCCAAGTTTTTGAAAAAGGTATGAAAAGTTTAATTTTTATTATAGCCTTTCAGTTTAGTTTGGTAGAATTTGATAATTATTATCAACTATTTGTCAAACCTTTGATCCGGAAAATTGGGATAACGACTTTGACCTCTTGGTCTCCCTTAATTGGGGTTACTGGGAGGCGGGGTCGTTACAATCTAGAACCTAGGACAAAAGGAGAAAGAATGTTATCTTGAGGCCCCATAGCAACATCAACCTAAAAATAACTTCTTAAAATAGGCCCATTCTAATAAACTGCATTAAAAATGTTCATGATTGTGGCTAAAGCTAGGAGAATCCCCATGATCAGAAAAAAGGATGACAGTGGCTATGAGTCCCCAGAGGCAAGTCATACCCGATCTTCACAATCAAAATCCTAACATCTGCACCTATGGAGATTTTGTAAACATTTTGTCTGTCGGGGTCAACCTAAAAGGGAAGGACCATCAGGAGAAGGATGAAGGATGAAACTCCTTGCAACTACTCTCACCTTGTCTCGAAGAGAGGCGGGACCAAACTCTATATGAGCTAACCCACGAGTCAAGATGGGATACCCTCGGTAGGAAACCCCACTCACTTCCCAAGGAACCCTTAGACCATACTCTAAGGTCATGAGCATCAATGCCAAATCTAAAAGCTTTAGAAAAAATACACGTGTCTAGCGAGCACTTTACAAAAATAAAGATATGATTATAAATCCCTAAAAATAGGCATACATGTGCTCTTCGTCGATTTCTACTCGTGGCATGTAAGGAGTAAAGCCTATTGGGATGTCTTCAACATCTGACACCTTGGCCCAACTGGGTAGGGAATCACTGCCAACACACGCTACATGACATTGCTTTAGCTCTTAGCATGACATCCATATCCAACAAAGATTCTTCCATATTCATAGGCCATGAACGTTTAGAGGGAGGAAATATCTATCTTCTAATCAGGATTTGAGATATCTTAAAGCATTTAGGGTTTAAACCTTCCAACTTCATGCAAGGTGGTGAACAATAAGGATGTTACATTGATATATAAAAACCTACAACTACCTTTGCAGTCCTAAAACACATATACATGAACTCTACATTGTCCCCTATTGAAAGATTTGTCAAAAATGAGCTCATAGTTACATGCACCTTAGGGACCCGAGTCCAATGCACATTTCTAGGTATGATGGAGGGAGTACCCACATCCGATACAACATTTCATGAATAAAAAATCTTTATTATAGAAATAAAATCATTACAAAACTTTGGCTTATCATGGCAACTACCAAATAAACTAAAAAAAAAGAGAGATGCCACTGTGGTTACCCAGAAGAATCACAAGTCACTACCATTGAAGTTGCTGATGCAAGCCACTTCAAGTACTCAAGAGAGTAGTCTCAACCTACAAGAAAGGAATCTCAGGTCAACCTCTTCTAATTCAACCATATCTTTGCAGCCTTCTCATGAACTCTTCAAGAATCTAGCATCGGCTACTTGAATAAAGGGGGGAGAACTTCAAGTTGATACACATAATTTTGACAATTGACCTACCGCAATACTAACACTGGGTAGTAAGCAACGTGGCCCTCTAGACCAGGCAAGATGATCCATCACTAAAAATTAGGCATTGCCACACCACATTCCCACTGCGCATCTATAGCCTTCAAATCTACAAACCATCGATCTAGATCTCCATGCAACTAAAGAGGCTCACATACCTGAATATGCTTCAAATAGATCTCCTTCACCACACTATGATGAGGCTTTAAAGACTCTATCAATTTGGTAGAATTGATGCACATTCCCATATAAATATGCAAAAACTGGAAAGGTCCCCTTGTTTTTCCAATTAGTTGTGGTTCATCCAAGCACTCATAAAACTCATCTAGAATCAAAGGAGGAATAGTTTCCTTTCTCACTAGAGCATATATAACTCCAAGATCACTAGTCATCACTCGCCCGACAAACCCTCCAAATAATAGCTCCACCAAGATGATCAAAGTATACACCTATAGGTGAGGCATATTAGGGACATTGACACCAAATAACTCCTACAAGGAGTCCATCTGAATGAAGCAACTGTCACCAATCAACCACTTAGCAATTTGAGATTTCTTCATGCCAATAAGACTCCCCAGCTTAGAAGCCCAAATCGACTTCCTTGGAACTACCAACCAATGGTCATGTAGAGGAAGCCAGGTAATCTTATCGACATCCTCAAAGGTGGGATTTAGAATGACATCTCCAAAATAGAAGGTGTGACTCAAGGGATCCCAAAAGCAGGTCTCCCTTTACATCAAATCCCTTACCACAAGGATATATTCCAGATGACAACTCACACCAAAGTTTGTCAGCTCGACTTCATCTATCTAAAAAAGATCAGTGATGTAATGTCACAACAAAGACAAGTTGAAGGGAGGATGTCATAAGAGTGAGATCTCTCGTATCTCCTTTTATCCCATGACCATGAGTTACGAGACACAAGTTGTGCTGAAACATGATGGATACAACCCTATTTATAAGTCTTAAACATGGCAATCTCATTTCTAGAGGCAAGGGGTTTTCAAATCCTTTTCCCTAACAGAATCACACTCTACATCCACATACAATGCTGACTTGCATCCTGAGACGAGCAAGACTCAAGTCCAAGGCCACAGATCTCCGTAAACTTCCACCATGGATTACCACCCGGATTGAGGCAATCCATTGATTTACTAGACATCTTTCGAAAATCAAAGTTTGATATCTGATTCCAAATATAAGATCACAAAACCGCAAATAATTTCTAATCTTGAATTCAAATTTTTTTATCAAAAATTTAAAAAGATTTTACAAATACTAGCATGACAAATACATAATTCTTATTTTTGAAAAGGAAAATACATCATGGAACAAAATGCTAAAGATAAACGACTACTTCTTTAGCTTCTTCTTTAGTCACCCACTTAAGAGCTTAGCAAAGGTTAGTGATGAATATGAGAAGACCCTGAAGAATGACACTCACTGTTCATGTCAGAGCAAATATGTTGGTAGACCACCGATGATCGAAAGAGAAACTCCAATAAGTTAGCTCGACAACCAAGGTAGTATATCTATGCTGAGAGGAGCATGCCCCTACACCAACTGAAGGGGGGTCTGCACTCTAAATGGGAATGCTCAAAGAAAAGCTCCATATGCCAGAAGATCCTCGAAAGTGCTGGATGTGCCCATAGACTGGTGTGACACTTGAGTTCAAGAGTCCACCTACCACATCTAAACCCTCATTTGTATATGTGAAGGATGATGTCTAGCCTAATTCACATGGGAAGTGACACGGGCCTCTAATGATGAAATCTTGACGATGCCACGACCCATGGAAGTCATCAAAGCTACGAGCATCAAGCGGCAGAGAAAGTGGAGCCTCAAGCAAAGAAACTATCTCAGGAGGGGTGGATGACAAAACTCATATCCCTGATAATCCTTCTCCTCAACCAGTCATAACCAATCACCTACAAGAAAGTGTCTGTCAAAGATAATGCAAGCAGATAAAAACAATATCAAATTTAAATACTCACCACTGGAGGATGTTAGAGCCAATCATATGCATCTTTAGAAAAGAGAACAATCTGACCATGTGCAAAGTACCACCTCAGGTACTCGTCATGTGTTGTACATTATCTCCCGAGCAACTTGACAAATCTCAAGTCTAGAAGGGACCAACCCGAGTAGAGGCTCGAAAGGGATGTGTCAACCACCATACCAATGATGAGTAACACGCTCACCCATATACAACACACTCCCAAATGGAGAATCTTGGATTCGACAAGCATCAAGATCCAAATCATCAAAGAAGGTTGTACAAGATGTGGTCGTCTCACCACATTGGAACCAAGAGAAGTTTTTAAATTGAACCTAGGAAAAACAATGAACCAAAGTCAGCTAAAGTACATATGCACGATATAATAGAGTGTTCAAAGTACTACACATACCTCAACTACATTCATAGTCTCCAGTCCACCTCTCAACAACTCATACTGCACCCTACTGGCATAGTCATCCCAATGAAAACAAGTAGGGAGGGGAGGTATATAGATAGCCCTATGGACAACTTAAAGTGACATGTCTATGTTGCCAAATGTGCTCATATCCCCACATATGCAAGAATAAGTGGCAAAGCAAATCATCTATTATATTTCAAGTAAAAGCAAAAATAGGTGAACCCTTACAACAATGGAGCCTATGAAACCTCCGCCAATTTTTATAGCTTGTATCATCTTTCCTTTAAAGTCTCTCACAAGACATCTCCACGAATTCATCAACATATGGAAATACACACTGTCATGCTAGTCAAAGAAAGGAACTATGTATAGATCTAGAATAAAGGAGAACCAACAAAAATTTCATCTATTCCCTGAGTTGTTTCTAAATAAGCAACCAATGATCAAGAAAGAAGGTAGACCTCGACCCACAATATTGCATATAATGGATCACTAGCACCTCATGGCTCACCCTAAAGAAAGAAGGTAGACCTCAACCAAGTAAACCTAACTTCATGCCTAGATGCCATCTCAATATCCCAAAGATTCACTCCTAAAATCATAACCATGTTGTAGCAATCCCACTCTTGTCGATCAGTTAGAGGATTAACGGGAGTCCCACCGAACCCTATAATAGTAATCTCGACAAACTCACTTGGGGTGAAGGCCAACTCACTGAAACCAAAATGAAAAGTATTCATTTCCTAAAGAAAATGCTCAACTAGGGGAAGGAGCTAGTGTCTATCGACGATCTCACACTGGATAATGCTACCAAAGCCATACCTCTTCAAAAAATCCACCTCCTCAACCACTAGGCTCTCATACAGATACCCCAACTAATTCCAACATGTTCTCCAATACATGTTGTACAATGGAATACCCTAAATGAACAAAGTAGATGACAAAATCAAATTCGCTGCTACATGGTGAAAAAGACCAATTAAAGCTCGACAAAACAAATTGGAAATAACATGGAGAAAAGTTTTTAGTTATACTTATCACCTGCTTGATGACCTCAGTGATATAGATTCATCCATAACATTCTCAGATGATAGATGAATCTCTCAGCAAGGAGCAATTCCCCCTTGATCCTTCTCACACTGCCATGATGCCCACTCAAGGAAGACTTCATTCAGAATATTCATAGAGTAGATACAACTCAGAAAGGCAATTACATAGACCTTGGGTACACATCAACCCCCACAACATCACCAACATCTTGCTCATATATAAGATGATCCACCTCATGCTAGTCATGTGCAACCATCTGCTCAACAAGGACAAAATTATCAAGAGCTTTTCACATCATTTGAAATCAACTCTATAGGATAATGAATAATTGAGAAAATGACAAAATGAAGAAATCAGTTGGATCACAAATTAGAATGTGCATCAACCTCCATTCCATGAAGAACATCGAGAAGCAAAAAACCAGGTTTCCACACTGAGGGACAACATGTCCAAACCAAAGTGATAAAATAAAAGTTATACCTTCCCTGTCACTGATGTAGTTGAAATACACACTAAAAAGCCGAAAAGGACCTCAAGAAGCTCCTTTGCTAAAGTAATGCGGCAGCCAAAAATACTACAAGGAAGGTTGGTAGAATGGCCCAATCTGTAGGCTCCAAGTTGGTGGATCACGGCGATCTACCGTCTCTCTCTCCTTTCGCCATCACCTTCACCCTATAATGCTTTGAGTTGGTCGTTTCCGCCACTGTTTGTGTGAGTAGGTAAGAAATGGGAAGGGTGCTCGACCCTCCTCCCATTTCCCCTCTTTTAAAGACAAAAACTAATGTAATAATGACAAATAAATCCTTTGATTTTTGTTAGAATTTCTAGAACCTATAAATTCGGAAAAAATAAAAAAAATACCAAAAAGTTTGTAAAAATAAAAAAATGTCAAATCTTGACTCAAAACCAAAATTTATTTTCTCAAAGAGAAATAGTCACCAGATTCACATATGATTTTCAGGATCATAGATCATGACCTAAAACTAGACCAATCACAAACTTAACCTCCAAATCACTTAAGGGTCCCAGACTATGACCTAAAACTGGACAAAAAACTCAATATCTTTTTCAATCTTTCAGGGTCTTGGACTACTACCTAAAACTAGACCAATCATATGCTTTATATGACAACCCATTTAGGTCTTGGTTTATGACCTTAAACTAGACCATGAGCCTTTTCCTAAATAGGCTCCCAACCCTCTTTTTCCAAATCTTTTCGGACTATGACCTTAAATTAGATTACCCTTTGAAACCATTGCAACTAGGGTTACCAACATGCTTTCATGCAAACACACTTTGAAAATTTTGTATCATGACTCAAAGATGAACCAAATTGTAGATCCTAGCTCAGAACCCTGAGTTGTGCTCAAATCTCCAATTTCTAGGACTGAGGACTAGAAAGTCAAGGAGCATCGACACTCTAGAGGAAGAAAGGTGAACCAATAAGGGAACACGTCATAGAGTCTACCTTTCACTGGATAATGTCCAAGACATCCAACCTCAGTTCAATACCAGACACCTCAATTGATCAAATAACTAACTGATACAATCACTAGCAACAAAGGTTACCTTTAAGAAAATCTTTTCTAAAATACAATCACAAATCTTGTTTATATAAGCCCTATTACGATAGGCAAACTATTCATATTGTGTCTTTTAAGAGTTCTGGTTGCGACTCTGAATTTTCCCACTAAAAAACTGATAACCAACGATGCATAGCAAGAGGGATGACTACTCTTTTTCTCCAACCCATTTTATAGGAAGAATAGTTGTGACCATCCCTCAATTATCATAAACTCCTGATCTTTATGTCTTCTGACAAACCACATATCACATCCTCTTTTCACCATCCACAAGGTTTGTTTGAAAATCCTTGATGAGTCAGACCTTTTTGGCCTTCCGTGACAAAAAAATGGCAGATGGACTTGGCTCAAGCTTGTAGTTCTCACTCCTACATTGAAAGGGGCAAACTGTTGACACCACATTTTTTCTTACTCGACCAAAATTCATGATTAATGTTAATCATATGGATATGATGGGATCCATTCTACATCCTATCCAAATTCCATGTATACACATTTTTACACCTTTTTCATATTATTTTGCTTATTTTATCCACCCTTTTTCACCCATTTTAACCCAGGGGCCTTATGCAAAGAAGCCTTCTTTTAGATCAAAAGTGATTTGTCATTCAGTTCTGCCTTAAATAGACTATTCTTCACAAATTGCCCACTTCAATTGTCTAGAATTATATATTCCATTTCCAACAGCATTTTTTAGAAAAAAATGAGAGACAACTCTGAATTATCTTTTTGTGCAAGTTTTACCCAAATTTTGCTAGAACATCCTTAAAATTACTGGAAAAATGGGAGACTGCCTTTGTTCACCCTAGGACACCATGCAAATCATAGTCATCTGCCATTCTATAGGTAGCATATTGTCTCAATCTGTGTGCCCTTTTGTGGGGAGCACTATAGTGATCTGTCACCTCTTCTAAAAGATTCTATCCAAAATCCCAAACCTTGAAATACACCTATAAATAGACCTCCATACCCAACATATTCTAGGCCCCTATGGTCTCTCCTAAAGCTAGAGCGATGACTACCTCTCTCTTTACTTTTCATGTTGCTTATGATCATAGGATCCTTCCCTTGACACCACCTGCTCTGGTAGATCTGTATAATGGAAAATTGCTCTAACTACTATGCCAAAATTGATGCATCTACTATCTGATTATATTAGATATATAACGGATGCACCTGACCTGATTTAATACTACATCTGATTTGTTATCTGCTATAATTTCTTTACGTCTCTTATAGTTGTTGTTTCTTACTAGTTATGAACAATCATGTCTGGTTCTCTAAGCACACATATACCCTATAACATCTGACACATCTGTCCTAGTCACCAATCACGAATATCCATTATGGGATGTCTTGAGGTGATTAAGAACACAACACATCTAAAAACTAGAACTTTTGAGGTCAGGTAATGAAGGCCACAAACATATTTATACCGAGAGCCCGCTCACAATAAACCACTTTTAATCTCTTTTTCATGTTTTCTTTAATTTAACCATCTTGAAATTGCTAAATTTTCTTGCAACCTTATAATGTCTTAATACTAGTTAAATGGACGAGACAGGGTGTCAATTCTTCCCCTCTCCAGACTGGATCATTAGATCTGATCTTTGGTTTTACTTTCTATTTTCCTATTGTTTATCTAGCATGGATAATTGTTCAAACTAAACCATGGCTTTCATGATCTACCTTTTTCCTCAAATTTTTGCACAAAGTGTGGTGGCAACTCTGACACTTCCTTTTTCATGTGAAGTTCACTACCAAAAAGGGTAGATCTTTATTCCATGAGTTTCTCTATTTCTTTACCCCCTTTTTGGGTAGGGTGTGACACAAAGCTTGTTGAGGTAGGAAGGAAGGTGATGATTGCTTGGTAGAAAATCTCATGCATGCATTCCTTAGATTGCATTTAGTTGGCCAAAGAGATCCTACATCTTCATAGAAGAAGTAGCCTCCTAGTCAATGGTTTCCCCAAGCTGCCAAATGCCCAAATGTAAGGGGTAAAAGAGATAGGAAGCTCATGGCTGTCATATAAAAGAAAGGAAGAATCTAGGAACCCAACATGATTAATGGTTGTATATCCATGAGTCAAGAGAGGGGTGTCTGTCACATGGGTAGACGGTATGGTGTAGTATATTATTGTCCAAGTTAGGTAGAAAAAAGAGATGGAGGAATGACACATCTTACTTATGTGTCCACCTAGAGGTGAGGTTGGGTGTATGGGAGGCATGACTACCCCACTTAGACTCTTGGCATCCTCATCAAGACTCAAATATATGGCCTCATAATATTTTTCCATTTTAGTGTAGACCAAGAATGGCCCATGGGAACCCAACTCCTGATCACATAATATCAGTGCAAGGGTGGCTATGTCACCATGGACAATCCTTTCCAGCATGCCTGGAACACACTGCTAAAGACTGGCATGCCACATGCCCATGTGGGCCTCACCTGCTAGATTTTTTTTTTGCCTCTGATACCATTTGTAACACCTGGGCCCACTGCCCAAGGCTCTAGTAGAGTTTCAAAAATGATGACTGGCCCCACAGATCACCACTAGCCTTAACTGTGTGCATCGTTCTCACTTACACACCAGACATGATCAACTTCCCAACTGGTCACTCATCCTAGTAGTACTCCAAGTTCAACATACTTAACTATGGAGTTCTTAGTAATGGGCTCCCTAAAAAAGGAGGCGTACCTAGGTGGTATGAGTAGTCCAAGCATTTCTTTTAAGATCATTGTATCCAAGGCCTCAAATCTTGGGATGTTATAGATGACCAAGTGCTCATATGGGTGAGCTGAATTTGGTTAATACCCAATTAAGCGAATGGCTAAAACCAAACAATTAATTTTATTTAGACAATTTGATTAATTAGGTTAATTAGGTTAATTTGTTTCAATTAATTTATTTTGGTTAATTAGTTAAAGGGTTAATCTATTGGTTAAATTTTTTCACATTGGTTAACCGAATTGATTGAATAGCCATAATTTATTAAAAAATATATCCTACATATATATACACATATATAGGTGTACTTTTATTTCAGAAAACCTCTAAATTTATATAGTAATTTAGTTTTGATGAACTATATTTCAAAATTTTATGAGTATTCTCACACAATACTATTCAAAGAGTGTTATTTGATTAACCAAATTAACTGTTAACCCATTAGACATAACCAAATTAACTAACGCCAAGTTGGTTAGGTTAATGGTTAAAATCTCAAACCACAAATTGACTATTTAACTGAACTGAATTAATCATAACCAAATGAATTAATTGAATGCTCACCCCTAATTGCTCATACTAAAAGATTTACAAGGGGGTGAACAACCATTAGATGTCTGGTTCACAAGATTCTCCTTTTGGATTAGATTCTATAATGTCCCAATATGTTATAGAACGAATGAGGCATTAAAAAGGCTGGCGGGGAAGGTTGGAAAATTTGTGGAAATGGAAAGGGACGAGGGATGGTTGAAGGCTAGGAGAGCAAATGTCAAATTAATCATTGACAAGCAAGTCAAGCTAATACATAAGATGAGATGTTGGACCGGGGAACTGGTAAATACTGAGTTGCAATATGAGAGGCTCCCAAACTTATACTTTCTGCGTGGCAAGCTGGGATACTTAACCAAAGACTATGAAATGTAGGATGAAGAGAAGAAAAAGAGGGGAGAAGGATGGGGCACTTAGGTGCGGGTGTCTCTAAGGAAATTCCAGAATACAATGCCTATTGATCAATCTTTTGAAGCTACTAAGAGAAAGATTTTCACATAATCTATGAGAAATGACGGGAGCAAGGAAACTGGGCATGGATAATTGGAAAAAGCTCAAAAAAATTATTCAATGTTGCACACTACCGAGGGTGTATGTGACAAAAGGCATGAACCAGATACTTTACAAAAGAAGAGAGGCGGACCACAAAATGAGGGATTAAATGATATCGAGAAGGAATTGATGGAATTAGAGAGAGTCTGTTTAGAATAAAACAAAAATCTTGTGATTGCTACTATACAAAAAGAAATTGTGAAAGTGATTGAGAACATTGGAGAGAATATTAAAGCCAACTGAGGACAGGATAAGGGATTAGTTGTTGTTCATAAAGAAAACAACAGAAACAAAGAAGGTACTGATGAGGTCAATGTTGGTTGCAATACAAAACAAAAAAATAGGAGAACAATATGGGAGATGAGATCAAAGATGCTTGTTCGACAAAACTGGAAAAAGGGGCGAATATGTTAGACATAATCCCAACAGAATAAAAGAATGGTTCAAAGACAAGTACAAATCCATAGGAAAAGTCCAAGAACCACCACAAATACAAAATGAGGCAAATCATTCAGTGAACTAGCGAGAAAAGAAAAAAGAAGAGCTATGGAGTTGGAGGGCAACCAAGAAGCCTCACATAGTGAAAACATGCTACAAAATATGGGAAGGGGTGGAGTCTCAAATATGCTATGGGAGGCCTACTCCCAAGTAACACTGACTGACGATGACCAACACTGTGAAAAAAATGGAAATTTTAACTTGGATATGCCAAGGTGCAGGCAGCCTTGGCACTATTGACGCCTTTTGACAGTTGAGTTGGAAGGAGCATTGGATCTAGTCTTTTTAATGGAGAAAAAAGTACAATAAGGGGAGCTAGAAAAAAATGTGACTTTATCAATGGAGTTTGTGTTAGTAGCATTAGCAGATAAGGGGGTATGGGATTTTGGTGGTCATATCTCAATGTCTCTATGGTCTCTTATTCTCATCATCATTTTTTGGCTAAGGTGGATGATGGGGAAGGTTCACAACACCTGGGTGAATAATAGAAGTCAAAACTAGAGAACCTATTAAAGGGGGTTGCAATCACGTCTTGGGAGAATTTTGCAAATGTATGATGACCCTGGGTGATAAGAAAATGGAAAAGAGAAGGAAAGTAGGGGCAAAATAGGGGGAAGAAGGAGGTAGAGATGGTTTGAGATTTATAAGTAGATCCTCACTTTAGCAATAGAAGGTGCAATGATCTACAAGAAAAATACAATGTTCCCCCTCTCTTCTCATCTCCTTGCTCAAACAATGGGTCAAAATAAAGAGTATCAAATCCCTTTGCATTGGGTACACTTCTTATAAAGGGGCACCTCTGGTCCCACCAATCTAACTCTAGATGGGTCAGTGACACCTTTCTAATCAGTCTATGTTGCATTGGTCAATCGAATGTTGATGATGGGTCAATTGATCTGCCTTTAAGTGGATATGTGGTCAGAATTCTAGTCGATTGAATCACCACATGAGTCAAACGGTTGTCTTTGATTGCTTGCTCTTGTTGGAGTTTCAATTAACTGACTGTTATGTCCAACCATTCAATTATCCACTGGTGAGTGTCTCTAAAGAGTGTCAATTAACTGACTGGTATAGCCAATCGTTTAATTATCCACTAGTGAGTGTCTCTAAAGATTTCTTAGTCAGTCGAACTGCTAGACAATTCATTCAACTAGCCTCAGCTTGATGGAGATATGCTAATGTTGGGTCAGGCTACAGGGGCATCCAATTGATTGACCTCATGTGTCACATGGAAGTATGTAAAACCCTATGAAATTCTATACCAAATGGATCAGTTGGTTCACTTAGTCAGTCAATCTACCCAAGTTCTACTTGAGGGATTCTTCTATGGCTTAACCAACCAATAAATTGGTGAGAGAAGTCGACCGAATGACCTAAAACATGGATAATGTTGTCCTTGACTTTAAATCATTTTAAAACATGGTATCTGAGTTGTGGGATGGGTCAACATGACTCCCTTGGACTGGGTGAGTGTATTTACTTGCAAAATAGTGAGAATTTACATCAAAAATCAAAATTTGCAAACAAAGTAAATCTAGACTAATTCAAGCTAAAATGGAGAAATAAGCAGTGCAAAATTGATAAAGCTAAAACATAGAATAAAATAGGATGAATGTGAATTCATCAATGAAGAAGTTCCACTCTTCATCTTCAGCAATTTCAAGGTTGTCCTTCTCCTCCAAGGGTGTATGATGGCATTAAAAATGGAAGAGATATGCCCACAACACTAAAAACCTAGGATTTTTATGGAGCATGGAAAGACTTGAGGTGAAATTTGTGGAGAATGAGGGGTGGCATATGTGGATGCTTAGAGAAGCTAACCTTAGACTCCCATCTACCACTAGTATATATAGTGGCCTAGGGGGTCTTGGGTTATTTGGGGGTAAGGTAGTAAAATGATATGTGGGAAGAAGTACGACTAATGAGTAAAATGGTAATGGTGGGTAGAGGTAAAAGCGGTCTTGGTGGATGTAAACAATTGTAACATCCTAGAAGTTGAGGTCTCAGATAAAATGATCTTAAAAAGAATGATTGGACTATCCATATCACAAACATGCACTTACTTTCTACGGATACCATAACTAAAGAACTATGTGGTTAAGCGTGTTCATCCCAGAGTAGTACTATGATGGTGAGCAGTCAGGAAGTTGATCATGGCTTGCACGTGAGTAGGACAAAGCGTGCAATCAAGTCAAGTGGTGATCTGTGGGGCTAGTCATTCTTGAAACTTTACTAGAGACTTTGGTAGTGGGCCTGGACATTACAAATGGTATCAAAGCCATAACCTCTCAAGTAAGTGGGGCTCACATGGTCATGTTGCATGCTAGTCTTGAGCTGTGCGATCCACGTATGTTGGAAAGGGTTGTTCATGGTGATGTAGCCACCCTTACATTGGTTTCCATGATAAGGATCTAGTTGTCCATGGGCCATTATGGGTCTTGTAACATATTGAATCCTGGACATTTGCCTTTTGGCCCTCTTTCCCATCTTTTCCTTTCATTTCTATCCTTCTTGGCCTTTCTGTTTAATTTGTGGATATTATGGTGGTTTAGTGGACATTTGTTCACCTTTAATGTCAATAAAGGGGTTTAATCCATAAATACCTTAGTAGAAATCTAAGTAATGGGCCTGATGTGCAATTGTCTACTTAAGTAATAAAAATAATAAAAGAGTTCATGCTAGAACTTTCTAGGACTTTTTAGAATACGAAAAAAGAAGAGAAATCCCAAAATATACATAAAGGAGATGATAAATGTAATAATTGGATAAAAGGATATAATATGGAGTATATTGTTTCAAAAATCACAAATAGGAAACCCACAAGATAATTTGATACCCAATATTTGTTCCTTGAACTAAAAGTTACTTAAGGACCAAGTTTCACCCAATTTGGAAAGAATATATATATATATATATATATATATATATATATATATATATATATATATATATATATATAGGGCAGTGATCCAGTGAGAAACATCCTATGGTGAGAGCATGATAGGCATTTGAATAACTACAAATTCAGAACTATTTTTTAAAATCCAACAATGTATATGGATAAAGCATCATTTCATTTACCTTCTCACAAAAAATCATTGCAATCAAACATTGTTTGCATGTCCATATGTACAATATATATTTTTTACATCCAACGGTCAGCCTGAAATTCAATATAGAGCGTCGAAAATTATTTTGTTTTTGTGAATGAGATACAAATCGAATGATGATAAAATTTTGTAGGAAGGTAAATATTAAGGTATGCTTGTAATCTGTACGGTTAGATTTTGAAAAATTGATATATGTGGAGAGTTATTCAAATGCCTCTCATGCTCTCACCAAGATTTGTTTCTCACTGGATTGTATATATATATATATATATATATATATATATATATATATATATAAGTCTTTATTAAAGGAAAATAGGAAATAAGCTAAGAAAGAGAAATAAAACACTTAATGTCCTCAAATTGTAAAACTAATTCCAAATTCGTAATCTAAATATGAAAATAAGCCTTTGGGCAAGTTTTCAACTAATTTGAATAATATTTAGATAATGTGAAAAGGTAGGAGAGAGAAAGTGTGTAGAACCTTCACTTTGTTAATTAATTGAATAAATAACATCAACATGATCAATTAATGGAAAAATCGTATCTAAGACATTAATTGGTACACATGAGTGAAATTTCATCATATTTGGATAATCTTAGAGTCATAAATGAAGGAAGAGAGAGAAAACAAAGAACTACCTAATTATCTAGTTTAAGTTTCTCAAAATAAAAAATAAACTCCAAATTTGGATTCTCCACCTTGAAAATAGCTAGGGTGTCAAGTTTCATCATATTTAGGAATCGTTTGGTCACCTAATTGAGGAAAGAGAAAACCTTTAATTAATATAATATCACTTTTGTCAAAATAGAATCGGATTTGGAAATTAAATGTCACGCAATATATATAGCACATGCACGATCTTATGGCTAGGAGAGCCCCATGGACTCGTGTCCACTGACCAGATGGTCCAGGGTCATCTCCCACCTCGGATCGGTTTGGGAAACATGGATTTTTTTTTGCAAAATATTCAAACTCAATTATCTCTCTCTTTACTCGACCAAATCGTGAGATTTTTGGTTCGTTGGACTCCTCTTTCGATTCCGCACAGCTTTATCCAAATATTTAGATAATTTGATGAATAATCGAGAAAGGCCCAAAATGGCTGAAGCTTTTCTCTCACCCCGACTAGGTAAACCCTAATCTACTACTCCCCATCTATATATACCCCTACAATTGGCTTCCTGGGAGCCTTTGCAAGTCAACGCAACCCTTGATTTCTAGTTTCATAGTTGTTTGACCCCCCAATGAGCAGATGAAGGCACTAGGATTGTGGTGGTGCTCTCTCTATCCTCTCTTCATCTCCGGTCAAATTGTAGGTACCAATAGGTTCGATTTCTTGTGCTCTTTCATTTGATTACTCGCACGTTGGTTTTCATCGTGTATAGCGATTTTTCCCAAAACCTGACCTCAGCCTCACTAGCCATGGCATGGGGCGAGTGGGGAAATAACCCCTTGGTTGAAAGACCATTTTACCCCTCTGCTTTCCCTTCTTCTCGTCTCTGACCCACGTGAGGGCATGCTCGTCTTATTCTGTGTTTTGACCCGGCTTTGACCGGCCTTGGCTAGGCACCAACTCAGCAGCCAGCGAGGTGGGCCACTAACTTGGCATGTAGCTATTGGGCCAAGCCACGAGCCTGATCCCTCTCTCTCTCGCTCTCTCTACTTTTTCAAAATGAAATTCAAAATTTGTAATTTTCCTATTGGTCAAACTAGAAAAATCATAGTAATTAATTCCATGAACCAAAAATAAAAGTAAGACATGTTTTGGAATAAAAAAAATCCCTTCTATACATAAAAATAATTTTGATGCTTGATTTTGAGTTTTTTGAATAAGTGTTTTTGGGAATGATTTAATTAAGTAAAAATCACTAAAAATACCTCTAAAAGTCCATCTCTCTAAAATATATACAATTATATGTTATTTTGATTAGAAAACCATAACTAAGATAGTAGCGATGGTTTTAGGACCTAAATCGATGGTTTGTATAAAAAGTTGGTAACTTTGGGGTTTTAGTCCTTAATGAATGAATATAGTTCTAATACAAGGATATGGTAATGATATTAGGACAAGTGGACACTGATCTCATATATGCATCTGAAAAGTGGTTTCTAGGACTCTAAGGAAGAGGTATGTGTATCTAATACCTTAGTTGGGAAATTTTATGCCTTAACATACTTTTCCCTAATGAGGCTTAATTGAACCTAATCCTCTATTCTTGAATCCTAATGTAACTATGCCTCAAAATCAATTTATGAATTCATATTGTTTAGGTCTTATACCCCACTGCCATGCCGATTTAATATTTTGATTACTCTTACCATGACTATTTTTCTAGAAAGTAGATTTATGTTCTATTTAATTTAAAGTAGTGGTACTTATGTACAACCACCCACAGAGGGCATGTATTTAATCACCCTGGGGAATGTTTTTATTCTCCCCTATATTATTGTATAGGTGACTGTGAATGTATTATTCTCCCCTCACCTATAGGTTAGAGGTCCAGTAGGTGCCTCAACCCTACTTAGTTAGGTAGACATAATTATCTTACGTGCAAATACTTTCTAATATAATTGTTAATGGCAAGTTTCTTTTGAATATAGCCTCATACTCTTGTTGTCTTCATCTTAAGATGAACCCTAGCATGTTTTTATTTGCTTTACTTATCTTGTTATCCTAGACTAGTTTTATGACACATACTTTTCTTCCCTTTCTCTTTTGTTGGGTGCCTTCCCAACCACCTAGGTGCTGGTACTGAGCAAGGTGATGGATAAGACAAGAAGATCTTATCTTTTATCTTGGACTTGGTTGATGGAGATGTTACTTTGGAGACAAGATTGTAGTAGTTAGACTTCCCTCTATCTAGATCCTATTTGTGTATGTTGATGTAAACCCTAAAGGGAGAATGATATATTCTTGTATAACCTTTTATGAAGTTGAATATAGTTAGAAAATTTGTTCCGCTGCTTTCCAATGGTCTTTTGTATACTATATAAATAAAGATTTGAAAATTTTACACCCTTTTCAAGATACCTTTTAAGTATGTTGGGAATGGAGGTTTGATATTTCAAATTTTTAGTAAAGGGGTGATTTCACTCTTTTACAACATGGTATCAGAGCCCATGGCAGTCAGAATCTAACTATTTTAGTTTTGTCTCCCTAGTTAGAATCCTTGCCTTACATAGTTTCCCTTTAAGTTACATGCTTACCCTAGATTTGATATATGTTGATGAAAGGTTGATTTAGGATCTTATAGTTACACATTAGAATCACGTTGAGTAAAAACCTAACATATTTACAATTGAAAGATGCTTAAGTAATCATAATAACTTAATTTTGTTTAGGTTGCCTTTAGGAAACTATTAGGGCATGAAGTTTAAGCAAAGGTGTTTAGAAAGGATCAGGTTCTGGGGGCTGGAAATATTTTCCTCCGCACCACTTGTTTGGTTTATGAGGACTCCATATCCATATGATACCGACCTAGCCTGAGCTGATATGAATTGTCTAAAATATTTTACTTTTAGGCAATAGTAACCTTATACTTCTATGTTGTATATCTTTGGGAACCCTAAGTTTCTGGTGTATGATGACTTGTTTGAGGATCGATACCAAGATAGTTTCTTTATGTCCCTTAGGACCACATGCTTGGATAGTTTATCCCTAGAAACTAGACTTTGAAATTTGGGGTTAAGTGAGCTATCAGAGTACACAGTGGAAGTGTGATGAATCTTGTACATGGTGTAGTAGACTCATCCTTTAACCCTAGTGTAGTTTGGCTTGATATGTCGAACCCTTTAAGGGGTGGAGTAGAGTTGGTTTGATGTTGGGTGGTTAGATTTCGAGGAAAAATCCTCTTTAGGGGGATGGAGCCCTATGACATCCAGATATCTAGCTACTTTATCTTTAGAAACCCTAACTCCATGAATAGGAGGTTAGTATTCTTGGATCCTTAGTTTTGACCAAACAAGTTATAGTGATAACCTAACATGCTTGTTTATATACTAATGAACATCTAATGATCATCTAATGAACAGTTCATGTGTTTGAACCCTAATAAAGATATAATGCACATAATATGAATAACTCACATATTAATATTATTAATGGATACAGATGATGTTAATAATGTCATGAACCAATAAACCCTAATGATATGATGAGAAACATAAGTGTATCCTAATCTTGGATTTATGCATGCTAAGAATGAATTAGTGAAATATATTGGTCATGTTGACCTAAACCCTAAGTTGTAATAATTTAACCTTAATATATGCATCCTTAATGCCTTTCATGACACATCAATGACATTAGGTTTCATAATCAGTTAACATACTTTGATACACATAAATGATATATATAATCATCTAATCACATATTAATCAAGTTATCAATGCGAAATGCATATCACCTTGTTCACTAATACACACCTAATTAATTACATAATCATGTCTTGGTATGAGAATCAAATCATTAATATGCTATATGTCCAACCTTGTTCACTAAAATACATATAATGTCTTCAGTATAATTCAGAAGTAATTGGATTCACACAAATGTGTATAATCAATAACAAGAAGTGAATAAATATGAAAAGATAATTAATGAAGACATTAATGTGAACATGATAGGTGATGTGGCAACGTGACAATGTTTAATATGAATATGAGTAACTAATGTGACATTAATTGGAAGAATTGTATACTTAACCACAAATTGAATAAAATATCCTATTTCATGCAAAATAATTTGTTATAATTAATATAGTGAAAATATGAGGAAAATGAAGTCTAAATCCAGAATTATTAAGGACAATGATCAAATATAATAAAAGATATTATGATAATTAAGTAACCTCTACTTGTGATAAAATTCTCAATAAGATAAATGAGGAGTATACATGTATGGTTATTGCATAATAATGAAACATGACTCTCTTGGTAACAAAGTGAATATGACATGAATTAATAATGATGATAATGTGATATCCTCATAAAGAACACTAAAGGGCCTGAAATGTTAATTATGGTAAATCTCATGAAAAGAATTTTAATAGTGGAACCCTAAGTGTTGCTCGAGAACCCGATCTATGATTGAGTTGGTTGTGAAGTATATGTTGACGAGTTGTTTGGTGGAAGTTATGGTTGGAGGAACAACCTGAAGTTTTGTGATGTGATGTTGCACCTTCACCTTCCCTCCTTGCTTGTGATTTCAGGGATCAAATCCTATTTAAGGGGTGGAGTGATGTAACACACAGAATCTTGGACATTTTCCCATTTGGGCCTCTTTCCCATCTTTTCCTTTAATTTCTATCCTTCTTGGCCTTTCTATTTAAGTTGTGGATATTATGGTGGTTTAGTGGATATTTGTTCACCTTTTATGCCAATAAAGGGGTTTAATGCACAAATACCTCAATAGAAATCTAAGTAATGGACCTGATGTGCAATTCTCCACTTAAGTAATAAAAATAATAAAAGAGTTTGTGCTAAAACTTTCTAGGACTTTTTTGAATATGGAAAAAGAAGAGAAATCCCAAAATATACATAAAGGAGATGATAAATGTAATAATTGGATAAAAGGAGATAATATGGAGTATATTGTTTCAAAAATCACAAATAGGAAAACCACGAGATAATTTGAAACCCAATATTCGTTCCTTGAACTAAAATTTACTTAAGGACCAAGTTTCACCCAATTTGGAAAGAATATATATATATATATATATATATATATATATATATATATATATATATATATATATAAGTCTTTATTAAAGGAAAATAGGAAATAAGCCAAGAAAGAGAAATAAAATACTTAATGTCCTCAAATTGGAAAACTAATTCCAAATTCATAATCTAAATATGAAAATAACCCTTTGGGAAAGTTTTCAACTAATTTGGATGATATTTGGAAAATGTGAAAAGTAGGAGAGAGAATGTGTAGAACATTCACTTTGTTAATTAATTGAATAAATAACATCAACATGATCAATTAATGGTAAAATCGTATCTAAGACATTAATTGGGACACATGAGTAAAATTTCATCATATATGGATAATCTTAGAGTCATAAATGAAGGAAGAGAGAGAAAATAAAGAATTACCTAATTATCTAGTTTAAGTTTCTCAAAACAAAAAATAAAATCCAAATTCGGATTCTACACCTCAAAAATAGCTAGGGTGTCAAGTTTCATCAAAATTGGGAATCATTTGGGCACCCAATTGAGGAAAGAGAAAACCTTTAATTAATACAATATCACTTTGGTCGAAATAGAATCAGATTTTGAAATTAAATGTCACGCGGTATATATAACACACACATGATACAACAGTTAGGAGAGCCTTGTGGACCCGTGTCCACTGATCGGATGATCCGGGGTCATCTCCTACCTCGGATCGGTTTGGGAAACAGGGAAGCTTTTTCTTGTGAAATATTCAAATTCGATTCTCTCTCTCTTTACTCGACCAAATCGTGAGATTTTTGATTCGTTGGACTCCTCTCTTGATTTCACACAGCTTTATACAAACATTTAGATAATTTTATGGATAATCAAGAAAGCCCCAAAATGGCTGAAGCTTTTCTCTCACCTCGACTAGGTAAACCCTAATCTACTACTCCCCATCTATAAATACCCCTACCATTGGCTTCCTGGGTGGCTTTGCAACTCAACACAACCCTCGATTTCTAGTTTCGTCATCATTTGACCCCCTGATGAGTGGCTAAAGGCACTAGACTTGTGGAAACTCTCTCTCTCCTCTCTTCATCTCTGGTCAAATTGCAGGTACCAATAGGTTCGATTTCTTGTGCTCTTTCATTTGATTACTCACACGTTGGTTTTCATCACGTATAGCAATTTTGCCCAAAACCCAACCTCGGCCTCACTGGCCATGGTGCGGGGTGAGTGGGGAAGAAACCCCCTAGTCGAATGGCCATTTTACCCCTCTACTCTCACTTCTTCTCGTCTTTGTCGCGCGAGGGCATGCTCGTCCTTTTCTGTGTTTTGACCTGGCTTTGACCTGGCTTTGACCGGCCTTGGCTAGGCGCCAACTCGGCAGCCATTGAGGTGGGTCGCTAACTTGGACCACGACTATTGGGCCAAGTAGTGGGCCCGATCCCCCCCTCTCTCGCTCTCTCTGCCTTTTCAAAATGAAATTCAAATTTGTAATTTTCCTATTGGTTAGAACTAGAAAATTCATAGTAATTAATTCCATGGTCAAAAAATAAAAGTACGACATGTTTTGGAATAAAAAAAATCCCCTCTATCCATTAAAAATAATTTTGATGCTTGATTCTGAGTTTTTCAAATAAGTGTTTTTGGGAATGATTTAATTAAGTAAAAATCACTAAAAATACCTCTAAAAGTCCATATCTCTAAAATATATAAAATTATATGTTATTTTGATCAAAAAACCCTAACTAAGATAGTAGTGATGGTTTCAGGACCTAAATCGATGGTTTGTGTAAAAAGTTGGTAACTTTGGGGTTTTAAGTCCTTTTTTCTTGAAAAGTTCATTGAATTTATAGTGGGCAGAGCAAGCAAACACCTGCTTTGCCGATAGTTACATGGCATATTGTTCTAGTGAACATCACTGAAACTTGACATAGATTTTCTGATAAAAGGGAGCATGAAATGAAACAAAAATCAAAAATTCATGGGGGAGGCAACCCATAACATGCCTCTTTGAGAAGGTAGCATGCAAAAATAGATGGAAAATAACAAAATGTTGATCAGTTCCAGATGATCAGTGCCAGTTTAAGTAAAAGGTGCATCTACTATTGTAGTAGATTGATGCTAGTCTCATCATCCACCATAGTCTTCAAATCACAGAGAAAACGGGCCTCCAATTCCCCTTCCTCTGATACGTCAGTCTCCTCCGGGTCCTGCATTCCTGCAAATGGTGAGAATATGAAGATCTGTACATATTTGAGAGATGATGATATGCCCCACTATTGACACGTTTGTAAAGTATCTATTGTTTCTTTCGATCCAAATGTTCCAAGTAATGGTGACTAAGAGATCATCACCACTATAGGATGTGAATGGTCTGTTTGGTGACAAGTTTGATGGAAAGTTAGCTGATGAGAGATCAAGCTAAAAATTACTGAAAAAGTGTGAAATTATGCTGAGTGAGAAATAACATTTGAAGAAAATGTGATCCACCATGTCCAAGTTGTTATGACAGAAAGAGCATCTGGAGGGACCAATGAAACCTCTTCTAAAGAGGTTTTGATCAGTGAGCAGCTTATTGTGTAAAAGAAGCCAGAAGAAGATTTTGTGTTTTTGTTGCCATTTTTGTTTCTAGATTTTGGCGGTGGGGGGTGAAATACCTCTGTAGGAAAGGTAAGTGTAAGCTTTCTTAACTGAGTATGTATTACCCCATTTCCATGTGATGTTGTTGGATGAATTGTGTTCCAGGTTTTGGATCATGGTTGCAAGGCTTTCTGGTTGGAGATGTAAAAGAATGCATCTTTTGAGTGCATTTGATCTGTTTCTTGTTAAAAGGCTTAGAGCTTTGGAAATGTTAATTTTGGTGAGGTTTTCGGATATGGACCAGTTTGTATGTAGATTTAGGATTGAGCCGTTGTTGAGACATGGGTCTTTCCAAAAGGAGATTTTTAGGTGTGAGTGTGGGGGGTGTTTATGATCTGGATGATTTTTTGAATATTTTTGTTTATGTATTTCCAAAGAGGTGAGGCGGATTTTTTGGAAACCTTGTGCCAAAGAGGAGAAATTTTATAGTATTTAAGGTTAATTAGATTGGTCCATATTTTCCTCTTATTTTTGGATAAGCAGTTGATGATTTTGGTGATAAGGCAGAAAGCATGGGTTTCTAAGTTGAGAATGCCCCAGCCACCTTGATCAATTGGGGCTGAAATGGTGTCCCAGTTAACAAGGTGGTAATGGTTACCAGAGTTTGTGTCAGAAAGATGGTTGTTCCAAAGGAATTTTATCCGAGTTTTATCTATTAGATTTCTAGTCTTATATGGGAGGGGGATGCAGCTAAGGTAATGAGTGGTGATTGGTGTGATGACACTGTTTAGGAGTGTAAGTCATCCAACATGATTTAGGAAGTTATTTGTCCAGGATAAAAGTCTCATATTTATTTTGTCTAAGATGGGAGTCCATGTAGAGTGTGTGATGTTGTGAGGGGTTATAGGGAGTCCCAAGTATTGTATAGGAAATTCTCCAGTCTTGCATTTAAGGAGTTCCTTGTATAGGAAATTCTTCAGTCTTGCATTTAGGAAGTTATTTGTCCAGGATAAAAGTCTCCTATTTATTTTGTCTGAGATGGGAGTCCATGTGGAGTGTGTGATGTTGTGAGGGGTTATAGGGAGTCCCAAGTATTGTATAGAAAATTATTCAGTCTTTCATTTAAGAAGTTCCTTGCATTTAAGGGGTTTTAAGTCCTTAATGAATGAATATAGTTCTAATACATGGATATGGTAATGATATTAGGATAAGTGGACCCTGATCTCATATATGCATCTAAAAAGTGGTTTCTAGGACTCTAAGGAAGAGGTATGTGCATCTAACATCTTAGTGGGGAATTTTTTATCCTTAACCTACTTTTCCTTAATGAGGCTTAATTGAACCTATTACTCTATTCTTGAAACCTAATGTAACTATGCCTCAAAATCAATTTATGGATCCATATTTTTTGGGTCTTATACCCCACTGCCATGCCAATCTAATATTTTCATTACTCTTTGCCATGACTACTTTTCTAGCATGTAGATTTATGTTTTATTTAATTTAAAAGTAGCGGTTCTTATGTACAACCACCCACAAAGGGCATGTATTTAATCGCCATGGGGAATGTTTTTATTCTCCCCTATATTATTGTGTAGGTGACTGAGAATGTCTTATTCTCCCCTCACCTATAGGTTAGAGGTCCGATAGGTGCCTCAACCCTACTTATTTAGGTATACATAATTATCTTACATGCAAATCCTTTCTAATATAATTGTTAATGGCAAGTTTCTTTTGAATATAGCCTCATACTCTTGTTATCTTCATCTTATGATGAACCCTAGCCTATTTTTATTTGCTTTACTTATCTTGTTATCCTAGACTAGTTTTGTGACACATTCTTTTCTCCCCTTTCTCTTTTGTTGGGTGCCTTCCCAACCACTCAGGTGCTGGTGCTGAGCAAGGTGATGGATAAGACAAGAAGATCTTAGCTTTTGTCTTGGACTTGGTTGATGAAGATGTTTCTTTGGAGATAAGATTGAAGTAGTTAGACTTCCCCCTATCTAGATCCCATTTGTGTATCTTGATGTAAACCCTAAAGGGAAGATGATATATTCTTGTATAACCTTTTATGAAGTTGAATATAGTCAGGAAATTTATTCCGTTGCTTTCCAATGGCCTTTTGTATACCATATTATTAAAGATTTGAAAATTTTACACCCTTTTCAACATACCTTTTGAGTATGTTGGGAATGGAGGTTTGATATTTCTAATTTTTAGTAAAGGGGTGATAAAATGATCTTATAATGAATGATTGGACTACCCATATTACCAAGGTGCACCTCCTTTTTAGGGAGCCCATCACTAAAGACTCTGTGGTTAAGTGTGCTCAGCCTAAAGTAGTACTAGGATTTGTGAAAAAGCACAAAATTGATCTTAGCTTTTGCGCGAGTGAAGAAAAAGTGTGCAGTCAATGCCAGTGGTGGTCTCTGGGGCTAGTTAACATTCCTAAAACTTTACTAGGGCCTTGGCACTGGGCCCGCACATTACAATGTTCATGGTGTGAATATGAAAATGTTAGATAAATTTTAAGTGGAATGAAGTAGGGTGCCACAGTTGTGGTGGCTTGAGTGTATAATGATAGTGACACTTACAACAACCATGGTATAGGTAGGAGGGGCTTTGAGGAGACTAATGGAACAACTGTATTATGCATCATGTCCAATATGGTCTCTTGGCACCATAGCCATGGTAGTAAGAATGGTCATGGTGGCTCTAGGTAGCTCTTATTATGCATTAAGTCTATGATTACCCTGATTGTATCATGGACGCGGTGAAGTACCACATATGATTTGGGGATTCTTGCTTGCATCTTGGTCATCTAAGTGTTCTTCCATGGCTTTCCTTGCTTCAACTCTTTACTTGGTCACTTGATGGTAGGTTGGGGTAGCTTTAGGGCTCTCTTAGGCTCCTCCATGGCTGTGGAAGTCCTAAGATCCTCCTCTTCTCTTCCTTCCACCATTAAGTGCCAAAGTACCTATAAAACATGTAATAACAAAAATAAGTGCATTTGACAATGAATGGTATTTATTTGGAAAAAACATACATTCTAAAAACCTTACTGAGAATAAGGGACAAAATGGCACAAGATGGAGACCCAAATTAGGGCCCCATCATCCTACTTATTGGGTTATAGTTTTCATCAATCTGGTGTCCCATCCACTTCCTATTCTCATTAACCTCCTTAGATTTCTCACCGGTCTAAAATGTAGACCCGACAACACACACCAATTGTGCACCTCACTCCCATTGCCCATTGTCATTGGTATATAGTACCATTGGTCTACACAACCATCAGACTACATTGGCACCAACTGAAGATGTGTCAATCAATGATGCATCAAGCGACAAAGACATTGACCGACAAGTTCACTCAACTTATGATAACTCTACACTCTGATATTGCTGCTCGATGGAAGTCATGTGCCAAATGGTTAGTTTCTTACATGTGTCAACTAATGGGTCCAACACTCAATGGGAATTCTGAATGACACTACACCCCTTTGTACTCCTATATTAGATGCTCCATCATTCATGGATGTTGATTACATTACTACATGAAACTAGGGAGTTCGATCTTCAACTCTAGATGCCATCTATAAATAATAGCCATTGTCTCCATGGCAAGGAATCATCTTCACTATGTCTCTAGGTTGATGGACTCAATTCTCACCATCCAACTTGCTAGTTTTCATTGATCATTTTTATTAGTTGATTGAACCCATTGATCAATGATGATTCCACCTCCACTAAGACTCTAAGGCCCTGTCCTTGAAAGAGGCTAGGTCGACGAGGTTTGATCTTCGTTGATGGTACCTTACTTACATCAATCCACCTGCTCTTCCCTCACAAGTAAATGTCCACCCCGTGAAGAAGGAGATCAATAACCAACAATTACACATTTGACGAACATAAAAGGGTGTACCTTGTTGCTTCATCAACTGCCATCATCTTCAGGCTCAACGTTAGTGCAACTGCACACCATGGTTGCATCTCCATCTTATACTATAATGGTCTCTGTCTTTCTCTCTTCTCCTATTACATTTTTATTTCCATAAAGAGTGGGTATTCCCCTTGTTAGGGTGTAGGGAGTAGCCCTATAAGGAGTGGGACTTGAGAGGAGATCCGCTCCTCACTTAATTTGAGGAAATGAAATCATTTAATCCAAACACACTATCAAATATGCTGCAATAGGTGTCTTATTTTCTCAAACGAAAGGTATGCAAGACCAAAGTACAGAAGCATAAATAATTGTAATGACTATATTCATTTTACATGTTTATACAATAATCTCCCACAAGGGGCTTACATGAAAGAAACAACTTCAACAACTTGACAGAGGGAAGTCCAAACTATATCAAGTCTATCTGTTAAGAGACAACTCATATGAGTTAAGTCCATGTCCTCATATTGACTCTTCCATGTCCTCGACCTAAGGGGTTGAAACCATACCCCACAAGAGAAGACAAAATGGAAGTTGTCAGCACAAAAATGCGGGTATGAGCATATTAATAGGGATCAAGCAATATTATGGGAAAATGACATCAATATTCTTTATCAAGGCTTCCCAACTCAATAGAGAAATATAAAATCCAAGTGGATATCAAAGAGATCATATAAACCAGATAAACAATAGAAGATTTTCTTGTCTTAGTCAATATCGCAACAAAAATGTCACAATCATAAAGATTTATAAACAATGCAAGTCAAACAGTCAGATTAATACTATTTAAGCAAGATTGAGACCCATAAAATCTCAAGCCAAGGTCAGGTGGAAAGACGCACCCTACACAGAAAGGCATGTACACACACATACTATATATATATATATAGAGAGAGAGAGTCAGACTAGAATACACTCGAGTGTATCCGGAGCGGAATACACTCAAGTAATTTTTCATGATGTAATATTTTTTTTGAAAATCTAATCCGATGATCTTATTAAACATCTCGTGAACAACTCATACGTAAAATTTGAGAACATTTGGATATGTATAGCTCATGTTATGAAGACCGCAAAAATTATGCATTTCAAATTAGTTTCGCGCGTCGATTTTGTTGCCCTTGGATGAGTGACTTACACTCATCCAAATGGGCTCAAAATTTGTATGTAGCCTGTTATAGTATGACGGTGAAGATCAATGGTTTACATTTTGCAAAAAATAGTCTTGATATGCAAACACACTTGAGTGTATTCGTGCGATCCGTACACTCGAGTGTATTCTAGCCTGACTCTCTCTCTCTCTCTCTCTCTCTCTCTCTATATATATATATATATATATATATATATATATATATATATATATATATATATATAGAGAGAGAGAGAGAGAGAGAGAGAGAGAGAGAGAGAAAGAGAGAGGCTGGAATACACTCGAGTGTAGCATAGATCGAGTACACTCAAGTCATTTTGCATCATGTAACATTTATTTTGAAAATTTAAACCATGGATCTTCTTAAGTACCTTATGAACATACTACACACAAATTTTGATCTCATTTGGACACTTATAGGTCATGCATCTAAAGGTGACAAAAATGATGCAATTCTAATCAATTTTGTCTGTCAATATTGTTGACCATAAAAGGGTGACTTAGAAGAAATCAAATGAGCTCAAATTTTGCGTGTAGTTTGTATTTGTTATAACAATGAATATCAATGGTTTGGATTTGTAAAAAAACGGTCTACATATGTAATCACCACTTGAGTGTAGCGTGTGATATGTACGCTCGAGTGTATTCAAGCCTGACTCTCTATCTATCTATCTATCTATCTATCTATCTATCTATCTATCTATCTATCTATCTGTCTGTCTATTTGTTTGTCTGTCTGTACACACACACACACACACACATATATATATATATTATATGTGTATATATATTATGAATGGAAAGGCGTACTAAGGGTGGAATGTCACACCCAAATATTATGGTAGTACATATGAACTACTACTCTAATAAGCCTAATCTACTATAGATGCACATAATGTATGAGGAATAATTTAGTTTATTCAAGCTTCAAATAAGAGGATAGAAATATCCAACTGATATCATGTGGGTAAGAGGACACATAACAAATATCCAATCATATCCACAAGTAAGGTACATCATAAGACTACAAGAGCTAGCCATCACATTGAAAAGTAAGATTATATCTCAGAAAAAGAATCATACTTCTGCCAAATGTACAATAAGGGTAAAACTTGAGATATGATGAACCAATTGCAAGACTTAGAATTAATGAACATATCCAATATATTAAGATGATGAGAGGATTCATAACAATGCATAATTTCTCACGTAAGTCAACCTCTCAAAAGAGAAATAATGTATATAGGATAAAATGTCCCAAAATACCAAGAGAAAGAGAAATGTAGGTGATTGCTCAATATGATGAATAAGAGACGCAACATACCTTAGATCGAGTATATATGTGCCCAAGGTTGATCTGACATCCATTTCAGGTCACACTCTACCTATTACATGCATATACAAAGTTAGGGTTACGTTTAGATCGATTTCATCAAACCCTAAAATTTTTATTTTATATTCTTAATGACTTAGGTTATAAAAAATATACTATCTTATAGATCACATTTCCTAAGTTCATATCATATTTTACTTTATTTTTATAAATCATAAATTATTAGATATGAATTTTAGAAATTTACTCAGTTAAGAAAATCCATAAAAATTCCATATTTATTATATTAAATTAGGTAATGGAATGATACCATTAGATAAAGTAAAACTCCATGGTTTTAAAACATATTTTCTTTTATTTTTATAATCTATATATTAATTACTATGAATTTTCCAAGTTAAATGTACGTTTATTAAATAAAATTGCATTACCAATTATCAATATGCCCCGCATAATCATACAACATTGTAGGGGTGTATCAATACCTAGCCCGAGAACAAAGTTAAGCGATAAAAAACAATGAAAATTGCAAAAAGATAGAAACACTCATATACATGTGTCAAAAATTAATTAAATCTCCTAGTAATTATCTTCAATCCTAGATTAAACATTCAAGAAGCATAAAGCTTCAACAGATGATGGTGGAATTTATACGTGGAAAGACAAAAAAAGGCACCATATGCCTCTCCAAAACATCGTCATTCACTATGATCCCAAGAGGTATCTGTGAGGCAAACCAATCCTCTCTTTAGGATTGTTTCCACATCCAGTATTTGTAGGGGTGAGGGAAAGATCAATATCACACAAATGTGGGAAATAATGGGAGAACATGTGAGAATCCATCAAAATTGAGATGAATTTTCAAAGTCAACCATCAAATCAAACATAATGATGGCAACCAAAAATAATAATTTGCAAAAAGACTTTGCAGGAAGCATAATCAGTTAAAAAAGGGCATGCACAAAACTTACATAGATGAGTCCAATTGTCCATTTGTGAAGCTTCCATAGACTCACAAAGATATTCCCAAACCTAAGCGGGGCTCGTAGGGCAATGGATCCAGGCAAAGCTAGGGGACTATGTGTGGATTTCCAATATATGAGTGTAATGTTTGATGAAAGTGATGTTGGATTAAAAAAATCCCCTTGGTAAAACATGGTTCTAGTGCCAACGGGCTATTGTAATAACATGGCCAAGTACTAGTCCTACCACTCGCCATGGGTGAGCCTTTTCGGTTTTTAACACTTAATACTCATGGACCAGCGTTGTGTTATTTGTTGTGTATCATTGATGCAAGGTGTTGTGCCTCATCAACATCATCATATTCCTTGCTAGACCAGCCATCCTGACATGTGACATCTTCTCAAAGATCACTTGCCTTATTTCTTTTTGACTTTCATGACATGATTCTCTCTTCTTCTCCTTGTATCTATTGCCCATATAACCAACCTTATGGTAGGGGGTTCGATAGTGAGATTAGTTATCCCTCTTGCCCTAGATATCTGCTCAAGTTTCCCCCCTTGAACCAACAACTGATGATGTTGCATTGTGCTTTTAAAAGACACATCCACTCGCCACTCAATTGACCAAAAACACCATGCTGCTTGGTTTCCTAGCCAACCATCTCTTGCCACTAGCGTGCCACGCCTCCCACAATATAGACACCCTCTTTGTGCTCAACGAATAGCCCGAATGACCACCCTCACGTTGCCCACTCGCCCATTGATTGACTCATCAATGCTAGACGAGTGACCACCCTCCTCTACACCTCATCAATGCCAAAGCGAGTTAACTAACTCATTCCCTTAGTTGATCGACCCATCAACTACAATAGCAACTAATATTTCTTTAGTCGAAAGACACGTTCCACCAGTTGATTAGCTCACCATCTTCAACAACCCATATCACCATATCAGTCGATCAAACCATTTTCTCAGTCTATCAACTCAACCCTTTCTTGAACCTCTGCCTCTCTCCAGTCAATCAAACTGGTTACCCACTCGATCAACTAATTTCTTATAAGTATTAACATCTCTCGCATGTGGGGAGGTAACTCCATCCATAGTTTTGAGGGATGAAGTCATAGTATCCTCTAGAAGCTAAGCCCTCTCAAGAAGAACAAGGAAAAGACCACAAAAAAGAAGGCAGTCTTGACCTATCTCTATCTCAGTCAGTCTTCCCTAGGAAAGGAGGGCTGAGGTGACTCAACGATGTTGGACATCTCAGAGAGCTATGCGTTAGTTTTTGATGAAGTTGTTGAGCTCGATGTTCATGCATGTGAGAAACTGATCGATCTAATCGATGTTTAATGGATGACTCTTATTCTTCATGCCAGAGGGTCATCTACCCTGCCTACATAACCTATGTCGGTGCCTCCTCAAGACATAACACTGCATGAATGCCCACCAACTTACCACTTCTGCTTTGTGCCCCAACCCGACCATTACAAGCCTACCATCAACACAGACTAAAAGAAAATATATAAGGATTAAGATTCTTGGTGTTCTTTCACACTGGGAAAGCGCTGCAATACTCCAGGTGTTAGGATCTAGGAGGTGATGGACATAGTTCTTCACTGGGCCCGTATTCCCTCTTCTCCTACTGAGTGTGTCTAATCTATAAGGAACTTACTTTGAAGTTCCTTGCCACCTTTGAGAAGAACTACTCCAACTAGAATGAGTACATATAACTCTTATAATCATTTAACAAGGAGAAAATTTTGACAAATGTTGATCTCACTGCTATTAATCTAGACATGGATAAAGATTGGAAGAACTTGTGCACCGATGACAACCACAATAACTATAAGAACAAGTTGTTTGGTGAAAAGTTCTGTATGGAGATCACATTACAAATATCTCCCTTTCATAGTGAAGCAAATGCCTCTTTGATCCATAATCTTGATGTTGTGATACCCCAACTGCATCCTATCTTGCACCATATTCTATAGGAGAGGTCAAGGTGTCATGGCATACAATGATCAGTATATCATTTGGAGTATGCTTAATGACGAGCCATTCAATTGGGGGAGCACCTTGTTTGAACACATTCATCTTGTTGTCACACACAACATGTGATCCCAATTCAAACAAGGTGGACTGCCATGTCTACATACTTGGGCCACACATACATTCCTTACCAAGCGGCAACCTAGAAGACTACATACATGATTGACCTGACGTGCCTTCAGGCCTCTTCAGTGTTGCACCCATCACATGAGCCAAGGATCTATTTTCTACCTTTTATATACAACGCTATCCTACTCACCCTACCCACTCATGCTTATTTTGTAGTTGCGAACTTCTACTAAAATCTCACTCTTGAGAGGGATTTGTTCCATTCAATTTTCTTTCACTTTGGTTAACTCTTAGGCTCTATAGAGCATCCTTCCACTCCCAAATTTGAGAAAGAAGGGTATAAGAAGGATAATGTTACAAGATAGAAAGAGAAGGAGTAAAAAGAAGGCACAATCAAGTGTAGTAGGTGAAAATTCTGCATGGAGTGAAGACTTGTCAATGGAATCCCCATCTACACTCACTTTCTCCTTCTAAACTTCTCCCTCTTCAAGTTTCGTCCAAACTCACTGTAGATTTTTGAAAGAAACATCATGTTCACACAAAATCCTTCTTAGATTCTCATGTATAATTGATAAACTAGTACATTTTTGTACTTGGTTACACAAAGGAAACTTTAAATGCTCAATTTATCTAATTTTCAAGTTCATACATGTATCTTTTTGAATTCATAATTAATGGCCTTTCCTTGTGATTGATAACAACTATTTCAGTTTTGATGGATTTTATTGGTTGAAAAATATGGAATTGTGTAACTTATGAACTTAGACTCATTGCTTCATGGTATGCAAATTATGAAGTGTTAGGATCTCAGATATCCGATTTATAAATATGGATTAGGAGTAGGATAATCATGATGAAATATATGTTATATCTTCTAGTTTACTGTTCTTTTAGTTGTGGTACATTATGAAGAATTTAGAATCTATGATATAGAAAATGATTATATGATGGAATGTCTGTATGATTATGCATTAACATGTTTTAAATGATTTTAAGTGTTCAAAACATATTTTCTCTTGAAACACTCTGTTAGTCCAAGTGACTTGGCTTATTAATTTAAATGTTTGTTTCTTAAACTAAATGGAATTATTCAGAAGCCAAATAAGCTTATTAATATTTTAACCAAATAAAAAATTTAACATAATAATACGAAATCTATCCACTACAATGTATTTTCTCTTGTATTTTGACATTTATAAGAGTTGCATGCACACATTTATTGCATCAGGTATAATAACATTATTTTTCCCTTAAAAAGTTGTCCATGAAGCTTGCAAATATATGGAAATAAGTATTTTAAGAACTTATTATGTTATTTCTTATGATCTTCCCATGGTCTACTTTTTTATGTTCATATTTCCTATTATCTATTACAATTCTAATATTTTACTGATTCATGATATGTTATTTGAATAATGGGTTCCATAATGTGTTCTCTCTCTTTCATAACACACAACTATACGATAATTATATTTCTTAATCTCAAAGAAAAATTAATAATTCTTGATAAATACTTAAAATAAACCTTCCTCAAATTTTGCATAGATTTTTGAGGTTTTACTGTAAGAGTTGAATTCTAGTATGAAATATACTAACATATGCATTTTTTTCTACTAATGTTCTTTAAAGCAATAAAATTCACTAGAGAAAACATCTTCTTGTCTAAAATTTATTGTTGTTGTATACCAATCTTCATGTCCACTGTAGAATGAATGACAATAATTAACAAAACTACACATTGAACAAAACTAGGGATTATTTGATGTCAAAGAACAACTATATATTTTGTTTATATGGTAGATTACATTCACACAACTTGAAACAACATGTTAAAGAATATTTATATCATGTTTTATACAGTTTCCATGCCAAGACACTAGAAAATATCATTAAAAATATACATGCATTTTTAATATCTCTCTCTTATTTTTTTGTAACTATTATTATCAGGGTAATGAGGGTGATGTCCATCATTATCACAACAATGTGAAAGAAAACCTTTAGATGTTGTTATTACCCTCCCTTTTTATCTAACTGTTCTAGTTGGGTATTGAACTCGCAACATATGGCTAACAAACTGACCAAGCTTACGAGATGAACCAACTGACATCTACATCTCTCTATTATTCATTATTACTTCTTCTTACTTATCTTTGTTCTTTCTAACCATCTTATGAAAAGATAGTTGAATGAAAGGAAGGACATTAAACTTTGAGTGCTGGGATATTCAAGTGCCACTCTCCACATTGTATGAGATCACTATCATTTCTTTTCTAAGTCTAATGTGATCGATTTTTTTGCATAGCCTTCTCTACAATAAATATTAGTTTTAGAAGGCTTGGATACAGAAGAAAATGAAGCTTAACTAATTTTCTATCAAGACTAGTAGGTATATTGAGGAGAGTAGAGGTGAAGTTACTAGGAGATTTTTCATCTCAAGTTTCTTCATTGGAGGAAAAATAGTTAATTTGTGATGGATCTATTGGATAAAATTGTACTACGTCAACAAAAGGATAACAAATGTCTTTTTTTTTATAATTTTATTGATGCTAAGGTGAACATGGTTGTGCTGCTAAAAAATCAACATATCACCTTCTTCTACTAGTAGGAGTTCTATAATATTTATGTAGAGTTGATTACAATAATAATATGTTCAGATGAAACTTAATTATGATAATATATATTGGACATCAATCAACTAAAAAATAGGCAAGTATATAAGATGACTTAGGACTAAAATCTGGTAAGTATCTTTACTACCTCTCAAGGGGGGAGTAGGGTAGAATTGCATAAACTAATACACCTCTCCTTTACCAAGATGATGGAGAGTGCCTAAAATACATCTTATCTTTGGGTTGTGGAAGAGAGCCCTGAGTGAAGAACACCTTCCCATTCTTGTTGAGATCCAAACACATACTCATTGCAAGAAGTAGCTCGTGATCACACTATTTCAATAGAGAACAAGATTGGAAGAAAGATATTACACACCTATAGATAACAATATAAAACATATCAATAAAAAATGTATGAAACTAACTCCACAAGTGTTTGGGTATGATTTTCATGTAGTCAAGTATCACACTGGGCTTAGCTCGTATTGTATTCACTCAAAACAAGTAGGTAAGGGATGGGTATTGACTAGTATCAAATTGATATCATGTAGCACATACTTTTTTCAAGTGTGTTTGATGTCTTACAAGGCCTTCCTATTTATATAAAAACTTAGAAATACATTAGACAACTATCTAGAATCCTTAGAGTGATTTTAGTTCTAAAATAATCATTTTACATAAAATAATGGTGTTAAAATGACTAAATGAACACTAACTAGTAATTGTTGTAGACAAGATTTTGGTAAAAATATACTTTCACCATACAATGCTCAATCATACTATTTTTTATGAGATACATCCTTTGCTTATATATTCTTAATGATTATGCCCTAAGAATAACTGAATTTCAATTGAATATCATCTGGTAAAGCTTGTAGTTTAACCAAAAACAATTTCATGCAACTTAGGAAAAATATTTAAAAGATGATTCTAATTGGTTTCTAAGGATGTAGTGTGATGCTTATGATGATTAGGCTTCCTACATCACTTCTTCTAACATGATAGCCATATCATACCAAAATGGCATGAATAAAAGTAAACCTTGAGTATACAATCATTATATTAGATGAATTAATTCTCATTAAGCTCAAGGTTTTCCTTTCATACTTCCCGTAAACTTCTTGATGACATGAAATGCACCAATTACAAGTTTATAATATAGATGGAAAATATTTGCATCATCAAAAGAGGATTTGTCATGATAACCAAACAAACCAACACAATTGTGCTTTAATGGGAAACTTATGTAAAATTGAAGAAAAAAAAGATAAAAATGAAACAAAGATAATGATTTTGCTGTAGGATAAATAATGGTAACATGACAACATAGTCCATTGAAAAGTTGTAACATGATGGGTTACAAGTTTATGTAAAATAAAATTGGAGAAAAGAGATCGAGAGAAGAGACAATATAGTCAAATGAAAGGAAAACCAAAAGAATATGTTGAAAATTGAGGAGACATGATGCACTCATTAGTGGAAATATGAGTGAAAAATGAACATAATAAGAATTCAATTTTGGAATTAATGATCGAGATAAAGGAGGAAAGAAGGGAACCTTAGTGAGGAAAGAGCATACAAAAACACCATTTTAGAAATACTATAATCCGTTGGTTAAGAAGTTCAAAATGAAAATTATGATTAATTCTTCATCAAGATTGAGGGGAAAAGAATTAGAGGAGGATAAAATGTGTAATTAAAGAGTGGATATTATAAAGTGAAGAAAAGATGTGAAACCATAAGTGGAGAGACAAATAAAAAAAAGGAATGAAAATGATGAAAAGAGCAAATACAAGACACCCCACAACCTCATAGGTAAGAGGTGAAAAAATACCATAATTTCATAAAATTCAAACCTTTTGTAATTGTTTTCTAAGCCCATTTTACGAGTACATAATGTAGTCAAATTCTAATTTCTAACTGAATAGGTTTATTAACATTAATTAGGAAACTTACAGTACTGTGCTTGGTCCCCGATGAATCATGAGAAAAAAAAAATCATGACAAAAAATAAAAGTATCTTATGGCTGACATGGTGATTGGAGCACATAATTCCACGAAAACCCTACCTACCCCACTCGCTTCACCCTAGGTCCTTCTATTTTTCTTCCTCAGAATTTCTTATTACTTACACAAGCTAATTAAAGTTGACTGTCCACGGTGCTAGGAAGGTATTTATTTATTGGTTCAAACTTATCATACTCGAGTTCCTTGGTAGAGAAGTTTCCTTATATAGTTGACCTTCTTATATATATATATATATATATATATAAAATAAAAAAGAGGAAGTTTCCTTGAATAATGGACACGGAAAGGAGAGGAAGTCCGTCAAAAGAAAAAGCACGTAATTGGTTCTATAAAGTCAAATACACAATCAACAAGCCCTGAATCGCCAACCCCATAGGCTAGCACTTAGAGACCTTCCCTCTACGACTCTCCGCTCCGTTTGCCCTCAAAGGTGAGATCTGTCGGCGATGGGATCCTTTTTCTCCTCTATGTTCAGCGGGCCGCCGGAGGATGCGGCGGCCGAGGGGGAGTCAAGGGTTGTTGGGTATCACAGCAACGACACCTGGAACGCGCACTTGGAGTCCCATAAGAAGTCCGGCAAGCTGGTGAGAACGGAATTCCTAATCGGCAAATCGAGTCGCCTACTCGACCTTCACCAACTCGATCTCTCATCTGCGCATCACCCATCTTCGATGATGGTCGCCGCTTATATTCTCGATGACCTTTGATTCACCAGCTCTTGCTGTGTACCGCTTTCCCTTTGCAGATGGTGATCGACTTCAAGGCGAATTGGTGCGGGCCCTGCCGCTTCATCGAGCCGGCCGTGAAGGCACTTGCAGCTAAGTTCACAGACGTGGAATTTGCCAAGATCGACGTCGACGAGCTCCCGGTGAGTACGCTGCTTTGACCGGCTTAGACTTCCCCTCTCTGTAGAGCTAGTAACCCGACTTCTGGTTGTGGCCCCTAACTTTCCTGCTTAACACCAGGACGTCTCGCGCCAGTGGAGTGTGGAGGCCATGCCGACCTTCGTTCTCGTTCGAGGAGGAAAGGAGGTCACCCGCGTCGTCGGCGCCAGGAAAGAGGAACTTGAGGCCAAGATCGCCCGCAACATCTGAATACATCGTCCTATACTGGTTGACCTTGCATTTTCTCAGTGTGTTACCGTTACAATAACAAACAATAACCCTGTGATTAAACCCCCTTTTGTATCCAACCGTTTGGGGTTAAGGGTATGATTCGGATTTCCAATTACGGTCTGTTTACTTGTAGTGATATGGAATATTTTACATTGGATTTGCTTCATGATTTCAACTCTTTTTTTGTTTGGTCTAGCTTGGATCCAAGGCGCAGTGTGGTAATGAACCGCACTCCTTTCAGTTTGAATAATCTTCATGTTTGCAAAACTTTTTGGTATTCTCGGGTACTTCAAATGCTATATTGCATTTGAAGCGGTATTCAGCTTGCTGTCCCCGTCTGGCTCCAGCTATTTTATATCCCGCTAATCTGTGTTTAATTGGATCATATTTGTGGGAACCAGTACTCTGCGTTAAAACTAGCAAGACACTGCCGTGCAATAGGTCAGACAGACGCTCCTCTCACTCCAAGGTTGCTGCTGCTATTTATCACCTGGGCTGTGTACGGTAAGTGATGAAAAAATGGAAGGCGAGATGGAAGGGGAAAGGGAAGGTGAAGGAGAAGGAACAGAGATGGGAGGGGATAATGTTTGATGTGTGTTATTTGATAACATGTGGGGGAAAAAGAGACAGAGAGAGTCGGCAAAATAAAAATGTTTGTTTGCTATTATGCGGAAGGGGACGAAGAGAGAGTATTTCTTTATAAAACATTTTACATAAGTATGAATCTTATTAATCTAAAAGATTTTTTGTATATATACCTAAGTAAGTAGTGGGGTCATGAAGGATTCTCTTTTTCATCAAGTACATGCTTTTCTGTGGAACAAAACATGCTAAATTTTCCTACGGATTTCCGGGTGGAATATTTCCTCTTCCCCATTAACATGGCAAACAAGCATCTTTTATTTTCCTACCGTTTTCCTCTCACGATACGGCCTTGATGAAAAATCAATACATGAAATACTAGGATTTTAGAGTACACAGTTTAGTATGTTTGGTTGGGATACAATTGCCCCGAACGGCAACATGATTAGCAAAAGTTCTGCAGCGGCTACTCCCATTTTTTTCGTCGCGGGCAGATTGTTCGGGGAGCTATGGGGCAAGGTCGGACAGGTTGTAACCGCTCATAACCGGTGTTACCAAACACAAGATCACTCACCGGTTTGAATTTGTATTATTTTTAGTGTTGATTAGCGTTTAATGGCAAAATTTTCTTACCGGAGAAGAATTCTGTGAAGATCCATCTTACCGTACCAGAGCGTTGGCTCACCACCAATTGTGTTGTCAAACGTTTTTGTATGGAATGAAGTTGGCCCAACCAATTGCGTTTGTCAAACGCTTTTGTATGGAATGAAGCAGCTCAAAGCGTTGGATTCCATAAAAAAATCATCGCATCGGATAGTCCCGATGATCCTCGAGCGTGGAGCAACGAACGTTGATGCCAACGCTTTACCGTCAAGTTGTTTCCGGATCATTTTTCTAGTGGATAATGGATAACGTTATTTTGTTTGCAGTTGTTTGATAATGATAGGCTGTAGTTTGCACATGAGACAACAAACAATTGGTGCAAACTATCCCAATCTGACGATCTAAAATGAGATTTTTGTACAAGATAGCATAATTAGAACATGATCCGATTTCTTAATTTGTAACCCATACGGAAATATGGATTGTATAATTCTCTTGTAACACATGAGATGGATTACCGCCGCATCCAATACATTAAATGGAACATCTTCCCTCTAATTTTAGTCCTCGAGCTCCTATTGGTTTGATGTAAGTCATGAGTTCCGTAGAACTCATTTTCTGGGAATTATAGTTCAGCTTCTGGAATTTAAGTTCCATTCACTTCCATATGATTGGTTTGTTGTAAGTGTAAATATGGAAATCATTAAATTTTTTGTTAATTTTATTGTATAATACAAATAAATGAGGATGGAAAAAATATAAAAAAAGAAATCATATCCGTAAAAAATCATAATATTCTTAAATCATAATAACCACAACAAGTAGTTATGGTGCAGATGTTTCTCCTTTAAAAATATTTTATTATAATACAATTATAATCTTAATAAAAATATTATGATTAAAATCACATTATAATATTTTTATTTCACTTTATGTATACAAAGTATTTTAATAATATCAGCATTTCAAGTACTTGTAAATATAAATTTTGGTTCATCAATGTTTAACACAATGTAGAATATTAACTTTTACATTATTTCTGTAGGGAATTTTTGATATATTATTCATGTATGGTTAGAGTTAATTATCATTTTTTACATCATATTGTTTAAACATGAAGAATAAAAATATATTACGTAAATGTTCACATTGTTTCTACATGGTGCGGTGTTTATTTTTTTATGATGTTTGTATTTTTTTTATTTTGTAGATTGTACTGATAATGTTGGTTATAGTGTTATATATTTTACATAGTGCGATTATAGTGTATACTATTTTGTCATATTATGTTGTGATTTTAGCAACGAACTATATCCTCACCATTAATATTTCTAGTCATAAATATTTTTACATGTATCACTTATAATGAATGAAGAACATAATTGTATAAAAAATGTTGTTAGTTGTCTCAGAACTCGTTTTCCGATCTTTTTAAGAAGGAACTCAGGAACTGTGTTTTGTATGTAAGTCTGTAACTCTCCGGAAGTCACGGAATTCAAGTTCCAACACTTACTTTAAACCAATCACGAAAAACCGCTCAAGGAACTCCACTTCATCTGTTTTTCGGACCAAACAAACCAATCGGAGCCTAAGAGCGTTGTCTCTGACCATGGCAACGGATGCTTCACCACCATATGGTCAACTTGGATGGCTTGACCAAATGACGACGACTACGATGACCACTATACAGTTTGGTCTCCCATCGTGCCCATCGCTCCTTGCCTTTATGTATTTTCTGCTTTCAAGCGGTGTCTGGTTCATCGAAAAGAAAGGACAATTATATTGAAGATAGAATAGAATGGATTGGAGATGAAAATGAATGGACAACGATAGGCATGCCAAAGGATTTTAGAGTGGTGAGACACAAATTTGGGTAGGAATGATAATGGATTAAGTTTTTACAAATTTGACTACGAATAGTCATTTTTATGAAAGTTCAAATATATATATATATATATATATATATATATAGGTAGATATATATATATATATATATATATGTACCTATATATATATGTACATATATATATATATACCTATATATAGGTATATATATATATATATACCTATATATAGGTATATATATATATATATATATATATATATATATATATATATATATATATATATATATATATATATAGTCTGGCTAGAATACACTCGAGTGTATTCGGAGAAGAATACACTCAAGTAGTTTTTCATGATGTAATAATTTTTTCAAAAATCTAATCCATTGTTCTTCTTAAACATGTTGTGAATAGCTCATACAAAAAATTTGAGCACATTTGGACATTTATAGGTCATGTTATAAAGACCGCAAAAATTATGCATTTCAAATTAGTTTCACATGTTGATTTTGCTGTCCTTGGATGAGTGACTTACACTCATCCAAATGGGCTCAAAATTTGTATGTAGCCTAGTTATAATATGACGGTGAAGATCAATGGTTTATATTTTGCAAAAAATAGTCTTGATATGCAAACACACTTGAGTATATTCGTACAATCTGTACACTCGAGTGTATTCTAGCCTGACTATATATATATATATATATATATATATATATATATATATATATATATATATATATATATATATATATATATATATATATATATATATATATATATATATATATATATATATATATATATAGTCTGGTTAGAATACACTCCCACTCGAGTGTATTTGGAGAAGAATACACTCAAGTAGTTTTTCATGATGTAATATTTTTTTTCAAAAATCTAATCCATTGTTCTTCTTAAACATGTTGGGAATATCTCATAATTTTTTTTGAGCACATTTGGACATTTATAGGTCATGTTATAAAGACCGCAAAAATTATGCATTTCAAATTAGTTTCACGCGTTGATTTTGTTGTCCTTGGATGAGTGACTCACACTCATCCAAATGGGCTCAAAATTTGTATGTAGCCTAGTTATAGTATGACGATGAAGTTCAATGGTTTACATTTTGTAAAAAATAGTCTTGATATGCAAACACACTTGAGTGTATTTGTGCAATCTATACATTTGAGTGTATTCTAGCCTGACTATACACACACACACACACACTCGAGTATATTTGGAGTAGAATGCACTCATAGAGCCAGGTTAGAATACACTTGAGTGTATTATGAATATCTCATACGCAAAATTGGAGCACATTTGGACATTTATAGGTCATGTTATAAAGGTCACAAAAATTATGCATTTCAAATTAGTTTCGTGTGTCGATTTTGTTGTCCTTGGATGAGTGACTGACACTCATCCAAATGGGCTCATAATGTGTATGTATACGGAGCAGAATACACTCAAGTACTTTTCATGATGTAATAATTTTTTTTTCAAAAATATAATCTATTGATCTTCTTAAACATCTTGTGAATAGCTCATATGCAAAATTGGAGCACATTTGGACATTGATAGGTCATGTTATAAAGGCCGCAAAAATTATGCATTTCAAATTAGTTTCGCGTGTCGATTTTGTTGCCCTTAGATGAGTGACTTACACTCATCCAAATGAGCTCAAAATTTATATGTAGCCTAGTTATAGTATGATGGTGAAGATCAAAGGTTTATATTTTGCAAAAAATAGTCTTGATATACAAACACACTTGAGTGTATTCTAGCATGACTCTCTCTCTCTCTCTCTCTCTCTCTCTCATATATATATATATATATATATATATATATATATATATATATATATATATATATATATATATATATATATGCATAATATACAGCTGCATGTGATGCAAGATACATATAATAAGATGAACAAGCGTAAGCTGCACCCAAAGTGCCTCCTATAGTTGTCATCTAAAACCAGATGGTGCGTATATAATGTTTAAAAGTTGATACTAATGGGGGAGGCATCCCTTAGACAATAAGCCTCATAGATGTGAAAAAAATAGTAACTAAATAATTGGAAGTAAGAACTAGAGTCCACTATTGTCCGCCAATATTTCTTCCTCAATGAATGTTCTACGATGGCTGCCTCCTCCAAAAATGGTATCAGGAGTTTCATTCTCCTTATCCATCTTTATATTGATTTGAGATCCTACAATGGGGATATAACTCATATGTGTCATTTACTTTATCAATGAGCATATGAATGTTGTTCTTATGCAAATTGTACTTTTTGTGGTTTCTCTCTGACCATATAATCCAAATAATGGCTGCTAAGAGCACATTGTGGAGGGTGTGACGTGGAATTTTTGATCTCTGGTTATGGAGAAAATTTGAGAGGTTAAATGTAGTATGATTTAGCTGATAGAAAAAAAGTTTTGGATGTATAATGGGCAGTACATGAAGAGGTGAGTTGTGGTTTCTTCTTGTGTGTAGCACATATAACATCTCGATGGTCCATAAAAATCCCTCTTAAAAAGGTTGTTGTTTGTTCAAATTTTTCATGTTTGATCACTCATAAAATGATCTTGATTTTGAGTGGTCCTATAATGCTCCAAATGTGATTGGTTGGACATATATATCCTCTAAATGTCAAGAAGCAGTATACATTGCGTGGTGTGTATTTTGGACCCCATTTACATGACACCTACTTGTTTGTGTTTGTTTCCAATTGATGAAGAATATCATTAATAGTGTCAGGAGGTATATAGGAAGCAAGAGTTCTCTTCAGTATGTTTTTTTTGTCGACTACTCAGGAGGATCATGACAGTATTAATGTATAGTTTGGAGATGTTTTGAGGTATGTGGATGTTGTTGTTTAGGTTTTTAATTTTTGTGCCATGGTTCATGGGTCTTTCCAAAAAGGGATATGTTTGGAAACATGTGGTGAAGTACTTATAATGCGATGGACGGTGTCTATGTGTTTATTAATATACTTACATAGAGGTGATGTTGTACTCTTTGTGATGGTCCACCATGGAGTTCTTCTCTTATAATATTTCTACATAATGAATTTCTTCCATGTACAGTCTCTATTAGATCCTAGAGTAGCTATGATTCTGACAATCAGACAAATGGCATGGGTTTTGAGGTTGATGATATCCCATCACCCATAAGTTTTTGGCACACAAATAGTATCCCAGTTAGCTAGGTGCATCTTGTTTCCTGTCAGGAATTTCCTTCTAACTTTATCAATGGTGTGCATGATGTTGGTTGGGATAGGGATGAAACTAAGATAGTATGTGGTGATGGTGGATAGTGAGCTGTTTAGCAGAGTGAGTCTACATACAAGGTTCAGAAAATTGTTTTTCCATGATTTGATTCATATGTTAAGTTCATCAATGATATGATTCCAAATGGATTTTGGCAAGGGGTGAGGTGAGATAGGGAGACTAAGGTATATGAAGGGATGTGTTTCCACTTTGCAATTCAGAAGCATTTGGTATCTTTTCATCAGCTCTGTCTCCATGTGTGTACCGACGATGGCTGATTTGTGAGGGTTGATTTTGAGTCCAGTCATATACAAGAATATATCCAAAATAAGGATGGTATTAGTGACATTATCATCATTTAGTTTGATAAATATAATGTTGACATCCTCATATTGGATAATGTTTTCAATGCATTCCGTTGGAGATTCTATCAAGCCCCGATGTGTACGCATTTTATCATGTTGGTGAGAATGGATGCGACAATAATGAATAAGAATGAAGATTAAAGGTCCTATTGTCTAAGATCATTTGATTTCTTGAAATAGCCATATGTTGATCCATTAATGATGGTTGAGAATTTGCAGATGGAGATGCATGTATATATCCAATGGATCCATTTAGGTGGGAATCCATCCCCTCTCATGCATTATGCAAGGCAGTTCCAATTGACATTGTCAAAGGCTTTTTCAAAGTCTAGTTTAAGTGCAAAGAGAGTGTGTGACTCCTATGACATGTGTGGATGATTTCACTAACCATGATGTAGGCATCATGGATGCTTCTATTTGCCAAAAAAGCCACATTGTTGTTTTCCAATGATGCCATCAAGTTTCAGTTTCATTCTATTGCCGAGAGTTTTGGATATGATCTTATAGGATGAGTTAATATGATTGATGAGTCTAAAATGGTGCACCATATTAGGTTTTTTTTTTATCATGGCTATATGAGTGTGGTTGGGGACTCCTATTTGAGTATTAATATAATCATGTGTGTATGCGGTGTAAAAGATTCATGAAATCAGTTTTTATACATTCCCACATACATATGTAAAACTCAGTGTCAATACCATCTGGACCAGGTGATTTATCCTTTTCTACACTGAAAGTCATTGTTTAAGTTAGTCTTCAATGAATGGCTCAATCAAGCTGGTAGGAGTGTCTATGCATTTGGAGAAAATCTATTCCCAATTAAAAAACATGTATGGCGATGGGTTGTGTCTGTTATTGAAAATATTTTGGAAATGTGGGACATGTAAGATGCAATGGTGTGTCTGTTGGTAGTGTGGGAACCTTAAATGTTTAAACAATATATGGAGTTGATCCTATTGTTGTTATTGAAGCATATGTGAAAAAAATTTGTGTTATTTTCACTTTCTTTCATTCATTAGATTTTTATCTTTATTTCCAAAGTATTTCATTCTAAATTTGGAGATTTTCAAATTCAGATTTCATGGCTATAGTGTGAGCAGGATCAATATGTGAATTACTGTCTGCTAGAAGAAATGTGGATTCCACATCAACTAGCTTTTTTGAATGTTACCATATGTGTTCTTGTTGCATATCTTTAATGTGTTTTGATGTTTTTATTTTTTTAGTGAACTTGTAATCTAGGTTTAGATGTTAGGCTGGGTGATGTCTGGATGAGTGATAGACAACTTTGAAATCTGACTGGTTCATCTAGAATTTTCCAATTTTGAAGGGTTTATCTCCCCATGCAGAGTGTGTAGTGTTCATGATGATGGGGAAGTGGTCTGATATGGGTCTATAAGATGTGAAAGAGTATGAGTGTGGATATATGTTTTCCAAGGGTTGAGAACATATGAACATGTCAAGTCTGGCCCATGAGGGGCCGTAGTTCCATGAGAAAAGGGTGTTTGGTGTTTGGATGTTTATGAGTTTGAACTTAGTATTGAAGTTGTTGAAAAGTCTATCAAAACGTGTAAGGTTAGCTGAAGGAGTGGTGGTGTTAAGGATCTCATGAATGTTTGTGATCATGTTGAACTCTCATCCTATGAATCACGAGGTGGTTGATATGAGTGTTCTAGGTCAGTAAGTTCATCCATGAAAGATAGTTTGTCCTGGATGATGTAAGACCCTTGACCTTACTTTGGGTTGAACATGCTTTCTTATCATAATTACATGCTTAAAACCTTAATATAAACTTATGATGTGCTTTTATATCAAGTGAAAATCTTAGGTTTCAAGTTTGGTTAAATTTGAACACTATTTGAGCTAGTTATGCATATATGTGCTTGTTTTGGACCTAATTGCAATTCACCCATATCTAGGGTTTTTCTTGCAATTTGTCACATGCCTTTTGTGCCTCACATGTTTTCATATCACGTTTGATGTAGTGGTGCTTTTGGGAACCTTGTGTTGAGATTAGGGCTTGCATGGATGCCCTATCTCATGGTTGACCTTGGGTGTTGAGCCACCTAGTTTTGGCGATTACCAAGTTTTTTGATGGTCCTAAGTTTTTCTGATCGATGAAGTTTCTTGATCCTTTAGGGTGTTGGATAAATTGGTCATTAGCACACCCTTTGTTTTGATGATGACAAATATTTCATTCTTGTGGATCTAATGTGCTACTTGAGTATTTCAGGATTCAAGAAAATGAGGAGATCATACAAAGTGGATAGTTGAAGATCAAAGCACTTAAATGTTTAATATTTTCATGGTTGTACTCAATGTAAAAACTTGTGCAAGTATATAATGTACAAGTACTTAGATATCATATAAATCAAGCGTTAGTTCTTCCATATTCACCCAAAACTGTATCTTACACTCACATGCAATCCTTATCCCTACTTGTTCTTGAGACTTTTTATCAATCTTTAGGGTTGATAGGTTTCATATGAGTCATTAATAGTACCTCACATACATTGCTAATCCTTGCAAAAAGTCCTTCTCAGTTGACAATATTGTGGACCAAGATATATCCGTTGTAATAGGTTTAAACAAGAGAGAAACAAACATATAGCCAGTTGAACCCAGACAATCATCTGGTTGACAATATTGTAGATCGAAAGTCATTTGGTCGACAATATTTTTGATCGAGAAAAGTTCTAAAAATTTCACATTTAATGACCATTTTAGCCGTTGCAACCCAACTACTTTCTACCTACAGCTAGTTAAACACTAAGAACACTCTAGACACTCCCTACAACATCTCTAATCACCTGTAAACCATTCCTATAAATAGTAGAGGCCTTAGGACACCCATATCATCACTTTCATACACAACACACAAGCTACACTTGAGCATCCATTCTAGATAGCAACAAAGCTAAATTCACTTTCTATCTTCTTCCTTGTGCTCTAAAGTTGTGTCCTATAACTACTTTCTCCTAGCCACACTGCTACAGAAACAATGTTCAAGGTCACTTTCAGAGGCGTCGATTATTTAATGAAACTGACGCTGATAAACATTACACGTCGGTTATTGAGGAAAACTGACATCTATATTTGAAGACCAGCCAGACACGGGTATCACTTTTTGTTCAGCGTCGGCTGAAGAAAAGCAACTGACGCCTAAAATAGCCCGCGAAATCCAATTTTTTCGAGCGAAAAAAATTGCCCCCAAAGTGTAACATATAGTGTCGGTGTTTTACCTAATCACCGACGCCTAAAGAAGATAAAATTTGCGCACAATTTTTACCATATGGGCGTCAGTTGTCGTGGGATAACCGACGCTGATAAGGGTTCGCGCGCCCTTTCTGCCAAAAAATTTATGGTAAAATTGACGTCGGTTGTTGTATTCAACCGATACTGATTCTGTTTAGGTGTCAGTTTTTAAGATAACCGACACCTTTTGATTAACTTAATAGTCCCCACGAGAAGGAGAATCTTCCCCTTTCTTCTGTTTCATTGCAAAAATGAATGTGCACGCCTTTCTCCTCTCGATGCTGCTGCCGCCACGATCGTTCCTGTCGCCGTTGCTCCCGCGCGCCGCCGCCGCTCATTGCTCCTGGTCGCCGGTCTCCTGCTCTTGGTTGCCAGTCTCCTACTCGTGGTCGCCGCCCGCCTCCTTGTTACTCCAGCCACCCACTCACTACTCCTACATGTACCCTTCTTCCTCCTTTTCTTGCTCCTTGGCGCCCCTCTTTTCTTCCTAGATTCTCCCTCCTTACCAACATCAAGCACGACCATGTGGTCTGGCCACGGACGTGGCTGTGTTGGCCGAGCATGGTCGTGCTCTGCCAACACAGCCACAGCCGTGGCCAACCCACATGACCATGCTTGCTGTTGGTAAGAAGGGAGAAGGAAGAAAAGAGGGTATATGATACCTAAAATTGTGATGAAACCCTAACATCTAAATCCCTTTTGCATGATGAAACCCTAACATCTACATACTCTATATGATACCTAAAATTGTGATGAAACCCTAACATCAATTGTGATGAAACCCTAACATTTACATATCTATCCAAGATGACGAACATGCGTGGACACTCGAAATGTTGAAATCAATGTTATAGAATATGATACCTAGATTAAATGATGTTACATGAAACCTAGGATATGAATGATGAAACTAGGATTGCAGGTATTGGAATGACAACATACATGTATTTGTTGGCCTAGAAACCCATCCAAGATTTACTCATTAGGAGTAAATCTTGGATAGTCCCTGGTTTGGGACTGTTATTGAATACCTAATCTCACTTAGGATGTAAGTGTATAATGTGTATTGGGTTTTCAAGAAAATTTTGGCAGCATTTTCCCATTTTTTCTCTAAGTACATATGTACTTGGAGAACAATGAGTAAATATTGTCGACATTTTCTTAAAAACTCAATACACATTATACACTTACTAGTGAGATTAGGTGTTCAAGGATGGGATAGGTGGTAAATGTACATTTATTATATAAAAGAATGACATCACATGTATTTGTTAACCCTAGACCCTAATATTGTCCTAATATATACTTGTTTTCTCTTTGATCATAGAATGTATAGATCATGGATGTCCATTCACAATCGCTGCACCCCAAAGTTTATATCTGGTCTTGATCAGTTTATTAGATTTGCCGAGGAACATAGGAAACAACATGGAGATAGGTTCTACTGTCCATGTAGGCATTGCGGTAACAACTTTAAAGTTAGCACTGGTGATGAAATCAAAAGTCATGTCATGTGCAATGGGATTGTACAAGGCTATACAGAATGGCACTGGCATGGAGAGATTTCAAACTCGAAACCAGTGGATGTCGATAAAAGTGCTTGGGTGGAAAAATAAATTGTCTCCGATGATGTAGATGTGAACAAACCAGTTCCAGTAGACATCATTGATGCGATGTTGGATAGTTTTGGGGTAGAGCACACCGATCCACCTCCCATTTTTAGAAACATTGTGCATGATGCTGAGATACCATTATACATAGGTTGTACTAAGTTTACAAAGCTTAGAGTTGTGTTGAGATTGTATAAGTTGAAAGCGAACAATAGATGGAGCGATAAAAGCTTCACTTCATTGTTAGCTTTGTTGAAAGAAATGCTTCCTGAAGGAAACGAGTTGCCAATCTCAACATACTGGGTAAAGAAATTGTTGTGCCCAATGGGAATGGAGGCCAAGAAGATATATGCATGCCCAAATGATTGTGTATTATTTCAAAAGGACTATGTGGATTTGAAAGATTGTCCAAAATGTGGTGCGTCACGGTATAAATTGACGACTTCGGGGGAGTCCAAAACTAGTTCTCCTGCCAAGGTGATGTGGTATCTACCTATAATATCATAGTTTCAACGCTTGTTTGCAAATCCGATAGATGCGAAGAATTTGAGGTGGCATGCAGATGTTAAGAAAAATAATGATGGGATCCTACGACATGCGTCTGATTCCCCACAGTGGAAGAAGATTGTTCTATTGTACCCCAAATTTGGTGAAGAAGACAGGAATCTAAGACTTGGGCTTTGTACAGATGGGATGAATCCGTATGGGACATTGAACAACCAACATAGCACTTGGCCAGTCATGCTTGTTATATACAATCTTCCTCCCTGGTTGTGTATGAAAAATAAGTATGTTATGTTGTCGTTGTTGATATCGGGCCCTAAACAACCTAGAAATGATATCGATGTTTATCTTGAACCTCTGATTGATGACTTAAAGAAACTCTGGGGTGAAGGTGTGATAACCTATGATGCTTCATGAAGAGAGACATTTCATTTGCACGCTATGTTGTTTTGCACTATTAATGACTTTCCAGCATACATGAATTTGTCTGGATATAGTGTCAAAGGAGCTAAAGTGTGTCCTATATGTGAAGAGAACACTGATTCAATAAGACAAAAACATGGAGACACGACTGTATATCTTGGTCATCGAAGGTTTCTTTCAAAATTCCATCCGTATCGTAGGAAGCGCAAAGCATTCAATGGAAGGAATGAGGAACAGAGTGCACCTAAACCTATACCAGGGGATGTTGTTTATGAAAGAGTAAAAGATATTGTCAATGAATTTGGTAAGAGATCACAATGTACTATGGCCACATGGAGTGACAATTCTTCATTCAAGAAGAAGTCAATATTTTGGGATCTTCCTTATTGGAGTTCTTTGACAGTCAAGCATTGTATCGATGTCATGCACGTTGAGAAAAATGTCTGTGATAGCATCATTGGTACTCTGTTGAATATACCAGGTAAGACTAAAGATGGGATAAAATCCATATTGGACCTACGTGAAATGGGAATAAGGTCAGAATTAATAGAATTACATGAAATGGGTAATAAAAGAACAATATTTACCTCCCGCTTGTTATACGTTGTCTAGAACGGAGAAGAAAGCTTTTTGTGAATGCTTGGAAAATGTTAAGGTGCCACAGGGTTACTCATCCAACATCCGTAGATTGGTATCCATGAAAGATCTGAAGTTGATAGGTCTTAAATCTCATGTTTATCACACTCTAATGCAACAAATATTTCCCATGACAATTCAATCTATATTGCCGAAGCATGTAAGGTTTGCAATCACCAAACTTTGTTTTTTTTCCAATAGTCTATGCAGCAAAGTTATTGACCCTGATACTATAGATAATTTGCAAAGAGAAGTGGTCGTTACCCTATGTCAGCTTGAGATGTATTTCCCTCCTTCGTTCTTTGATATCATGGTACATCTTGTTGTCCACTTGACTAGGGAAGTGAAAATGTTGGGACCAGTTTTCTTGCATTGGATGTATCGCTTTGTACGATACATGAGTGTTTTTAAAGGTGATGTTCGAAACCGTTATCATCTTGAAGGGAGTATTATTGAGGGTTATGTGGCAGGAGAGGTTATGGATTTTTGCAATGACTTTCTGAGTGGTAATGAAACTCCCGTTAATGACAAAATATTGAGGAGGGCAAAGGAATTTTGGGATCACGGGTGAAAGTAGTCAGTTGTGAACAGTTGGAACAAGGTCACTTATATATTTTACACAACATGGATGAAGTGAGTGTTTATATCGAGGAACATACCAATTTAATTAAGAGACAACATCCTCAAGCCAGTTCAATGTGGCTTGCTAGAGAGCATAACAAGACTTTTACTAAGTGGTTTGAAGATAAAGTCTTACAACAACTATCTCAAACACCAGATGATATTACGAAAACTATCAAATGCCTCGCCTTTAAACCAAAATCGAATGTTATGTCTTATGAAGGGTTTGACATTAATGGGTTCACATATTACACAAAGTGCCAAGATGATAAGAATGTCGTCCAAAACAGTGGGGTCACCCTTCAAGCGTCGACTATGTATTTTGCAAGTGCAAATGATAAGAGTCCACGTGAAGCTAAAATGTCATATTACATTGTCATTGAAGACATATGGGAGTTTGACTACATAGATTTGAGAATTCCACTCTTCAAATGTAATTGGGTTGATAACACCAAAGGTGTTATAATGGATGAATTGGGTTTCACTTTAGTGAACTTTGAAAAGATTGGCAAGAAGGGTGAACCATTCATATTGGCATCATAGGCGAAACAAGTATTTTATATCGATGATCCTACAAATGATAAATGGTCGGTTGTTCTTCATGGTAAAAGACAGTTCATTGAAGATCCTATAGATGAAGAAGAGTACTATGATAAGTATGATGACTCCAGTCCATTCTCAGTTGGGTTGCCAACTCCACAAAATATTGAAGCTAATGATGACTTATATGTGCACGGAGATCACAATGAAGGATTATTAATTGATAAAAGATCACAATTTTAGAGGCATGCATGTTTATATTTTTTTATATGTTTCATTTTTAAATGTTTTAGAGGCATGATTTTTTAATATCAATATCATTTTCAGATATAATGTTTCATTATCTTCTACTTAATACAAATGCTAAATGTTTGCCTTTTTAATGACATTTTTAGATGGCTGACCATGATGTCCATGATGAGCATGATGCCCATGATGAGGATGATGTCCATGATGAGCATGGCGAGGATACCAATGTAAGTTTTAAAAACATATCCTATATTTCTATAGAAATTCATTATCTTCTAGTTATGTCATATATCCTATATTTCTATATTGGGCTAATTCAGTGTGTTTATTTTGTCAAATTTTAGGTTGATGATGCACATGTACCCTCTGAAGCACTGGAGGCACTTGATGCACATCACCAAAAAGTTAACAAGAAAAGGGGCATCACTCTGCTGATGAAGTTAACAACACTAAGGGGCAGTGGATCTAGATTGGCTGTGGAGTTTGATAATGCAGGAAATGCAATTGGAGTGAACCACAATAATTTTGTAAACTATCTTGGGTGTGTCACTCAAACCCATTGTGGTGTTAAGTATGATAATTGGCATAAAGATCCTCAGGTAAAGAAAGACTTGATATGAAAGGATTTATGCGTGAGTTATTATTATTTGCAATTCTATTTTTTAGGTTACAAATTCTATTATTTGCAATTCTATTTTTGGATATTGGTTAATAGCAATTCTATTTTACAGAATCTGTTTGCATTGGATGAGAAGCTGCATCGTAAAAGTGTGATGCAACACGTTGGAAAGATGCTAAGGAACTATAGGACAAATCTCAATAGAGAATACATAAAAGATGGTGATAAGAAGAAGAAGTCAGCCCTTGAAAAGTGGAACTTCCTGGACAAAGAAGATTGGGACACATTTGTTGCTTCAAGACAAACTGAAGAATTCAGGGTATTAAGCGTCACTCTCAATTTAATTAATATACGTTGTATTCACCTATTCAAGATTAACCTTTAGTGTTACTAACCAAATCAATGTGCATACTAACTAGGCGTTCAATGAGGTGCAAAGAGAAAGGCGTGCATTGAATGTGCATGACCACATAATGGGTCCAAAGGGCTATGTAGGCATTTGCCAAAGACTGCACGCAGAGTCTGCTGCTACTCATGAGTCCTCTACTACATATACCACACACATGCCTCGCCATGATGTATGGATAGCTGGGAGGCAAAACAAGAAGGGTGAAATAAAGAAGCCCGTAACTACTGAGGCGGCTGCCAAAATGATAAAATACAACTCAACAATGCATGTCATTCAAATATTGATTATTTGTGGTGTTTACTTACCAATTTCTGTTGATGGTGATTAGTGGGAGCTGCACGAGCAGAGGAAACATGGCACGTTCATCCCTCTGGGAACAAGGGATGAGTTGACAGTTGCTCTGGGTAACCCAGAGCATCCTGGACGTGTTAGGGGTGTAGGCGCTGGTGTGGGCATCAAAGCGTTCTTTGGGCCATCCCAACGCAAACCTGTCGTAAGAGCGGGACTTTCACAAGAAGAGGTAACATGTTCTTTTTTTAGAATGTTACAGCAAAAGGGAATTCAATAATAAGAAGCTAATGTTTCTTTTATCCATGTATAGGAGAATAAGAGAGTCGAGGATATAGTTGTTAATAAGGTCAAGGAAGAAATGCTACGGTGGCAGGCATCTCAGGCTTCCAATCAGCCTATGGCGACCCACTCTTCTCCTGATGCACATGCTGAGAGTAATCATGTAGACCCACCACCTAGCACGTCTGCTGTAAGTATTGTTTATGACATAGTAGCTAGTCTTTTCAAGATGATATGTTTTCAAGATGATATGTATATATGTATAACATTCTTTATGTAAATTTGTAGGCGTTGAAGCCATGCCGCTTAAAATTGAAGATTATATTATTGCAGAGGCGCAAGCTTACCCATCCCTTCTTGGGGAAACTATTCACAGGGCTCCAATGCCACAGGGTTACGTTCGTGTGAGCCCAATACATGTATTCCCTAATTGGAGGGAAGCTACATTGCCATATGCCCACCCAAATATTGATACAGTTACTGAGGCAGAAGGTGGGGTGATATTGTGGCCCAAAGCGGATGTCATCTACACTACTAAAATTGTAAGATAAATTTACATTACGTTAAATTGTTAATGTGTATATATGAGGTCAATTGATCTGAAATTATATATACATGTTAAAAAGAAGACACTCAGAGCATCTAGGCCTCCACCTCCACTTCCTGCATTACCAAGTTGGGTTCCAACTGACCTAAAATTCCCGTTAGGTCCTACTTGTAAGGGAATGGCAGTATGGCTATGCACACATAATATACATTACCCTATAGTTGTTTCTTTAGAAGCGGATTATGCAGGTCAATCATACGAAAGCTCTCTATTTATACAAGATATTATTGAGTTGTTTATCTATGATTGGTTGAATACATTAATGATAGAGGCATGGATAAGGTGAGATCTTTTTTATACATCCATATACCTTGTGCAGGATCTGGTGATCTGGTTTCTTATATATTAATGCATACATAATACATGTTTTGCAACTACTTAGTCGAAATTCAATGTAAACAATTTGGATTTGAACATGTGGGATTTTTGATTCCATCATTGATTTGTCTGGTAGCTAAAGACCCTGATAGCATTCAACAATACTCTTGTGATGCTTTTACAATTTTTAGTCAAAAAAAGAAGATGATAATAATAGCTCCATTCAATGTGAAGTAAGTTTACTTTGCTTATAATTTGGAATTAAGAAAATTACATTTTTATTGTGGTTTTTGAGTTATTAATTTTTAACTTTTTTACCTCTAGTGCTAAGCATTGGGAGTTACTAGTTATTCTCCTCGGGACATTCACTGTCTATTATCTAGATCCTGCGAGGAGTACATTGAATTAAAAAACTGGACATGTAATGAGAATGGCATTATTGTGGTGAGAAATATTTCATTTTTATATACGTTAACATATGTTATTACATTACTATTTAATTATGCAATTTACTTTGTTACATTAACATGTAGGGGTTTAGATGCGTTCAAAAAGGCTGGAGGAAAGGTCCCTAGTAAAAATAACCAGCCAATAATTTGGGAGAACGTGAAAGTAAGTTCCCGACTCCAATGTATATGTTATTTATGTGAACTATGCTTATTTGTATTTTTTAATATTTTGTATCCATTTTATAGTGTGCTACACAAGACAATGGCTGGGCATGTGCATACTATGTGATGCGGTTTATGGACATGATTATCAAACATACAGATGAAATCAATGCCATACCTAAGGTATTATATATAGTCTCATTAGATAGTATGAAATATATCAATCTTATTTATATATTATTACTTATATATATATACATCATTCTCTTTGCAGGTGTTTAAAACTGACCCCACTACAGGTAAAGCCTTAAAATATGTACATGCTCCATATACAATGGAAGTATTAAATGATGTAAGAGAAGAATGGGTAAGAGCCATACAAGCAGTGGGGACTGTAAGATATAATTGGGATGCTGATAGCGATGATGAATGATATTTTGTAAATGAATGTTTATACATGTATTTCTACATGTCTGAATATTTCTACATGTATTTGAATATTTCTATATGTGTGAATGTGAAAATTGAATTGATGTCTGAATGTATCTACCTATGTGTGAAAAGAATATTTGTTGATTTTGTAGGTTTGTGGCCTGTTTGTTGGCTGATATCAATGGATGTCGTAAACCTGCAGTTCAGTTCCACTGAACTGCAAGTTCTCATCTTGTGACCAGCCACAGCAGGCCTGCTAACTGATTAGAAAAAAAATCAAACCACAAGCATCGGTTATTTGTCTAAAACTGACAACAAAAGTTTACAACATTGGTTAATAGCATAAAACTTCCGCCTAATGTTGCCAGATATCCTGGCAAGCACGGACGTGATGGACATCACGGCCATGGTGGCAGGTGATATGACGTCGGTTATTAGTAGCAAACCGACGCCATTATGTCTAGCACGACCGTGCTGGACAGCACGACCGTTTTGGACAACACGACCGTGTTGGACAACATGGTCGTTCTAGGTAGCACGACCATGGCGGCAGATGCTATGGCATCAGTTAGTAGTAGAAAATCGACGCAGATAGAGTCCTAGATGGCGCCTTTTTTGCGGCGCGGATGATTATAGCGTCGGTTGGGGTTACTTATAACCGACGCTGATGGGGCCCTGCTGGCGCGTTTTTGGTGGCATGAAACGTTTTGGCGTCTTGCGTCGGTTGGAAAACTGACGCTGAAAGGGTTTGACTTTTAGCGGTGCCCACATAGGTGTCGCTTGGAAACTGTCATGAAAATGGCTTAAATAACTGACACCAAAGGCCGGATCTATAGTAGTTCCACCACATATAAACGTCCATCTTAAGTGGATAGGAGATCTAAATGTTTGATATAGGAATCAAGGCGCTATAATTCATTGGTTAAGTATTTCTTTCTTCCATTCTATTTCTTTTATATTGTACTTTGTTCTCCTTGACTACTCCTAGGGTTGGAGTCTGTTGAAAGGAGGTTGCTTGGTGATACTTCAACAAAGTGAAGGCTTCTCCAAGGTGTGCTTGAGGTTACTTCAAGATGGCTACTTTAAAGGAGGTTGGAGCTACTTCTAGGTGAAGGCTATCTCAAGGTGGTGGAGCTACTTCAAGGAAGTGAAGGCTGATCCAAGGTTGCTTGAGGTTACTTCAAGAAGGCTGCTTCAAAGGAGGTTGGAGCTACTTATAGGTGAAGGCTATCTCAAGGTGGTGGATCTACTTCAAGGTGGTGAAGGTTGCTTGAGGTTACTTCAGGAAGGCTTCTTCAAGGAGGTTGAGGCTACTTCAAGGTGAAGGCTACTTTGAGTGGAAGGTGATTGTATTTTGTTGTAACATCCTTGTGAGGTAAATAAAATAAATCACTTTCAAAATTCCAATTGGACACAATTGGGTAGTGGACTGGCAACCTTTGATTCAAAGGTTAGAATCACTAGATCGAAGTTTCTTCCTTGTTTCCTCCTCCTTCTTTGCTTTAAATTTTTAATTAAATTTTAAAGTTCCAAAAGCTTTACTCACCTCCCTCTAGATCATTCATAGGGTTGGTGGTCGATGAGGTTGTTGAACCCACCTTGGTCACCAACTTTTCCTAGGGATCTTGGTCAATGAGTTTCTATGCAGTCTCTAAGCTTTCCCGACCATCGTGGTCGTTAGGATGTTAGTGGTCGCTAGGTTTTTTGGACCACCTTGGTTGAGAGATTTCTTTGTGTGGGGTTTCCTAGTTTGTGTTTGTCTTAGTGGCATGAGTGGGGTGCATGCATGGACAAGTTCTCTTAGACACATGGCAAGCTTGGTTAGACACCTAACCATTTCTCTCTCTCTCTCTCACCCATAGCCATATATACCCCCCTCCATTCATGCAAACAACCTCTTTACACACTTATCTTCTTCTCTCTTTGATAACACCTAAATTCAGGCATCTATGCTAAGAATTTATTTATGGTTTTGTGTCATTATAGCCTTAATATGCCAAAAATAACCCTAGATCCTCATATTTTAGTAATGTATAACTTTTCATAGATAAAGTTTCTCAATTAACCAATTTTGGGACTTGTAGGCACCAAATCTAAAAAGACATATATTCTCCAAGATTTCTCCCCAACAAATGGTTTTTGTAGTAGTTAGACTTCCATCTGTCGCGATCACGATGGACTAAGCATTGCACTATGTGATCCAACTTAGGAGATGGTGGTCCCACTAACCGACTATGAGGTCTAAGAAACTTTTGATATTTTGGACCCTATTTTTGATGGCCAGTGCTTTATCAGAATGCATCATCATCAATCAGAAGGTTTATCGATGCAGACCCATTGACCACCGCTAATACCCACCCATGGGGCTGGGTTGGGTCATGATTTCACGACCACAACCAAGAAGGATGCCGCAACTGCGGCCTAGATGTTGTGTCGAACGATACTTGACACGACCGGGCTGAGGCACAAATGGGCTGAGGCGACGACCACGGCCAAGGCACATCAACCTCGAACACAACACGACCGCAACCATGGTGCATCTACCTCAACCGCGGCCCGACCATCTCAACCGCAACACAAACCGCCTCGATCGAGGCATCTATCTCGATCATGGGATCCGCCTCAACTGCAAAGTTTGTGTCAACCGTGACCCTCGGTACGACCGTACCTAGCCTAAAATGATTAGGACGAGACCAGGGCCACGCCCATCTTCCGCCTTCGCCTTTAAATATTCACCCCTCACGACCTGGAGGGGGGTTCCAAGTTCTGAGATTGGGAGGTCCACAGTTCTAAACATTTGGAGGTTCCACGTTGTAGTTCTGAGATTTCTTGGTTCCCAGAGCCCCGTGGGAGAGTTTCGAGGTCTGAAAAGGATAAAGTACTCATCCTACATCCATTCCTCTAGTCTGCTTCCATATACCACCATCTTCCACCACCATTCACCCATATCCTACCATTCCCTGCCATATTCCACCGCCATACACCTGCCAAGCTGCTGTTTGAGGTGGAATCAAAGAGAAAGGAGGCCAAGGAGTCCAGAAGACCAAGGAGGACAATCCAAAGATGAGATCCAGCCTATACAGAGGCTAAGGAGCGAGAGCCACCTCTCCTCTGTAGGCTAAATATCTTCTTCTTCTCCTGTCTTCTATTGTTCTCCTTTGTTCATGTAAAAATGATGTTCTTCAATCTTTGTTCGGTGCCAACTATGCTTGTCCATGGCTAGTTAAGATCTTTCTTGGCTATGTAGCCTGTTTTGGGCATGTTTATGTACTTTTTCCTTAAGCAAGTAGTTTTATTCCAGATCTAGTGTGTTTCTATTCTATTTTCTCTTTCTGGTTATGATTGCTAGTTTGGTTGATCTCTTTCTTGCTTGAACTTCAATTTCTTCCTATATCGAGATATTCATTGTAGAAATAGATAAGAGAAGGTAGTTTGGATCAGAATATGAAAGGAGGACAATTCAAGGTGATCTGTGTAGAACTGTAGTCTTGGGCATGGTTGGGCCCAACCTGGCACGGTCGGGCCCACTACCTGGTTCTACCCAGATCACACATGTTCCTACCACCTCAGAACATTCTAGAACTGAGAGGATATCTAGAATATTCTAGGGTGATGATTTGTCATCCTCGAGAGAGGTTTCACATCATTGATGACTTTTAGTCATGCTGCACAAGAGCGAGTGGGATGACCCCATAGGAACAGATACCACATTATGTACCATGTTTGGATGTAGGATACTTGCTGGGGTGTTCGAGGGGTTTCTACGTCTGAGAACAGGTGTATAGATTGCCCAACTTGTGGTTACATAGCTAGGAACTCCTTCTCTTTGATTAGTCGAATCCTACGAACTCTGTTTTCTTTTCTTTTCTTTGTTTTATTTTATTTTTTGACAACATGCTAGACTAGTTCTAGCTCCATACTTTTATCGATTATCGAATTGGCTTATATGACTTAAGAGAGAGATCTTAAGCATCCTAAACGTCCCTGTATTTGACCCTGCATATCTACTTCGACCCCGTAATAAAGTTGTGGGGGTCCTTGAAGGTTTCGAGTTATAAATTTAAAGTATGACCCTCATTTGGAGACGATCAACTTTTGGTGCCACTGCTAGGGATGTGGTTTTCCACATTTACATGCTAAAAGATTTTGTTCTGTCATCCATAAGCATATACATATATGCATATTTTTCTTTTTGTTTTACACATACTTGTTCATATATACTGAATAGTTTTTCTTTTTCTTATACATATTTTCAACCATGGATCTTACATCCACAAGGCATGTCATCTTTTCTACTGTCCTCCTGAATTTTTTCACGGTTCTAACTACTGACAAATAATTGAAAGTCGTGCACTACAGCTAGTCGAGCTGTATTCACCCCCATCATCGTCATACTTTGAATTTCCAACAAAGGAGATGGTGGATCAGCCCTCGACTTCCACGTTGATGTGGGATCAAGAGCTGATTAGAGCACTGGAGCTAGCTGGGGAAAGTGTCAATGCACTCACCTCCTCCTTAGCTCCTCATCTCCAAGAAAATGTCAATATGCTTCAGTAGCTACTAGAAAAGTAGGATCATCAGCTCCAAGTAGCCACTAAGATCGCAGAACATAGTAGAGGTATACTTCAAACTATTGAACAAGGATTCATCCAAGTGCATCAGTTTGATACAGTGGGTTTCAAATGGAAGTGCAAGGCAGAATTGACGAATCTTGAAGGCAATACTGCTCAAGTCCAACAACTTCATGACAAGGATGTTGAACATGGCAGGAGGCTTCAAGAGCTCATCAATTTAGTTTCCACGTGATTACAAGTGCCATAGCACAATCATGAACACATTAGTCATCAATACCATACCATTGGACTTGATATGGAACATACCTCAACATCCTATTCAGGCTGTCACCTGGGTTCACCAGGATTTTTTTGGTGAAGACTCGTCCATCTAGGGGAACCCTTCATTTTATCCAGATGCTTCAGTTGATCAACTAATGGAATCCACAAGCCACATGCATGAATGGTTTTATGATGATGATGACTTTTGCCCTCCTGAGAGCAGCCAAGAGACCTCACAACTTGAGGATCAGTTTGAGGAACCTGAATCAGACATTAATCCAGACTAGAGTGATACCTCTCATATTGAGACTTGTCACTTCGCTTTGAGCAGTATGCCAATCATGGTTTGGAACAATTTGTTTGATGAGGATGATGATGATAGCTGCTCAAATTGGAGCAGTGAGTATACTAACAATGATGAGCTAGAGCAGCATGAGCAGATATGCGTTACCATTCCCTTACAAGTCTTGGTGGACATCGGAGGAGCAGGATGGACAATTCATCACAACATGGCTACTGAGCTTGAAGATACCCCAGACCCCATAGAAGGTGACAAGCTTGGGGTGGTAGAACTACATGCATATTCAACTTGGGATACTTCTTGTTCATAAGATGATTGGATGACTCAGACATTATATAAAAATTTGTCTGAGCATCCAACCTCATGTTCAAAGGTGAAAGGAGAAGACATGAGTCCTCTAGAAAACATTCAACCTCTCCCCTCCATCTCATCCTATGTCGACATCCTAGGGCCTTCCCATTCATGTTCATACATTGAAAGGTGGCTTGAGGATGATTTGTCAAAGAATTCATCTCAGTGCAGTTCAAGACAATTCCAGCACAAGGATCAATTCACTGAGTCATCAGATTTTATTCCTCTTCTTTAGACTCAGAAGGGCCCATATTTCTTCCCATTCTACTCCTATTACGTGGAAGAGCCCGTCGGTAAGACACAGGGGGCACTGGTCCCAAAACTTAGGATTTGGGATCCCAATATCAGTATCGTGGGACAGCCACCCCTTTCCCTTACTCCTTTCTTTAATCTTTTTATTAAAATAAATTTTGTTTTTCACATTATTGTTTAGATAGTTTCTTTCCTCTAGCTTCTTAAATCTATCCTAGCATACATGCATCATGCTAGGACATCAATAAAATTCTTTCCTATACATCCATGCATTCCTTCCGTACCATCTCAAGTTTAAGGCTTGCTCGAGGATGAGCAAATTTTTTAGCTTGGGGTGGTAGGCTATTCACCATTCTATCTCTTTATTCTTCATGCATGCATATTTACTCCTGCATTTAGTATAAACTTTGAAATTTTTTGTAGACTTTGTTCCGTAAATCATAGATTTGCTATTAAGGCTATGTGATGTGAATCTAATACCTAAATGCTTATCCATGTGCCTAAATGCACAATTTTCATCTTAAACTTCTTGATCTTTGGCTTGACTTGCTCATTGACTCTTTCCTTAAGTTCGATAATAAATATAAGGTTATGCGCCTTTTTTCATAGCTTAAAACATTATTCCCTTGATCTATGTTGTGAACGACAAGTCTAGGATATTGGACCGTTGGAAAGAATCTAGAGTTTGATCAAAACTCCAAGCTGCATTTTTCACAAACTTTCCTCTATTCTAAGGACCCTCGAATCATAATTACTATATTTTCACATAGGTATCAAGCGGATAATGATGTGTTTTGAGCTATAATCAAGTTAAAGTGTTTTCCTTGATGGTCTGCGTGCCCTCTCACCTTAGAGTGAGTAAAAAAGATGAAAGTTAAAATATGCAAAAGAGGCTTGGCCGCCCCAAAAATCCCAAAAATATCAAAATAGTTCTCACCCAAGCCTATCAAATAGAATGCAGAGAATAAAAGACTAAGTGTGAGTAAATGAGCATTGTTTTCTCTTTTAGGAGAGTTGAGGATGGTTCCTAGCTGGTGTATGTATGTGCTTATGAACGTGGGCATGCCATTCCTGGTAGTGCCACCCTAAGGCTCATTAGAGAGTCACTAGGAACCCCTAGGTGACCTATGAGATCATCCTAGTAGCAAGGTTGGTTCGAGCACAGTACGAGGAGTTTGTCTCACTACTTTGGGCCAACTGGCTCAGACTGCAGGGACTATTGCTCGTTACATGGACCAACCTGATGCAGATCGGGATCCCTAGAAGTCATTAGAGTTTTTTGGTTTTGTTGCTTCTTAGAACCTGAATAAGTGGGAGGCGTGTTGTTCTGGATTGGTCTACATGAATACATGATGATGGCTCATTTCTCATCACCCACATGATCACCTATGTGGCAATTCTTTTATGTTTTATAAATATGATTCAAACCCTCATGAGTATTGATAGGTTGCAGTGAATTTGCTTAATCATGTCTGGACACACTTTGATCTTACTTTAGCAGGATTGTGCTCGATTGGTGGGGATTTGTTCTAAAATGACATGGGTCATGAGAATTAATGTTTTAAACTATTTTTCTTAACTTTAACATTTATTGCCATGCTTAATTTGGATGTTATCTTTTTATTCTTTGAGCACAGTCTTGATTGAGGACAAGCAAAGATTTAAGCTTGGGGTGGTTGATAACACCCAAATTTAGGCATCTATGCTAAGCATTTATTTATTGTTTTGTGTCATTATGGCCTTAATATGCCCAAAATAACCCTAGATCCTCATCTTTTAGTAATGCATATCTTTTCATAGATAAAGTTGCTCAACTAGACAATTTTGGGACTTGTATGTACTGAATATGAAAAGATATCTATTCTCCAAGATTTCTCCCCAACACATGGTTTTTACAGCATCTAAACTTCCATCTATCATGACCGCGGTGGTCTAAGAATCACATTATGTGCACCAACTTAGGAGATGGTGGTCCCACTAACCGACTAGCGGGCCAAAAAAACTTTTGATATCTTGGACCCTATTTTTTGATCGCCAGTCCTTTATTAGAATGCATCCTCGCCAATCAGAAGGTTCATCGACACGGGTCCATCGACCACCAGTACTACCCCCCCATGGGGGTGGGTTGGGTCATGATTCTGGGACTGCGACCAAGATTTTGTGTCAACCAACACTTGGCATGACTACGACCGAGGCACATCAACCTCGACCACGGTACAACCGTGACTGTGGCACGACTGTGATCGTAGTGCATCTACCTCGACCGTGACTCGACCACCTTGACCGCAGCATGATCGCGACCGTGACATGACCCTCCTCAACCGAGGCATCTATCTCAACCGTAGAGTTTGTGTCAACTGTGACCCTCAGCATGACTATGCCCAGCCCAACACGATTGGGTTGAGACCAGGGCTACGACCGAGGCAGGTGTCGCGACCATCTTCTGCCTTCACCTATAAATATTCCCCCTAGCGACCTGGAGGGGGGTTCCAAGTTATGAGATTTGGAGGTCCACAGTTCCAAACATTTGGAGGTTCCATGTTGTGGTTCTGAGATTTCTTAGTTCCCAGAGCCCCGCAGGAGAGTTCCAAGGTCCAAAAAGGCTGAAGTACTCATCCTACATTCGTTCCTCTAGTTTGCTTCCATCTACCATCATCTTCCACCACCATTCACCCATATCCTACCATTCTCAGCCATCTTCCACCTCTATACACCCACCAATCTACTATTTGAGGCATACTGAAAGATAAAGGAGGCCAAGGAGTCCAAAAGACCAAGGAGGACGACCCAAAGACAAGATTCGTCCTATACGAAGGCTAAGGAGCGAGAACCACCTCTCCTGTATGGGCTAAATCTCTTATTCTTCTCCTTTCTTCTACTATTCTCCTTTGTTCCTATACAAATGATGTTCTTCCATCTTTGTTCGGTGCCAACTATGCTTATCCATGGCTAGTTGAGCTCTTTCTTGGCTATGTATCCCGTTTTAGGCATGCTTATGTACTTTTACCTTAAGCAAGTAGTTTTATTCCAGATCTAGTGTGTTTCTATTCTATCTTCTCTTTCTGGTTATGATTGCTAGTTTGGTTGATCTCTTTCTTGCTTGAACTTCTATTTCTACCTATATCGAGTGATTCGTTGTAGAAATAGATAAGAGAAGGTAGTTTGGATTGAAATATGAAAGGAGGATGATTCAAGGTGATCTATGGAGAACCGTAAACTGGGCACGGCTGGGCCTTGCCCGACACGGTCGAGCCCACTACCTAGTTCTGTCCAGATCACACCTGTTCCTAGTACCTCAGAACATTCTAGACCTGAGAGGGTATCTAGAATATTCTAGGGTTCTGATTTGTCATCCTCGAGAGAAATTTCACATTATTGAAGGGTTTTAGCCACGCTACATGAGAGCGAGTTGGATGACCCCATAGGAACAGATACCACCATACGTACCATGTTTGGATGTAGGTTGCTTGCTGGGATGTTTGAGGGTTGTCTACGCCTGAGAATGGGTGCATAAACTGCCCAACTTGTGGTTACATAGACAGGAACTCCTTCTCTTTGATTAGTAGAATCCTACAGACTCTATTTTGTTTTCTTTTCTTTGTTTTGTTTTATTTCATGACAACCTACTAGACTACTTCTAGATCCATACTTTTATCGACTTTTGAATTGGCTTATATGACTTAAGAGTGAGATCTTAAGCATTCGAAATGTCCCCACGTCCATGTGTTTGACCCCATATATCTACTTTGATCCCGTAATAAAGTTGTGGCGGTCCTTGAAGGTTTCAGTTTATAAATTTAAAGTCTGACCCTCTTTTGGAGACGATGACTCTTCTTCCTTTGTTTCTGTTGGAGCTTGTCCCCTTGCTTGGTGGAGGAGAATGATCTCAAGTTGAATGAACTTGGTTGATCTACCTTGCATGTTTATTTAGGGTATGGATCTACCCTTGTTGATATTTTTTGATGCTATTTTGCTCTTCTTCTTGGTCTTGGTAAGTGAGATATTCCCATTTCTCTTTGTTTTCCTTACTGATCTGCCCTCTTCTCTCTTCTTCTTGGTCAATTTCATGGTGGATCTTGACCTAGAGGTTGAAGACACTCTCTTTCTTGCCTTTTCAACCTAGGGTTTGCTTCTTTTGGCGGAGGATACTAGCTTGGCAGAGAGGAGCGCTCAAGTTCAGGTTTCTACCCTCTTTCATTCTAGACGCCTTTCTGCTTGGAGTTGCTTGATCGTCTCTAAGGTGACTTATATAACTTTCTCCACGATTATTGCTTACTTTCCCCTTGGATGTACAAGATCTTTCCCTAAAATGTTGTTCCAAGTTGGAAGATGATATCTTGACCTAGGGTTTGTGTTTTTATGGATTCTTGAGTATTGTATTTTCTTGGACCTAAACCTTTGTACATGAATCCTTCTTTGGTGTTAGTCCTTGCATGCTTATGGAAACATTGGTTTTTTTTCTCTCAAATGATGGTTGATAATTAGGGTTTTGAACTGATCTTCTTCCTAGTGATGCAACTTGATGACATTTCAGATTCTTGGTGATAACCAACCTATTTGATCTAATGTGGTTGATGTGGTTTTTGTCTATTAGTGGTTACCAAGATCTTAAATGAGTGATGGTCGCCAAGATTTTCCTTATGTGGTCGATGATCTTGATGATATGTGGTTACCAATGTTTTGATTTCTCTAGTTGGTCTCTAAGAATGTTTACACCATTAGTGGTCATCAAGATGTTAAATCCATGATGGTTGCTAAGTCTGATCTCCATGTGGTCAATGAGTTTTGGCCTCCATGATTGGTCACCAAGTTTTGAATGCATATGGTTGCCAAGATTTGTATCTCCATCATTCATAAAGTTTTTTGGACACTTACTGGTCATTGAGGTTGGAGCCGTAATGGTCATTGAAGAATCCCTAACCTTAGCAGTTGCCTATAGTTTTGACTTTTAGTGGCCACCAACCTCCTTGATTCTCAGCAGTCGATGACATCCCTGACCTTTACTCCATGTTGGTTACTATGACCTTGAACCCTAGTGGTCGCTAAGGTATCTCCAACCTATGTGGTCGCTATGTTTCCTTGACCTAGGTGGTCAATGAGATTCCCGACTTTATGGTTAATGGTGATGTTTGAAATAATTGCTTTCATGATTGATGGATATGATAAGAAATAGGGTTTACCTTTAATTTCTATTTTGAAACCCTAACTGCACTTAGTGCGTTTCAAAACCTAACCCTAGTTAAAGTAAGTGACGATAATGCTTAGATTTCTTGATTAATTAGAATGATGATGGAATACTTTCCCTCTCTATGTTGTTGTAACCCTAAATTACTATCATATGAACATATTCCTAAATGCAAAGTTATGTTGAACTTATATGTGCTACATATATGGTGATGGTTTGATGAGCCTTGATGAGACATGGAAAGATAACAATGTTCTTATACGGAATGAGGTGAATGGTCTTATGACATTAGACATGTTTTTTTGCCCTAATTGAGGTGTCATCCTTTTCATGATGTGACAGTTAATGATACGATGTGATGGTGTGATAAAAAATATACTTCATACATTTTATGTCTTCTAAAGTTGCAACATACCATGTTTTTGCAAAACTCTTTTAGGGTTTTATGTCACTTTATTGTTGCAGTTAAAAGACACCCAATTGGCATTAACTAATCGAGTGAAAACCTAATCATGTAGTGCCTTGTGCCATAGATCCATTCTAGTATCAGGATCTATTAGATGATGAAACAAGTATTCCTCTAATGGAAGCTCAGAGTCATATTCTGTTGAGTATATGCATGTTTTTGAGGATGGTTACTGCCATACCTCGACAGGAGAATGGTCGAGGCTATATCTTAGATGATTATGATTCAGTATATGTGATATGATTGAGGACAAATTTTGTTGTACTTCAAATGTTTGGGTTATGATACCTTAGTTACTAGTGCCATGGCCTATATACCAAGGGCAGACTAGACTGTCTTCTAGCTTGACTATATATGTCGATGCAGCTGACTCATACTTGCTAAGGGCGGATGAGATCTTAGGATTCTAGCTCTCCTAGGTCTTGTATGGAACTAATTTCAATTTAGAAGTGGTCAATTGGACTTTAGTCGTATACCTCAAACTCGCCATGGCTTAATAGAAGATGTAATACAACTGTGTAGTATATCTACTTAGGGTTAAACATGATTCACATTGGTTAATAACCCTTGTCTTGTTTCTTATACTACTTCATTGTTTTACAATGCAAGTAATGATAGTCTTATTTGTTTGTTTACATGCTTGATAATTATAAATGTCGTTATGCCCACCTGCTCAATCTACTTAGTTAGTTTAACTTGCTTAATCTATTTAGTAATAATGTTATTTGTTGTAATCAATAACTGTCGTTGAGAGTTATATCTCTCACTGGGATGTTGGTCTCACCACACGGGTCACCACATCTTTTAGGTGGTCGTCAACGATGTGGTTAGGATCGTGGTGCCGCAGAAGAGAAACTTGGAGAACAATAGAGGAGAGATTGGCTTGTTGTTAGTTGCATCCTAGAGTTGTCCTTATACTCTCAGGTCTAGGTAGGGGATGTGTTGCAGATGATATGTACTTCAACTCGAGCTTTTGGTAGTATGCATATGTTTTGTATATGGCATATATTGTAGAACCCCTCTTTTGTATACAAGTTGTGGAAGATGGCCATTGGATATGTATGCAATTACCTAATGTGGTATGTGTGGATATGTAAGCTAATGAACCATGATGTAAGTATTTAGGACATGATAGTAATGTATAAATAAATTTTTATTTACCTTTTTTGTGTGGTTAATTAGTAGTTGATCACATGTTTTATTTAGAGTAATCTCATTTGGGTTGGCATTGTTCCACAGACAAGCTCTCCGTAGACTCTGATGAAAGTTCATGAATGTGAGTCGAGTATGTTAGAGATATTGAAGGTAAGATTGTACTATTTGTATTTATAGTTAGATGTTTGAAATAGGCTGTTGTTAATTCCTACGATAATATCTCCCTTGATACCCATCAGTGAGACTTGGTACCATTCATTTATGTATGTTCCTCCTATAGTTTTGAGTGTGAAGGACGAAAGATGGGTTTTGGTTTCTTAGATAATGATGATGTTGATTTTTTTATTATAAATGATAATGGCTTTTCATATTTTGGTGCTAGAAGTGCCAAAAACATTCCATGATACAATGATCATGGTGAATGGGAATTTAGCTCGATAATAGAACAAAGAAAATTTTATGAAATATTGAGAGTGTTGATCTATTTTTCTTCTATGTTGATGTGCCTATAGTTATTGCATCCCATGTATTGGTTGATGTCATTTAATTCTATATTAACAGATGTATCATCATGAAAATGAATTCCTATCTTCAATGTAAAAGAAGTGAAAGTATTAATATACGTAAAAGAAGCTATGTCAGATATATTATCAATAGGTAGATCATAAGAGTTATCAGATATATGTGGGTGAGTTATTTTCAAGTTAGATTTGATGTGATAAGTAGATAATGTACCTTCATCTTTCATAGAGAAACAATTTTTCTTGGTGTTTCCTTCTAGAGTGGATGTGATTGAGATAAAGGATGTGACTACTATTGGGTCCTTGGATGTCATCTTGCTTTTTGGACTCTGAGAATACCAAAGTTCTTCAATGATGGCTATTTTAGTCTGTCAATAGTAGCTTTGCCAATGTTTGTGGATGGGAAGGGTTTTATTGAATGGGAAGGTATTAAATTTGTTCATGGATGGTGGATGGGTGGCCGGGTGTCATGGTGATGAAATGTAAGGTCTCTTAGGTTGAGGTGGATTGTGTGGTTTTGAGCTCACTCTAGGAGGATGTTGGTGTTTGGTTTGGTTTGGTTTGGTTCGATGGTGATGAAATGTGAGGTCACATAGGTTGAGGTGGACTATGTGGTTTTACATTCTTTTGGTTTGGGTTTTTTGTTTGTAAGATAGAACCAAGATGGAGGATGACATATAGATCAGAGAAGGTTGTGGAGGATGGTGATGGGTTTTCAGTAATGAGTTTGATGGTGTATATAGTTTCTACAAAATGGGTTTTAATTGAGGTAGGTAATTCTATGGATTTTTTGATAGAGAAGATATATAAGACTTTGATATAGTTATATGGTTGGAGAGTTTTTAAGTAGACAAATAGGAGTGCGGATCCAATGACATGGGATATGGATTGGAAGACATCAACTTCCCATAAATGTGGGCAAAGGTTAGAGATGGAAACCCATCCCGAGCCTCCAGAACCAACTAGGGATGGTTCTTGTTCAATCAACAGTTTGGACAACGTGGCTTGGAAAAAGATGTCTCTGTAAGGGATGGTCATGACCTTTCTAAAAATATGGTCAAGCTTCGTACGCTCAGGAACAAAGTATAGGAGTTGTTATGGGGAAAATATCTTAGGTTTGAGGATTGTATGTCTAGAGAGAAGGTGGACAACATCTAGATGGACATCAAGGATGTTGATCATGTTGTTATCAATGTTGTTATTGATAATAACCATTACACTTTGGCTACAGAAGACCTTAAGGAGACACATGGAGTTGGTCATAGTCTGATAGGGAACTAGATGTTGGATATAGGTGAGGGTTCCATAACGTATGTAGGGGGAAAAGGGAATAGATCAGGTAAAGATGGATCAAGAGAGGTAAGAGGGGGGGGTGAGATAAATAAGCAGGTGATGTAGGAAAATATGATGAAGATGACTAGTTTGAGAAGGGGATAGAAGGAGAAGGTGAAGGATTTGGGGTATAGGAGGGAAGGCAATAGGTCCATGGGGTGGTGGGACAAGAATGTCTTCAAGTGGGCAGAAAATGGATAAGGGGTTTGTAGAAACAAAACCCGAGAGGGATACGGGGTAGATGGGGATGGTGGGGAGGAAAAATGTTTAAAAAATTCATTAGAGAGATGATGGGTTTTATGAGGAAGGTGAGATGTAACATGTCCCAATAGCTAGTGCATGGCAAGGGGGAGGTAATGTGAGGGAGAATGAGAGAGGGTGAGTGGACATGAGTAGGAGAGGTGGCCCTTTTGTAGCAAGCAAAATAAAGGGCATGAATGGAATAATGACGTTGAAGGTGTCCAAGACACATGCATCAGGTGCAAAGTAGAAGTTTTGATGGACGTCTATGTGGGAAAAAGATTGTGTTCTAGCAAGATGATACCTTTTTGGATAGGATAGTGGTGATGGAGAGGTCAACAACCATAGAAGAAGTAGATAGAGGAGGGAAAGATGAAGGGTAGGAGATGTGTGATAGTGAGAATGGATGTGTCAAGGTAATGGGGGATGTCTGGATGAAAGGAGGGACAATAAAGGAATATGAAAGAAAAACCAATGAGGATGTAGGAGTAAGGGATTGATGAGAAACATACCTATGTTCTAGAGGCTGGAAAGAGGATATGGTTGTGTCACCTTTAGATGAATATGTATCAGTAGTTGTAGATGAGTAAACATGTAGTGGGTTGGAAAATGAACCTAGAAAGTCTTGGTATATCTTTCTCACAAAGAATTGGTCCCCCAAATTAATCCCAAATAATATAGAGTCACCTGATATCCTAAAGAGCGGTAGCATCTTGGTTGGGGTATCTAAGAATAAGTATGTGATCCATGCTATGATAGTGTGCTGATCAATAAGCTTTAAGAAGATGATCTAGCTTTTATGGAGTTTGAGTTGTGAGATCATATCCTTCCGACCACATCCAGTAGATAGTATACCATTGGTGTTTACACCAGAGTGATCTGGAAGGTCTTGTTTCCCATGTGGATGGTGACATCACCTGGTTTGATGTCAAAGCATTGATATTTCCATTCTTTAGGAAATTGAACAGATTCCACAGTCTCCTCATCAAGAGTGTAGTCCATGTAGGGAATGTCCACAACCATGGTTGATGATGGAGGGGTAGATGGATGGTCATTGTGGGTGTCTTCCTTTCCTAGTTGATGGTGCTTCTTCTAGTTGATATGAGTCTCTGGCATATAAAAGGTTTACGTTGGCTAAAATCTTTGGTGAGGATGTTTGAAATCACCCCTCTTGTACACATATTGGCTGGTTAGATATTGTGTATCAGACTTGTGTGGTGCAGTGACACAATTTCTATCCTTATAATCGTGGAGACAATGGCAGTGATGGAGTAGAAATATTGGTGGTTTCTATCAATGTTTTTGTGAGTATATAAGCCGGTGTAGCCATGTTTAAAGTTGGGAGTCTTTCTGGTAGTGAGTAATCAACGTAGTGCAAAACATAGTCTGATCGATGGCAAAGTATATGTTGGTGTGTTGTCTGATGTGCTGAAGTGTTGTTATGATTCACAAAGAAATCTCCTGGTGGTCTAGTGGCATTGTAGAGAGCTATAAATGGTTGGAGCTATGCATTGTGACTGCCGGAGAGGATGGGACACAAAGCTATTGTTGTTGAGAGAAGGAGGAAATTTTTATCAGTAGATTTTATTGAGAAGTTGCAGTTCTCTCTTGAGTCCATGTTGATGCCGGTGGCAATATCTTACCCCGAATAGGCATTATATGAAGCATAATATATGATAAACTTGTTCTTTTGATAACTACATGATTTATATTTTACGAATAAGCAAGGTGTCTGATATTAGGTAAAAACTATTACTATTTCATGTAATGACTACACCAAATGGTGTTTTGAATGAAAGAAGCGGAAAGTAGAAAAATACAACATGACAAAGACAAGGCACAATCAATTGCTTTGGATTAGTGGCACAATCATATATTATACCATATTTATTGTTTTATATTTATTCTAAATCCATTAGTTGTAAAAATAAGAAAACTTTATCAATATGAGGTCAAATCAAGATAAGGCATAAATTATTTAGATTGTACTGAATGATATAGAAATGATTCACAAATTCAAATTGAGGGACGAATTTGTAAACATTTCTCAAGTGAGGACCCTGAAGTTATTTGGAAATAAGAAATTCAAATGGCGACTAACTTTTTCTAGGAATATGTTCATTTGATCAAAATAACTGAACGGGACTTGGGATCAAGGGCTGATTTGTAAAATGGACTCAAGTTAGAGGGAAACGAATTATAGATCAAAATAGATTTGGTACTGATACTAAATATTCTATGTTCTGATCATGACTATCCTTAGATTCCTTGGACTACTCATTCCTTAGCAAGCCCTCAAGAAACTCAAGATATACCATCACACTTTTATTTTGTAACCCTAGGGTACTTTTGACATGCATGAAAAGTCACCAGACTCATCAATACTGTGAGGTATATAAGCTATTACCGAGGGTGTAATGGTCATGGAAAGATGGTCCATAAAGTTTCAATTCTATTTTATTTACAAGGTATAAGAAAACATCCCCAAAATAAACACTCGTACACCTAGTCCACCATAGAACTATCTCCTTGGATCATATCATTAGCCTACCTCTTGTCTTACTTGAGTGGGTATGTATATTTGAGTGAGTATGCCCATTACTTCACAATGGGTAGGATTGATATGGATGTTCTTAGCAACAAAGACTTTTCCTTACCACATTCTATATGATACCTTTATCCAATGGAAGGCATGGATTAATTCATTCTCATCCGGTATGCCAAGAATCATAAATACATTTCCAATTCATTGGATCCAACCTAAAGGAGATATTAGGTTGATGTTTAATAAAACTAATGATAATATATCCTTTCTTAGGAGGTGGTAATATGAGAATACAACTAACTTCACTTAGTGATCAACTTGTAATGTCAAATACCACCTTTCACTATTATTCCTAATTACCCAATGTTAGGGTTTTTTATAGGGTTATAAATATCTACTTCCCTCCTAATTTTTATACTCTTTACTCTATCTTACATAGGTCAAGTATACATACAATTATTAATGGTATTCTATGTACGTAGATTGCTAGTGTTTCTCCTTGTGGGAGAATAAAATATTATATCAAACATGTTTCATTTCTTTTATTATTAATTGGCATTACACATTCTTCATTTGGTGGAGTATTCCTTATCACTATGTTATTTTCTATGAAAACCCTAATAAAAAGGGATGGGAAGAGAGTAATAGAGAGGTTTTATGCTGTACGATAGAATTGTTACGAGAGCCAAATGAATATAAGATGAGAAGACCCAATGAATTTATTATTCAAGGATTCCTTAAAGTTGTTTTCATGAGGGGTTCATACCATCACCTTTAACAAGCCCTAATAATACCCATGTCTCTACAAAATGCTAAATTATTACTCACTATTGTGTATATAAGAAAATCTTGGACCTAACACCAATTGTAACAAACACTACTATGATATTACCTATAAATTGAGGACAATGGGGGAAAATGTGGTTAGTAAATTTACAGGACCAATATTTACATAAATAGACCAAAACTTTTGTTCCAAGCAAAGTCAATAGTTATACAAAATATGAAACAAACTCTCCATTTTTAGCAATACATAAAGTGTTACTGAAAGGAAAAAGACCTATTTTTTCTTAAATAAATACTAAACTATAAAGAGAACTATCTAGCTCTCCTTGTTCCTTGGTAAGATCTACCTTTATTATTATTCTTCTCTTTCCCGTTGACTTGGGTTCATCATTAACATAAAATGAATGAAAAACTAGATGTCTACATATGGAGTATGTTGATATGTTGAGCATAAGAAAATATCATAAAACTAGTTCAATAAAAAGTACTTACAATAACAAAGCAATGTTCTTAAAGAACTCATAATTTCATTCTTTTACCTATTGTCAACTTACCCACTTGGTGAAGTGGAATTTAATAACAATCTAGCTATTTAAATATTCTCAAAAACTTCAACCAACCTCTAATCATAATGCAAGTCTCCCTACTCAGTTTTCTTCATGGATTTCCACGTTCATGATAATTTTTGTTCCTACTTAGCATGACATTTTGTAAATTTTTATCAGAAAAGGAATAGTTTTTTTTCCATGAACACACTCATGGGATTTGAATGGACTATGGTTCTAAAGGTTATGTTTATTAGTAGCCATAGGGATTTTGGAGTTGAGTTGAAATTACAACCAAACAATTGGAATCCTCAACAATCCAAAGTTGTGATGGAACCCTAAACCTTGATTAACACAATAACCATATTTTAGCCACATACTTATTATGAATCAAGAAATTTCCATGCATGGTTCAATAAATCACTTTAATATGCATAGTTTATTTGAAACAAACACGTATTACACCTTTTTACAAGTTGACCATTGAACTAGGGTGTTTATATTTAGGGTTTGGACTATCCAATATTATCTAGGTTTTTAATCTGGATCAGATTTAGGGTTTCAATATTATAATTACATTTTTGGGGAAATTCTATAAGGCAAGAGGTATCCTAATTACTTCTACTAAACCCCAATTTTCAAATGTACAATTACAAACAAAGACACTAGCGATCATAGAACAAGGTATATGTTTAAAACTAAATTAGACTTTACAAAAGAAGGGAAATAAAACTAACATTTGATGAGTTATAATTAGAGTTTTAGAGTATTTAGTCCTATTCCATGTTTTTCTCTGATCAAAATAATGTATACGTCCATATACTTCTAATCATCACTATATTTCTTTAATTTCATCTACTTAATCATCTATTGGCCTACAAGGGAAGGCCACATGGACTAAATTATCTAACAAATTGAACATGCCTGGATCCATCAAACTAGAGTAAAAAACTCTATTACCCTTGTGTAGTAGTAGTTGGTGTTAAAATGGTCAAGGTTTCAAGGGATATTTAGCTGAGGGATTGTGTTTCCCCTTCCATTACTCTCAAATGTAGCCCAATATGGGGTCAACTGTTGGTTTGAATCCAAGATCTAGGCCTCAATTTCTACTTCCTAGAGTTTGGTTGGCTTTTTCAACTACAACCAAACTCATTGAGCCCTTTAGGACAAGGTATGATGGTCATATCTGCCACTAGAGGCTATTGAAAGTAGGAGATGGGCATATACCACAAGAAGGTGGAAGAGTTCATATAACTTGGATAGATATATGGGGGTTCCATGGATGATATCTAAGAAATAATGAAACATGGTTATAGTTCTTGTCCCATTTCCCACCAATTAATGGTCGAAAAGCTTCAAAATAAAAACAAAACTAGGTTTCTGGTGCTTATCTCGTTTTAGGACAATTTGTTGACCAAGTTGGGTTGTTTGAACCTCCAAAAGACTTCTCACACCCTTTCTATAATAGGGGTTGGCGTAGACCACCATTATGTGCTCAAATTCTAATGCTAGTGCCAACTAGGTTCATGGCACTGACTCTGCACAATCCATGCTCCCCTTTATCACCTGAAGAGCTTCATTGTCAAATAGTGGTTCCATTACCCTTGATTGGCATAGGGTGATAGTGGATTCTCATAGTTGCATAAAAATTTGTAGGTGAAAGATGTGTAGGTGGAGGGAGTTGTATAGCATGGATCAACCACAATTGGAATCTTAGTATTTTTCAAAGGATATACGTAACTTTCTATATTTTTATCTAGGTTTTGGATGTACATGATTTCCACCTATGAGCCATGTAGGATATCATGTTGAATGGGAGATTGAGAATCAACTTGTTAAACCCTGATAACATGGTTTCTATTGTTTTTTTTGAAGAGTTTACAACTTCCCAAACCTAATGGTTTTGTTTTATTATGGCCAAAACAACTATAGAAGGAGATAGAAATATTGTGGATGAAGAAATATTTTTGTGAAGTTATATCTAATGCAGGCAGGTTAAGGAGATGTGTAGTGGCTCATGAACCTTCCCAAATCCAGGAGTCCAACCTGACTTCTCCATTAGAATAATAAAAATGGTTTTATTAAATCAAGCATATTTTCATTAAAAAATACATATATCACGAACTATCTCAAAATTATACCATATTTTGGAATCATATATACTAAATTATTACCCAAATGTAGAACAAATCCCATTAAAAAAACTTAATTATAATACCGTATAATAGTCAACATACAGAAAATCTATAATTCATTTAATAATTTCTATGAGTCTCAAGACTGATAACATTATCTCAAATTTGTTAGATGATCTTATTTTCTCTTTGTATAAGACATATCATTACCCAAACTATTTTTCTAATAAGATATATCATAACCATTGTTTCTTTCTAGGAACCTAAAAGCAAATCCATATTGGCATTATTCTCAGTTTCTTAGGTATAATTAATTATCTAGAAATCATGGTGCCTTTATGAGCCCCATATTGTAGCAATATATTCTAAGCAGCCTAAATTAAAGCAATGACTAAATGATGAGTAATAGGAACATGTTCATCTAGAAGATCTTCTTAGTTTTAAACAACCATGCATCAAATATGTCTAATTTTGAATTCCCAATGAATTCAAATGTTCCAAGCCTCCTCATAGTTTCATATGAGTTTGCACTAAGTATGGTTAAGGTGTAGGTAATATAATGTCACTCTCCAAAAGTGTTATGACTATCACAATCCCTTGGGAAATCATCTTCATCTCAGGTGCAATATGCATCCACTTGTACATGGGATAGACATGCAAGCAATTATATTTATTCTACTTCTTACACTCTGTACATATTCCCACTACTCCTTCCCATCATAATTTCAAGGTGTGGGGGAAGTGGTACGAAACTCAACTTGTAGGGTATTAAATTTCAACCAATTCATCTCTACCATGATCCATTTTATGTTTAAAAGACACATATCATAACTCATCTATTAAGAATAAGACTTAGTGTAACATATTATCCTTAATTTGCTAATACAAACATAAGCTCTAAGAACATCTTGTTGGGGCCAATCTCATTGATGAATGCTAAACATATCATTAGGAGTGATATGAATGTGTTACCGGTCATATCTCATCCATAAATCATTTTATTTTCTTCAAGAAAAGCATAAACATTACACAACACATTTGATATTCAATTTTGAAAATTTTGAAATGATGAGGAAGCAAGCAACATGAACCATCATATTTCATGTCTCAAAAGTGCTTACACATGTATTTCTATAAATGTTTGCAACCAGTCTTTACTTGCTCATTACAACTCATTCGTCAAAATTTTATTACATAAGTCCCAAAATTTCAGTATGGAACAATCTTGCTCACTTCCACAAAAATACACTAACTTCACATCAGCTTGCAAAGATACACTACTCATTTTTTAGCTGGAACAATGAGAAATCTTGTTGTGACCACCACCAAATTGACAGCCAAATCGTTACTAATTATGCGGAATAACAATAAACAACAGATTAACAAAAATTACTAAAATTTAAAACCATTTTCCAAAGAGATCCATTTCCTGAAAAACTCTTAATGAAAGAACCAAAACTTTATATACATCAGGGTTCACATTGTACATACACTGTACCATCTCATCTCGAGGATAACATATAACAGTTGCTTTGTCAGAACATATACTGAAGCAACATAAAACCTCAAGGCATACAAGCCAAAATCATCAATTGTTCATAAAACCATCACACACTAAATCCGAGGACCTGAGAGTACAGAGACGACACATAGGACTTCTATCTACAATACACGACAGACAATACACTCAACCTGAGCTATTACTACTATCCCTGATGTTGTTGTCCTTCCTCTGTAGAACAGTCTCTACCTCCTCGTGCATGTCCATCTAAAAATTGTGGATCCCACGGGGTGAGACAATTGTCCCAACGAGAGATATAAGTCTCTGCCAATAATGTTATTATCACAGGTAAATAGTATAAAATTGAGCAGAGGTTATTTTATATTAATAAGAAAAATTAATCACTATTGATAAGCAGATTAGAACTTTCTCATCTCTAAAAGCATTATAACTATTTATGATAGAGCACTAAATCATCTATTCACCTTATAAGGGATACGAAGAACATGTGTATCATTTACCCATCATATTTTACCAATATCTCAAACTTATCCTATGATAATATTATCATGGTATGATATCCATGAATCATTATCATTTCTATATGTTGGCCTCAACCAATTTTCTAACCAGGTATTGGATTATACCAATCCTAAGATCATTGAGTTCAGCCAGGTATTGGATTATACCAATCCTGAGATCACATCCAGGTATTGGACTATGCCAATCCTGATAGAGTTTAGCCAGGTATTAGATTATACCAATCTTGAGATCACAACCAGGTATTGGACTATACCAATCCTAAAAGAGTTCAGCCAGGTATTGGATTACACCAATCCTGAGATCATAGAGTTCATCCAGGTATTGGATTACACCAATCCTGAGATCACAGAGTTCATCCAGGTATTGGATTATACCAATCCTGTTATCATAGAGTTCAACCAGGTATTGGATTACACCAATCCTGAGATCATAGAGTTCAACCAGGTATTGGATTACACCAATCATGAGATCATAGAGTTCAACCAGCTATTGGATTACACCAATCCTGAGATCATAGCCAGGTATTGGACTATACCAATCCTGATAGAGTTCAGCCAGGTATTGGATTATACCAATCTTGAGATCACAGCTAGGTATTGGACCATGCCAATCCTGATAGAGTTCATCCAGGTATTGGATTACACCAATATTGAGATTACAGCCAAGTATTGGACTATGCCAATCATGATTGAGTTCATCCAGGTATTGGATTACACCAATCTTGAAATTACAACCATATTTCTAAGGATCCCATAGTAGTTGGGATACCTTTATGTTTCCCTTTCACATTCATTATAGGATATCAAACCCTTAAATTCATCAATGAATACCACATCACCTTTACTAGGCATTATACCCTAGGGCAAGCCATCATATATATTCACATTCTTTATGTAATACAAGTATTTCTCTTATCTCATTTAAGCATATTCAAAACACTACAACCCTTATTTGGCTATAAGCATAAAGCATGTATAACCAAGATTTCATTATTATTATAACCATTTATTATTATTATGATGTTACTGGGTTTCTACTTCCCCTAGTTTATTTTGCAAATTACCATTTCTTACATGAGACTTTTATAAGCATCTTGTCACCTCTCACTAGGCAACAACTATTCACATGGCTCACCAGACCCATTAAACATCTTGTCACCTCTTACTAGAAAAAAACTATTAACATGGCTCACAAGCCCATTAAACATATTGTCACCTCTCACAAGGCAACAACTATTCACATGGCTAACAAGGCCATTAAACATCTTGTCACCTCTTACTAGGCAAAAACTATTCACATGGCTCACAAGGCCATTAAACATCTTGTCACCTCTCACTAGGCAACAATTATTCACATGGCTAATAAGGCCATTAAACATCTTGTCACCTCTCACTAGGCAACAACTATCTCTAGGTCCTAAGACCTAGATAATTGGTATTATATGAAACATCATAGCTCATGCTTGGCTATGTTCATTATCTCATGCTATCAACATGGTTTCAATATGGTTAGGGTTTCCCTTTATTAACCAATTGTAGTTTCAAATCATATCATAACCTACATTAGGGTTAAGGTTTCCCTTATTAAGTCGACTAGGGTTTCCAAGTATATTCATCAAGAATCACAACCCAAAATTAGACTCCACACATATTAGGAGTATCAGCGTATACTCATTACATGAGTACTAAACAAGTATAAGTTTCTCTTTCATCCTCACTAGGATATTGATTATTTCATACCCCATTAGGTTGGCTCAATCCTTCTCTCAAGGTACATTGGCCCATATTTATCAAAATGCCTTAAACCTTTTATGTCTTAAAGTATCCTTTGACATAACATACTATATGTATTACTCAATTAAGTGTATTGAATTGAGGTGCTTCCACCCTATTGGGCAAAGAGGTGTGTGCTTGCTTCCATATCAGGTAAAGAGGTGTGTGATTGCTTCCATATTAGGTAAATAGGTGTGTACTCCACACCATATAGAGCAAAGAGGTGTGTGTGTGATTTACACCATATCAGGCAAAGAGGTGTGTGTATGCTTCACACCAGATCGGGAAAAGTGGTGTGTGTATGCTTCACATCATATAAGGCAAAAAGGTGTGTGTATGCTTCACACCATATCGGGCAAAGAGGTGTGCGTATGCTTCCATATTACCCATGAGGTGTATCTTGATCACCATATTGTTTATGAGGTGTGTGTGTGTGTGCACCACCATATCGTGCATAAGGTTTATGCTCATCACCATATCGTTCTAGAGGTGTATAACCATCACAAATATAGGGTTTCAACATCATATCGGGCAAGAGATGTGTATATGATTGACATCATATTGTGCCTAAGGGGTATTTTTGACCTCATATCGTGTAAGAGGTGTATACTACATCACCATATCGTGCAAGAAAGTATAAACTCATATCCATATCATTTTAGTGGTGTAGGTGCATCACCATATCGGGTTAGAGGTGCTTGCTTATGTGCTTGAACCCAATACCACTTTATAAGGTGATACCATCATCTTCAAGCTCTATACCTTCATTATAGTTGTTCTAGTTCATGGACAACAGTCGTAGGTTACTACTAGAGCTCATGATTCATCAATTATGCAAGAAAATTCTATTTGAACGTAAATCATTTAACTAAGGCAAGATTGATGATAAATAATAACATAATCGAGTTCAAGTTATACAACCTGACTCAAGAGCAACTTCAAAGCTCCAAGCTCCAAAGATTCACGTTCCCAAGGTTCAAGGTAAGCTTCTCAAAGGTCTAAGACTTGAGCTCCTCAGCCCTAGCATGATACCTCACCACTTGTGGCTGATATCCCTCACTTGGCCGATATCACTTTGCTATGGGTGATACCAAGGCTCTATGCACGATAATCCTTCATACTTGAACGATACCAAGACTATATGCACGATATCTAAGAGAAAAGGGGTGATGGATTTCGAAAACTTCCACTTATGGGTGAAAGGAAGGGTATATATACTTGAGGTTCATGAAAAAGTGTGTATATGAGATGTCATCTTTTTAAGCTATTAGGTGCCACGTGTCCATGCATGGTTGACACTTGTACTTACATGCAATCATATTTATCTTGACTTGAAAAACACTTGAGGATAATCTAGAGATGATATTTTGGCCATTAGTTATCTTGTTTGATAAGATATCTTATCTTTATCTTCATAAATTATGCAAATCGATACAACTTTTGCAAGGGACATCTAACTCATCATGGATCACCTCCTTGAGGTGCTTAGCTCGTCATGGACAAGGCAAAAAGTTTAAAAAACGATATGGGATCCCCTATATGGCTCCTTGGTTGATAGGCACTCCCATATGGACTTTACAACCCGATACAAGCTCAAATTAGGGTTTCACATACAACACTTTCTTGGTCTTTTCGTCACCAAGAGTATCATACTCAAATATGATTCAATCATGGTATCTACTTCTTTATATCTCCTCTAGACGATACTAGGAGGGAGTAAGAACACTCTAGAGGTGGTAAATTGCATATCAACCCTACATTTTGCTTAAACTACAACTTGTACCAAAATTGGTACACAAGGCACTAACATTATTCAAACAAGTTCAAACTTGGAATTTAGGCTTTCCACAAGCCACCAACTTACATCACTCTCTATATTATGATGCTAAAACACATGAGGTATGTTTAACATGTAACACATTGCAATATGACCCCTCATCTTGGGTAAATTGCATTTTGGTCCAAAACATGAGAACATTGCTCAAACATTATACAAGCATGACCAAATGTGAAATATAAGTTTGTTACCTGATAACAAAAAACTTTAGAGGATTATATTAAAGTTCTAAGAAACTTATTTAGGCTAAAAAAACAAGGTTAGCCCTAAACCCAGGTCAGGGATCTTACAAGTTATAAACCCCTAATAAGGATTTTGTCCCCAAAATCCCAGATGAAGAAAGACAATTGTCATTCATACATTATATCATCAAGTCTCCACATAACATCTTGATGTCATGGAGATACCATAGAACTTTTACTAGCACAAAGTTCTTTCACACAGGGTTATCATAAAATCTATCATACTCAACTGTCCTTCCCAGACTAGAGTTACATTCTTTCATTCATTTGAGACTACAAGTCTTATCATATTTCTATTATACCTGTCTAATTTATTGGTTCAACACTTACTTACTTATGATTAGAATCAACCATCCCATTAGCTGTTTATTTTCTTGTCATAAGGAGAGGTTATATATCAAGAAGTACTATCTCATAGGTGACTCTAGATGTTATACGTATAAGCTACCTCAACATATCTAGATGGGGATATCCTAAGAAGTTATCTTAGCTTGATAAAACTTTCCCAAGATGATTCTATAAATGCTTCTTCAATTAATACATCCTTATCGATGTTATGTTTATGCATATCATAAACCCCTAACATATGATGTCCATATCATCAAACTAACCTCAAAGTTGGCCTTTCTAGGTAACCAAGCATTAATCAACTTATTAGGAGTCATGTCCTCACCATATCATACCTTTAAAACTTCTTGAATGCTAGAATTCCTTACCATAGTATTAGTTACACGTATCAAAAATGCATCACATCCTTATCATCTCCAACCTATGTAGTTATTTACCAAAACCAAATGTATTACTTATCACATATAGTTTTATCTTGGAACCAGAATCCAGAAATAACTGATACTTTTCAAAGTATCCCATTATAGATTACTTCAAATCTATGCATATCAAGTGTCGTAAGACTTATTTGTTTGTCATGTTCCTGGAAGGAAGGAATACAAGGAAACATAGTCCTTCTTATCACCCCATCATTATTCAGGGTTGTTTATTAAAGAAAATAGGTTATCATCTTCTTTGAGTATTGCATGAACTTTCAATTGTTCATGTGTCATTCAATCTTGTTTCCTCTTAGGTTCCTTGCCACCAACATAGGAATTATAGAGATTATTGCATGTCATCATCCCTTTGCATCGTAATCATCATGATTACTAGATCTGAATATTCAAACCCTTAGTTCATCACTAAACATTGCCACCTTTGATCAGGTAATTGTTACCTCTAGGTCCTCAGACCAAGGTATACATTATACTAAACATCTTCTTTTGTTTATAAGTTGATCTTTGATTAATTCAGATCCCTTCGTATATCAATTAGGATGTGGAAGAAATATTCGTGCCACATCTCCTACTTCATTATGCTCTTTAGATTGTCTCAAAATGATTACTTGATCAGAAAAATAAAAAAGATAGCAATCTAAGAGTGTCATACTTACCTTGCCTTCAATAGATGAATACCTGGCCAGGGTATTCAAGAATTGAATTTAGGTAGTATGCATTTGTATTATATTATGTTTCTTACTTTTAACATCTCTTTAAATTTTACTACTCAGTATCTCAGATTTTCTCTAGGTGTTTCTTTTACATCTCTTCCCTTTCTACATGAAGAGAGAAATTTCAAAAACATATAAGAGAATATTGTACTGAATATAAGTTCTCATCCTTCTTATCTCTTCCTCATGTCCTCATAGGACTAATTAAAGGAAGCACAACAACAACTACCTTTTTATGATTATCAGATAAAATCAAGAGAAGACATATCAGAATGAAAAAAGCTCTATCTGCCTGTCATCCCTCGTGGTCATCTACCACTTTAAGTTGACTCAAACATAGAGTCTAGCTGTTTCATGTTGTTGCTTTTGCCTTTTTACACTATTGGGCTGTAACTTTCATAAGCCCTATTGAGTCTGCCTCGGTTGTTGGGTCATTTCCTCCCTTCTTTTTGAACAAAAGGGTTTAGTATGCATAACATGTCCATATTTATAACATGTCTTGTCCTCGTACCATGGTCTTATCAGTCTTATTATTGATGTAGAAGCTAAGTCAGGAGTTCTTACAGGTGGAAAGTTAGGAATTTTGCCTTTACTTAATAACTACTGCCCTGGTGTACTAGGCATTTGTTGCACTTGTGGTACTAAAAATGCTGGCTTTTAGAACAACTAGGCAAATGCCTCTAGGATTATAGAGACCTTTCCTTAATTCTCAACTTATTGCCCCTCCTTGGGCATTGCCATCACAGATGTACTATCTATCTATACTTATGACATAGTCTAATTTCTTGCCATATGTTAATCCTTCTCACATTTTCCACTGTTCCAACATGACTATGTCATTCAGGAACCCTTTCAAAACCCAAAGTTTCTGCATTGAGGGCTGGTAACCTAGGTTGTATTGCTAGTATCCAGTCCACTTTATTCATCACTGTTGTCCTAACCTACCTAACAAGAGCATAAAAAGTAGGATTCTCTATCCTGATTGGGTCAAGATGGGAATCTTCAGACACTCGTTCTTCTCTTTCCTGATCCCTTGCACCTTCTCCTGGTGCAACAACATTGCTCTTAGCAACGTGTTCCTCATGTTCTCCAGTCATTTTTGAACTTAACCCTTTCTTTTGCGTAAACAGAAGTCACTATACGATATACTGGAGGACACTAGAACAGACTCAACACCTTAGTCCTATGTATCTGTAGACTCAGTGAACCTTAAGCTCTGATACCAAAACATGTAATGACTTCCCCCAAACCGACATCCAAATCATTACTAATTATGTGGAATAACCATAAACAACGGATTAACAAAAATCACTAAATTTAAAACCATTTTGTAAAGAGATCCATTTCCTGGAAAACTCTTAATGAAAGAACTAAAACTTTATATACATCAGGGTTCACATTGTACATACACTATACCATCTCATCTCGAGGATAACATATAACAGTTGCTTTGTCAAAACATATATTGAAGAAAGATAAAACCTTGAGGCATACAAGACAAAATATCAGATTGTTCATAAAGCTATCACACACTAAGTCTGAGGACCTAAGAGTATAGAGACGACACATAGGACTACTATCTATAAGACACGACAGACAGTACACTCAATATAAGCTATTACCGCTGTCCCTGCTATTGTTGTCCTTCCTCTGTAGAACAGTCTCTACCTCCTCATGCACGTCCACCTAAAAATTGTGGATCCCACAGGGTGAGACAATTGTCCCAGCGAGAGATATAACTCTCCGCCAACAATGTTATTATCACAGGCAAACAGTATAAAATTGAGCATAAGTTCTTTTATATTAATAAGCAAGATTAATCACTATTGATAAGCATATTAGAACATTCCCATCTCTTACAGCATTGTAACTATTTATTATAGAGAAGTAAATCATCTATTCACCTTTTAAGGGATATGAAGAACATGTGTATCATTTACCCATCATATTATACCAACATCTCAAGCTTATCCTGTGAAAATATAATCATGGTATGATATCCATGAACCATTCTCATTTCTATCTGTTGTCCTCAGCCAATTTGCTAACCAGGTATTGGTTTATACCAATCCTCAAATCACATATAGGTATAGGTTTTTACAAATCCAAAAATCACAGCCAAGTATTGGATTGTACCAATCCTGAGTTCATAGAGCTCAACCATGTATTGGATTATACCAATCCTGAGATCACATATAGGTATTGGACTATGCCAATCCTAATAGAGTTCAGCCAGGTATGGGATTATACCAATCCTAAGATCACAGCCAGGTATTGGACTATACCAATCCTGAAAGAGTTCAACCAGGTATTGGATTACACCAATCCTGAGATCATAGAGTTCAACCAGGCATTAGATTACACCAATCCTGAGATCACAACCAGGTATTGGATTACACCAATCCTAAGATCATAGGGTTCAGCCAGGTACTATATTACACCAATCTTGAGATCATAGAGTTCAGCCAGGTATTGGATTACACAAATCCTGAGCTCATAGAGTTCAACCAGGTATTGGATTACACCAATATTGAGATCACAGCCATGTATTGGACTATACCAATCATGATAGAGTTCAGCTTGGTATTGGATTATACCAATCCTAAGATCACAGCCAGGTATTGGACTATGCCAATCCTGATAGATTTCAACCAGGTATTGGATTACATCAATCCTGTGATTATAGCCAGGTATTAGACTATGACAATCCTGATAGAGTTCAACCAGGTATTGGATTACACCAATCCTGAGATTACAACCATATTGCTGAGGATCCCATAGTAGTTGGGATGCCTTTATGTTTCCCTTTCACATTCATTATGGGATATCAATCCCTTAAATTCATCAATGAATACCACATCACCTTTACTAGGCATTATACCCTGGGGCAAGCCATCATATCTATTCACATTATTTATGTAATACAAGTATTCCTCTTATCTCATTTAAGCATATTCAAAACACTACAACCCTTATTTGGCTACAAGCATAAATCATGTATGACCAAGATTTCATTATTAGTATAACCATTTATTATTATTATGATGTCACTGGATTTCCATTTCCCCTAGTTTATTTTGCACATTACCATTTCTTACATGAGACTTTTATAAGCATCTTGTCACCTCTCACTAGGCAACAACTATTCACATGGCTCACCAGGCCCATTAAACATCTTGTTGCCTCTTACTAGGTAGAAACTATTCACATGGCTCACAAGGCCATTAAACATCTTATCAACTCTCACTTAGAAACAACTATTCACATGGCTAACAAGGCCATTAAACATCTTATCACCTCTCACTAGGCAACAACTATTCTCATGGCTCACAAGGCCATTAAACATCTTGTCACCTTTCACTAGGTAAAAATTATTCACATGGCTAACAAGGCCATTAAACATCTTGTCACCTCTAACTAGGCACCAACTGTCTCTAGGTCCTAAGACCTAGATAATTGGTATTATATGAAACATCATATCTCATGCTTGTCTATGTTCATTATCTCATGCTATCAACATGGTTTCAATATGGTTAGGGTTTCCCTTTATTAAGCAATTGTAGTTTCAAATCATATCATTACCCTTCATTAGGGTTAAGGTTTCCCTTATTAAGCCAACTAGGGTTTTCAAGTATATTCATCAAGAACCACAACCCTAATTTAGACTCCACACATATTAGGAGTATCAATGTATACTCATTACATGAGTACTAAACAAGTTTAAGTTTTTCTTTCATCCTCACTAGGATATTGATTATTTCATACTCCATTAGGTTGGATCAATCCTTCTCTCAAGGTACATTGGCCCATATTTATCAAAATGCCTTAAACCCTTTATGTCTTAAAGTATCCTTTAAAATAACATACTACATGTATTACTTAATCAAGTGTATTGAATTGAGGTGCTTCGACCCTATCGGGAAAAGAGGTGTGTGCTTGCTTCCATATCGGGTAAAGAGGTGTGTATGTGCTCCACACCATATCGGGCAAAGAGGTATGTGTGCTTGACACCATATCGGGCAAAGAGGTGTGTGTATGCTTCACACCATATCGGGCAAAGAGGTGTGTGTATGCTTCATGCCATATCGGGCAAAGAGGTGTGTGTATGCTTCCATATTACCCATGAGGTGTATCTTGATCACCATATCGTTCATGAGGGGTGTGTGTGTGCCACCATATCGTGCATAAGGTTTATGCTCATCACCATATCGTTCTATAGGTGTATAACCATCACCATCTAGGGTTTCAACATCATATTGGGCAAGAGATGTGTATGTGTTTGACATCATATTGTGCCTAAGGGGTATTTTTGGCCTCATATCATGCAAGCGGTGTATACTACATCACCATATAGTGCAAGTAAGAATAAAACCATATCCATATCATTTTAGTGGTGTATATGCATCACCATATCGTGTTAGAGGTGCTTGCTTATGTGCTTGAACCCAATATAACTTTATAAGGTGATACCATCATCTTCAAGATCTAGACCTTCGTTATACTTGTTATAGTTCATGGAAAACAGTCCTAGGTTACTACTAGATCTCATGGATTCATCAATTATGCAAGAAAAATCTACTTGAAAGTAAATCATTTAACTAAGGCAAGATTAATGATAAATAATAACATAATTGAGTTCAAGTTATATAACCCCCCTCAAGAGAAACTTCAAAGCTCCAAGATCCAAAGATTCACGTTCCCAAGGTTGAAGGTGATATTTTCAAAGGTCCAAGACTTGATCTCCGCAGCCCTATACACGATACCTCACCACTTGTGGCCGATATCCCTTACTTATGGCCGATATCCCTCACTTGGCCGATATCACTTTGCAATGGGTGATATCACTTTTCTATGGGTGATACCAAGGCTCTATGCATGATACTACTTCATACTTTCATGATACCAAGACTCTATGAATGATATATAAGAGCAAGGGGGTGATAGATTTCGAAAAACTCCACTTATGGGTGAAAGGAAGGGTATATATACTTGAGGTTCATGAAAAAGTGTGTATATGAGGTGTCATATTTTTAAGCTACTAGGTGCCACGTGTCCATGCATGGTTGACACTTGTACTTGCATGCAATCATATTTATCTTAACATGCAAAATACTTGAGGATAATCTATATATGACATTTCGGCCATTAGTTATCTTGTTTGATAAGATATCTTATCTTTATCTTCATAAATTATGCAAATCGATACAACTTTTGCAAGGAGCATCTAACTCGTCATGGATCACCTCCTTGAGGTGCTTAGCTCGTCATGGACAAGTCCAAGAGTTCAAAAACTGATATGGAACCCCCTCTATGGCTCCTTGGCTGATAGGCACTCCCATATGGACTCTACAACCCAATATAAGCTCAAATCAGGGTTTCACATACAACACTTTCTTGGTCTTTTCATCACCAAGAGTATCATACTCAAATATGATTCAATCATGGTGTATAATTATTTATATATCCTCTAGATGATACTAGGATGGAGTAGTAATACTCTATATGTGGTAAATTGCATATCAACCCTACATTTTGGATAAATTACAACTTGTACCAAAATTGGTATACAAGGCACACATTATTCAAACAAGTTCAAACTTGGAATTTAGGCTTTCCACAAGCCACCACATTACATAAAACTCTCTATTATGATGCTAAAACACATGAGGTATGTTTAAAATGTGACATATTACAATATGACCCCTCATCTTGGGGAAATTGCATTTTGGTCCAAAACATGAGAACATTGCTCGAACATTTTTCAAACAGGACCAAATGTGAAACATAAGTTTGTTACCTGATAACAAAACACTTTAGAGGATTATATTAAATTTATAATAATCTTATTTAGGCTAAATAAACAAGGTTATCCCTAAACCCAGGTCAGGGATATTACAAGTTATAAACCCCTAATGTAATGACCACATTTGTGCTTAATTGGTAAACTAGGGTTTACCTGAATGATTACATGCTTGGTTAGATTGAACATTGTTTAGACTTGATTAATGATAGTAGTTAAATTGTGATGTTTCAAACCTAATAAGAAACTCTAACTATGATTTTAGTTTGAAGCATTAGGGTTTGAGAAATGTAAACCCTAATCGACAAAAATTAGGGGTTTGATAGTACATGAATATGGAATTTGATTAGGATAACAGTGTGGTAAATGATTTTTCATATTTTCTAATTTTTTTATTTAATTGAATTTTGTATATGATATGGATAACTCAATCATGCATATTGGAGAAAAATTTCAGAATATTTGAGTGTTCTTTGAATGTGGTTCTCGGTAGAACTATACTTCGACGAAAATGCAGACAAAGTGCTTTTCAATAGTGTAGTGTATTATTTTTAATTATTTATTGGTAACTCCAAATGATATGAAATTTTAAATGGATATATGAATCTAAATCATAAAAACATGTAAAATTTTCATAATTTTAGGATGCGTTTAGACCTTATCAGTAGATGAATTACAATAACTAATATTTCTGTAGAATTCTAGATAGCAGTGCACTATGTGATTTTTATTTATTTAATGGAAGTTGGAATGATCTCAAATTTTAACTGAAGATTTGTAACTCAATTATACACAACATGCTAAATTCTCATAATTTTTGGAGAAGGTTTGATATCTGAAATACATGAATTTACAGAAACCTTTTTATGATAGGAAAATCTGCTGAAATAAGAAAAAGTTTAGTGAGGGGTCAATGTGCAATTAACCCAAGCAGATAAATTTATCTATATGGTCAACCTAACACACAAGGATCTCTCATAATTCGTGATTCAATATAGAGAAATGAAATCCTAGAGATAGAGAGAGAGTTAGGGTTTGAGAGGAGAAATTGATGGAGATGCTGACCTAGGGTTTTGCGGTCCGAGGAATGATGAAATCATGTAAGTTTAGCTTCTTTGGATATAGTTTCATGGTGAATATTTTCTCACATATCAAAATTCCGTCCCTCCTCTGATTTGATCCAAAATTGTATCAAAACTTCTCCTTTTCTCACTCTTTCTTCATAATCCCTCATTTTTAGGGTTTTCGAGTTGAAAGGAAGAAGAATTGGGTGAATTGCTAGGAATTTGATATGGATTCGAGATTTTCATATACGGGATACGTTTTTAAGGTGTTTTCTTAAACATTATATTGCACGAAAATTGGTTAAATCAACCATAATCTTTAATTGCTTAGTACGGGACTACAAACCCTGAATTGTCTATTTGTTCTAAGTTGTTGCAAAATGATATGAAATGGATTCTTCCTTTGTTTGTTTGAATTTCAGATGATAAAATCATATTAGAAATGTATACAATACATCCTAATGAGAATTCCCTAAGTATTCTCAGAGGTTATAAGAGTCAACTAAAATATATGGAATTTATCTCTAATTGAAATTTGTTGTATAATTAAATAGAGAAATTTGTTTATCTGGATCCCCTTGGTTATGAATGATTGTTTATCTGAATACATAGTACATATATGTCAGATACTATTTTGGATTTCATGTGATGTGAATAGTGTTTTCTTGATATCTTAGTAAAGAGGGTGAAGCCCTATATTAGTGGAAAGTTGGAAATTTGTGAATAAATATGGTGAAATTCATTTGAAGTGTTTTTTTGGCATCATAGACTCTATTTATGTAATGTTATTATTGATTCATAATATCTCAATGACTGGCATGGAAAACCCTAATTTAGCTCAATTTGAGGATTTCATACAAATGTTGATTGTATATGACTTGTTTAAAGAAATATGTATTTAGTGGATGTTTATGACATATTAAATCCTTATGAGAGCCATGTGATAAGTGAATGAGGTAAATGAAATGCTAAGGATAGGGTGTTCAATGAATTAAGCATTTTGATTACCATGTTCTCAGTATGAGATGCACAACCCAGGATTTGGGTCGATGTGCATGTTTTCCAAGAAAGTGCAAATAATTTATGGGTGCAAATGACGATTACTTGTATGCAAGTAATTAACTCTTATCAATATATTAAGATGTTTAATTGCATGATTCTAGTGTATAAGTGCCAAATGGACATGCATTATGTTTATTTAAGTATTTCAGTCAGCCTGCATGTATAGTATGTTGATTTCTCAGTAAATTACAATGTTTTAAATATACTACTTAACCATGTTTAGAATGATGTACATATTGTATTATAAACTTCAATTAAATAGATGCGGTACCATAGAGATATCAGAGTCAAGTATAAGTAAGTGAAAGGTACAATGTAGAAAGAGTTGTCCAAGAATAATAAAATAATAAACATAGGTACCATGAACATCGTAGATTCCCTACGGATGTTTGCACTGTAGGGAGGAAACGATCCACCCAGGAAGCGACCAGTATACGGGGAAGATCGCACCCACAGAGCATGAGGGGAGACGAAGCCCTTGAGGAAGCCTCCTAAGAGAAGATAGGTTACCCAACATGAACCGAAGATCCCAGTGGTAACCCAGAGGTACCCACAAAGCATACCAAGATGAGTCCCACAGAGCGTCTCAGACCCTCTGCATGTGTACTCAGCCTAGAAGGAGAGGTATAGTTAAAGGCTAGTTGTTTAGCCACCTTAGTCATACGTGACAGTTCGAGTCAAGCAGACCTGGATTCAATTCTAGGCTTAGCTTCCCGGGTTTTAAGCTAAGTCTTATACGGTGAGATCGTAGTTCACTATGAGTCTTCATATGTAGAGTACACTGCATATGATCAGGGCATGAGCTAAAATATGATAATATAAGTTTTAAAGAGTTTCTTATAAGTAAGAAAGGCTAAGAAAGATTTGAGTACAGTTTTCCAGCAATTATTCTTTGTATGTTTCTGAATTATTAGTTCTCTTTGAAATTAATCAAGCATGCTCATATATTGATTTTCTCTTGTTGATATCTAGAGTATCCTGCCATATTTATGATTGTCAATGATCAATCTCTTTAAAGCTTACTACTGTCATAATTGATATCAATTGCTCAAAAGTATATCTGTAATTATATCAGTGATTTAGACTGTTTCTTTGCAGTACTCATTCACTGAGCGAGTAGGCTCACCCCTCTACTCACAATTTTTAGGGAAATCACATGCACTTGAAGAAGATATCATTACATCAGAGTAGATCTACCACAAGAGTTAAGTATGAGTATAGTTAAGTTCAGTCGGTCCCTATCACTCTAGGTCCTTGTTTATATGTGAGAGAGTTGTAAATGATATTTGTATCTTCATTTCCTTAATAAGAGAGAATGCATTTGATTATCATGTCGTATGTACATGGAAGTGTGAGAAACACAATGGATGTATGGATGTGTATCATTAATGTTGAGATCATATTAGAGTAATCAAGGTTTAATTCTGTTGTAAAGTTTGTTTATGTGATTCAATGCGAGAAAACAAAGAGTTTGAAACAGAAGAAAAAAGTTAAGGGTGATCTTTATATTATGATAAATCCTCAATTTATGCCCTAATCTCATGATTAATGGTAATAGTGAGATCGGGGTGTAACAACTTGGTATCATATCTTAGGCTGAGTTGTCAGGGACCATTAAGTTAGTAAGTTAGAATCATAAGTGTGGTAGATAGGAGATGTTATGATGTTAGCTCTTGGAATTTGAGTATTTGGATATCCTGGCCTGGTATCTGAGTACTTGGATCAACCAATATCAAGCTACTCCATCTATTCTTTCATGTGTACCCTGGCTAGGTATACAGTGGAAGGATGGGCTAGAGAGGAACCCTAGAAATATTAGGGTTAGAAACAAGATAAGTAACATGAATTAAGAGCATAAATATGAAATGAAATAGAACTTTCATTTTATATCATTATTTTATTGGAGATGAATAGAAATGCTCTTATATGTTTGAATTCAGATATTCAATATTTTGAAATATATATGGGTCTTAAAGATTTTTTGTACACTATACAGTTGTAGCATTTATTGATTACATTCTTTGTATCAAGTAGACTAGAAATGATCTTTGAATGAAATTTCCTAAGTGGATATTCTTTCCACATGTTTGAGATTAATAGGAGTTGGTTAATCTTAAGTATCTCTTGGCTTCATGACTGCAGGTTCGGCCTGGTCTGGCTGGCAGGATGCATTACTAGGATCTAATGACTCCTATTAAAAATATGATAAGAGTAGACTCTGGATAAATTAGACCCACATCATAGTGAGAATGTACATACACTAAGATGTTGAAACATATGGGAAAGATTAGAATAGCTAAGAATAAGTTGGAACTGATATCTGAGACCCAACTTTGGAGCTTCATATGAGAAATCCTTAATTGGGAATAAAGGAATGTGACATAAGGTTCAGATTAAGTTTAATTATTAGTATTATATGAACTCTAAATATGAAATATGGAAAAGATATGAGAAAAGTATGTAAGGGGCCAAGATAGTAAGAATCAATCATGAGGAATGTATTATATAACTGAGTACAATGTTTTTATGTACTCCAAAGCAAAGGGAAAATAGAAGAAAAGATCTAAGTATACAATAAGTACATAGAAGTGAAGAGTCTTCAGAAGAGTTAAAGTGAAGAGAACTAGATGAGCATGTAAATCATAAAACTAGGATAAGAAACTTAGTTGAAACAAAGAGAAATGTTGGAAATAATGAGCTTGATTAAGGAATGAGGGTTATGATATAATTGAGAGCATGGAATATATACCTTTATTAACAAGTTTAATACATTCATTCTTACATCCTTTGGATTCTAAGTCTCTATAGAACAACAAACTAGTTTCTAAAAGAAGAACAAAAGTGTAGCTAAATAAATGAATAAGTCATACAAAGGTAGACTATATTCAGGAAGGAAAAACTTGATTGAAAGAGAAACTATGTTTCACCCATGCATGAGCCGTTTGATTTAAAATGAAGGATATGTAATTTATTAAACATGAGGTGATACTAGTAGAAAGATTATTGATTTAGAAATTCAACTTCAAATTAGTAGAAGGATAAAAAGAAATATGTGCAACATGGTATACATGATCATACACATGAATAAACAACATGATCATAAGAGAAAAGTAGAAGTTAAATATGACATGTGGAATAGTAGTATATGGTAATGGGATTATGGAAAGTAAAGAAGGGTTTGAAACATAATGGAGTAATATATATTATAAAAGAAAGAGGTTGTGAGATTCAAGAAAGTGCTAATTAGTCAAGTATCCTTGTTGATAATTAATTAAACCTACATACGACAAATGTACTAATGGGATGTTTGAAGATAAGAATTCTAAGTCTAAGAACTGTCTTCTCTTCCATATATTACTTAATGAGAGAAATGTGGGAATGAAGTGATAAGAAAATGAATCATATCTGATGCATAACCACCATGGTAGAGGCATCTAGTGAATGTAATAATGACACACAATATGATGATGAAACCCTAGAAGGGTAAATTGAGAATGTAATCTATATGAATGGCCAATTAAGATGAAGGAAATTCAATTGATAAGATAAGGAAGACTTTAGTAAAATTTGTGAGATCCAAAGTTTGAATTTCAAATTAAGGGAGCAAAGTCACATCACAATAACATCATGATACTGATAAGGACCAAACCCTAGAATGTTTAGAGTTGTAGTAGTTCAAGGGATGTCACTAGTGATTGGACCTTCAATACTAGCATCTCTAGAAAACAAGATCATGATATTTGCACTATGAGAAGTAAACTAGCACTGATAGTAATCCAGGGTTTAAAGATATCTAATCTGAAAGGTAGATAAACAATATGGAAATGATTTAGAGTAAAGAGTAAGATATAAATTTGAAATGTAACAAGTATGTTTTGAATAAAAGGAGAAATACAATATGAGTGAAGTGCGATATGAGATAAATTCTTACAGTGATAGCAAGAATGATGAATAATCTATTTGTACCTTGTATGTTTCAATTTTAGGAATGTTTAATCTACATGATTAAAATGAGAAGGATAAGTAGCAAAAAGTAAGTAGTAGTGAATGAGGAGAGAGATAAGAGAAAACAATGGCTTTTAGTAATATGTGAATTTGTTTTTAGAAGTATAATTCGTTGAAGGTATATTAAGGGATGTAAACCGGTTCTACGTATGATTTTAGTGTAAATGTGCAAGCAATATGTTAATTAAAGGTGTCTGATAGTTGTAGTCATTCATACCAGTAATCCATCTTAGTATAGTACAATTGTGGTACGGTGATATGGGTTGAATAATGATGGAACAAATGAAGGGTTACCCTAAATAAGGCAGTCTTACCTATTCACTCATATGAATAGAAGGAATGATAACCATATTGTATTGATATGTAGCCCTAATGAGGTATAGCTTGTTATACCTAGATTTAATATAACTAAGTGATGGTAATTGGGTATGCATAGTCCTTGAATGACTAATACAATCATGGAGTACTTTGTTATTGTTGTTGAAACCCTAGTATGCTATAACCCGATGGTTACACCTTGAATTATGTGTGGGTCATACTTGACAATAATATGGAATGTGATGGTAATGCTTCACCTTATGCATCCATGATGTAATGGGGATTCTGTGAGTAGTATTGTACAATTGCTATTGAATCTAGTCTTTCAACTCAAGATTGTTTTGCTATTTGAGTAGCACAATAGTAAAATTCAAAAGAACATGTTGAACTCTCTTTTGTGACTTAGAGGTAATACATAACAACAGTACATATTGAGCCATATGAATTGAGATAGTTGGATCAGATTATCAATGTTGAGGTAACACCTCTAGAGTATGAAAATATTGAAATGGTTGCTTCTCTATCTACTCTATGATTGATTGTGGCATAGAGAATTTGTTTGTTATCATTGAGAACTGTTTTAACAAGTTGTGATTAGAAAAGAGATAAAGGACTTAACATTGAAAACTACATTCAAGTATAAAATACAAGAATGTAATGACATGTAAGATTTCAAAATCTTAAAATAAACTTTGAGTATACTTTGTTTGCATATTTATGTTTCGGGGATGAAACTTTTTAAGGGGGTGAGAATTGTAATGTTATAACCTCATTTTTCTAAACCATGTAATGAGATTTGTAAATCTCCTTTTAAAAGATAAATGAAATCAAAGGTTGATTTATTTGTTGAATTGAATGATTTTCATTCATAATAGCCTTATTTGTTTTCTTAATGGGCTTTATTGGCTATTGAACCCAATTGAGAGAAAAAGAAAAGAAAAAGGAATTCAAGTGAATAAAGGGATAAATAATAAAAGCAATAAAGAATAAAAGGAAAAGGTAAAGGAATATTTCCCAAGGTGGGAATTCGTGCCTTTAGGATTTCTTGAGGTCCAAGGGACCCAAGATAACAAGATAATGACAAAGGGAAAAGAAATATTAATTAATTTTGGATTAATTAATGGATAAATTGGGAGGGAAGGAAACCTTCTCATACATTGGAATTTGTTTCCCAAATTTAATAAATATCTAGATAATGTCAAGACAAAATTTCCCTTAAAATTTGAGATAAAAAGGAGCTACAGATTAGTAGTTATGATTTTATCAAATTATCTCCAAAATATGGGATTGTCTTGCAAATGGGAATATGATTTTCCTTTTTGGTTGATCACCTGAGATGAGAGTCGTTGGATCTTGATCCAACAATTGTCGCTCATCATCCAGTTCCATAAGGACATGGACTTTGTCGAGTTACAGAAGGATTTTCCCTCTCAATTTCCTCATGATCCTGAGCGTGTGCAAGCCCGATTTTATTTCCTTTGGTTTCAGGAGAGGAGTCTGACGAGAACCATCCCTACTTTGTAGGGGTTTGCTCATCAAGTGGGGAAACTCCCAATTCACGCAAACATGTCTTCAACCCTATATATAGGGGAGGGTGAGAGAGGGTACCAGCATGCCTTCTTGCTACCCTAAACGCTGTGGTAGACTGCGAGGAGTGCTCTCGTGCCTTCAATTGCTTCTTCTACCCTGACTTGCACCCCTGTCTTCTCGGCAAGCCTCGCCGGTGTCCGGCAAGTAGGAGGAGGTCGTGGCATGTTCCTGGCGCACAATTGAAGGCCTTGTCAAGTTTAACAGAGGAAGGCAGAACTTTCTAGACCTTCACCATGCTCGCAGGTGGTCGGGATCGCGAAGTCAACTGAGGAGTTGACTGCGAGGAGAAGGTAGGCTCGACACGAGGTTGAAGAAGATACCCCGCGAAGTTACTGGATTTCCATCCCTCTTCTATTGTTCAGGTAAGGTCATAAGTGGCTTTTGCTTCTTTTCAATCGCGAGTCAGGCGTGCGTTGTGGATCGTTGGATCCCGCGTGGTCCAACGGACCACGGATCGAACGACTAGGTTTTTTTTGGGTGAAATCGTAATATATTAGAAAATCTAAAAAAGTGACTTTTCTTGCAAAAATCATATCTTTTGCAAGAAAACTATGATGAGAAAAGTTTATACATGAAAGTTGATCAGAAAAATACGAGGAATAAGATACAAATAGTTTGAAAGCCTAAATCTGTATCCTTTTGCAAAAGTATATATTTTTGATGGAAAAAGTATTGATTTGTGGTTAGAAACCCTAATTGATGATAAAGGATAGATTTTATATTACAAATAAGTTAATTCGAGCATTATTAACTTGTTTAATGATAACGATGAATCTTAACCTATTTTGAAAATGAAATTGCATGATTTAGCATTTTAAACCCATTATGGTGGTTAATATCCTTAGAAATCCTAAATAAGGAAAAAAGGGAAGAAAAGAGCAGTTGATCTGAAATTAGGGTTTCATGTTGCCAAAAGATGATCTTAGGATCTTTTGTGAAAGAAATATGGGATAATTAGGGCTTTTGAGTAATTTTATAAAATTAGGGTTTAAAATAATAAAAACGAAGTGAAACCCTAATTATCATAAAAACCCTAAAAAGGACTAGTAACCATAGGAAACAACTAGGTTTAATAGACCATGATGGCATGATTAATGATAGGAAAATTGAGTGCATATTTCAGGATCAACTTGTGTGCTTGCTTGGTTTCTTGCTTGGTTGAATTATTTCTGCACTCAAGTCAGCTTGACATGTATGTGGTTAATTATTGTTAATCGCATTAGTTTTCCCGAAGGTTTTCTGGATGGTTAATCGCATTGAATGCAACCTATCAGTTTGGATGTTCATACTTGCAAATTATAAAGTCACTATGATTATCAGAATTGTAATATAAGTGTGTATTCTCACACCTACATGCCACCCTGATGGATGAGACAAAAAGGTCAAGCCCAAGAGGGAAGACCAATTGGCACCATGAGAGGTGACCCCAGACACCAAGCTCGAGAATGAGAAGGTGGTCTATGTTGCATGACTAATGGGCACCATGAGGGGTGACCCCATGCACCAAGCTCGGGATTGAGAAGGTGGCCTTAAGTTAATGGCATAAGAGAAAACCCTAGAGGGGGTATTCCAGGGTTAGGGCAAAAGCGGTGGAGAATGACACATTGAAAACATAATTTGGCTTGTTAATTACCTTGATTGTGATAATTAGATTGTTAGCCATATTTGTGAAATTTTGGTTGTCCCCACATACCAGCATATTTCTATATGCTGAACGACGTTTTGTTTGTCGGCATTTTAGGTACAACCCTGAAAAGCACAAACAGTAAAGTGACACATTGTGAAAATAAGAAATAAAGTGCAAGGAGGATTAGATAGAATAGATCTAAGCTGTGGATAGAAGTGGATTACCAAAGTTTTAAAAGGTATGCAAAGTTTTATATTACACCAGATTTTAGTTTAGTTAGTAGAATTTCATAATTATTACTGATTATTTGTCGAACCTTTGATTCAGTTTATTGGGATAACGACTCTGACCTCTTGGTCTCCTTTAGGTGGGGGTTACCTGGAGGCGGGGTCGTTACATTTGGTATCAGAGCATAGGTTCCTCATTTAATCTTTAATAATTATTAAATTTTACAAATTCCATAGAACCGAGGGAGTTATTAGAGGATTTTCTGAAAGACAGAGGTGTCTAGAAAAGGATCACATCCGGGGGATGGCAATATTTTCCTCCGCACCGCTAGTCGTAATACAAGGACTCTCAGATTTGTGTGACTACCTGGCCAATGTCTCAGGATTTGATGTGACATAAGATACCTTTAGGACTCTCTCATCTTATTCATCCCTTCTCAACTCAAATTCTATTAAGGATTTTAAAGATTAGGGTTTTCTCTCTCTTCCTCACCCTCTTGAGGTATGGGTAAGGTTGATAAGGTTTAAGGAATCCTCCACCAAATTAATAAAAGATACATAATTAAGATGTCATTGACATAAGTATAATTGGTTGAGTAAGACTAAAGGTCGGTTTGTATGCTTTTGTAGATGGCTCGTACAGATATTGTTGCTATCCCGGTTGCCGCCAACAGTAGTGGGCATCCTCGCAAGGAGAAGGGGTCTTCCGAGAAGAGGATGAGGAACCATGATGGTGAATCCTCAAAGAAGAGGAAGAGACCTGAAGAAAGTGCTTATGAGCCCCCCAACCCTGAACCAATACCTTTCAGCAACCTTGAACAAGAGGAGGGACCGAGATATGAGGAGCAACATGTGTATGAGGAGGTAGCCTAGATGGAGGAGGACCATTCTGGTGGTCTGGAACTAACTTTGGTAGTTCACACTACTTATGCGGTATGGATGGAGCAGTAGAAACAGCTAACTGAGGCGATCCATGCCCTGGCACTCAGAGACATAGCTAGAGGTGAGAATGGTGAGCCACTTCCTGTTTGTCCTCGACTGGGAGCCACCATCCTGGATTTCATCAAGCTGAACATCAAGAAGTTCTGGGGAGAAGATAAGTCTGAAGTGGTCAACAAGGCGGAGGCTTGGCTGCTTGTAGTCGAGAATGGATTATGTTTGCTTGAGGTGCAGCCAAACAAGAAGGTTCTCTTTGCTGCTCACCTCTTGGAAGGTGCAACCAAGATATGGTGGGAGAACCATATCACGGGAAGAGACTTAAGTGAAGAACCAATGGCATGGACCAATTCCAAGACCATCTTCACCACCAGATTCATCCCCGTCTCAGCCAAGAAGGAGAAGGAAAGAGAGTTCACTAACATGACTCAAGGAAGCTCGTCAGTTGCGGACTTTAGTCGCAAGTTCCACATCCTGGAACGTTTCGGACACATGATGGATGAAGAGAGGAGGGTGGACCACTTCATAGAGCGTCGGCACCCTGCCATCAAGCTCCATGTGATGTCTAGTAAGCTGAAGACCTTCTTGGAATCCTACAACACCGCCTTGGACATGGAAAGGACAGTGATGCCTGTGTAGAATCCCTCTAAAGGATACATGGGTTTCACTGAAGGAGCTCAGGGACAGAGGAATGAGCATAAGAAGGGACATGGGCACAACCACAACAAAAGCAATCATGGACACAAAGGAAAGCCTCGTGGTCGCCTCCGGTAGTGTCGCACCTACGGATGGACAAATCCTGGGAAGTGACACTTTGAGAAGAAGGTGTGTTTCAGATGTCAGTAAGAGGGACACTTTATCGCCAATTGCCCTCAGCCCGACCCAAGAGGACCTTTGGGGTCACAACCGATGGATGCAACACCCCAGCAGGAGCACCAGCCAGAGCACCCCCAGCTGGAGAGAGGAGACAAGATAGAGTGTTCGGCATTGACAATGAAGAAGCCCAGGAAAATGCTAATACGCTGATCGAGGGTAATAACCCCTAGAGTTTTCCTTTTAGTCCAGTAGATCATGTAGTAGCTTTCTGATGTGGTATGAACTATGCAGGCTTGCTGGAAGTCATGGGACACAATGTAAAATCACTTTTTGATTCTGGTTCTAATAATACTTTTATTTCGAGAAATCTGGAAGCTATGCTTTGTTTGGAAATCAAGGATTTCGGGTATGCTTTGGATGTCACAACCCCGAGTGGTCATATTTATGCATCTCTTTTGAAAACCCCTATCTTTCCAGTTAAGTACTTGAACCATGAGCTTCCCACTGACTTCATCCTCCTCGATATGAATGATTTTGATGTAATCATTGGTATGGATTGGCTTTCCACCTATAGAGCTCAGATTGACTGTAGAGAGAAGAAGATTCTGATTAGGAAGATCAGCCATCCCCACTTCACCATTCAAGGGAGGAAGGATGCGACGACCAATCTTTATGTATCCACCTTGAAAGCTGAGCGGATGATATCCAAGGGTTGTCGAGCCTACCTAGCCATAGTTAGTGAACCTAAGGTTAAGGGTCAATCCTTAGAGGAGATAGAGGTGGTTCAAGAGTATGAATATGTGTTTCCATATGATCTACTAGGGATTCCCCCTGAGAGGGAGGTAGATTTCTCCATCGAGTTAGCTCTTGGGACTAACCCTATATCTAAGACACCCTATAAAATGGCCCCTGCAGAGTTGCTTGAGTTGAAAACCCAGTTGCATGAGTTGTTGGATAAAGGCTTTATCCGGCCCAGTACATCACCTTGGGGAGCACCAATCCTCTTTGTGAAGAAGAAGGATGGGTCTCTTCGTATGTGTATGGACTATCGGATGATCAACCTGGAAACCATTAAGAACAAGTATCCATAGCCTAGAATAGATGACCTATTTGACCAACTCAAATCAGCTTGAGTCTTTTCCAAGATTGATTTGAGGTCAGGATACCACCATGTGAGAGTAAGGAGTGAGGATATACCTAAAACAGCTTTCTGAACCCAATATGGCCACTATGAGTTTGTGGTCATGCCTTTTGGATTATCCAATGCACCTAGTGTATGTATGAACCTCATGAACAGTGTGTTCCAGCCTTTCCTTGACTCTTTTATGATAGTGTTCATAGATGACATCTTGGTGTACTCTGATGACCTAGCCCAACACCGTGACCACCTGGGTAGAGTCCTTGATATCCTAAGAAATCATAAGTTTTTCAGAAAGTTCTCGAAATGTGCGTTTTGGTTAGGCCAAGTCATATTTCTTGGACACATCATATCAGGAGGAACAATCACCATAGATCCAGCCAAAGTATCGGCAGTTTGAGACTAGCCGGCACCAAAGAACCCCTCTAAGATTTGTAGCTTCTTGGGGTTGGCTGGGTACTACCATCGCTTCATTAAGGATTTCTCAAAGAATGCTTTGCTGTTAACCATGTTAACCCGGAAGGATGTGAAGTTCGTGTGGTCTGACATATGTGAAGCTCACTTCTAAGAGTTGAAGGAGAAGTTGACCACCGCCCCTGTGTTGACTCTACCTTCTAGAAATGAGGGTTTCATGATATTCACTGATGCTTTCAAGATGGGACTTGGATGTGTGTTGGAACATGATCATCACATGGTTGCATATGCTTCCTGACAACTCAAGCCCAATGAGGTGAATTATCCGACACATGACCTGGAGCTAGGGGCTATTATCCATGCCTTGAAGATATGGAGGCATTACCTGTACGGTGTTACCTTCGAGATCTTTACCGACCATAAGAGCTTAAAGTACTTGCTGACACAGAGAGACCTGAACCTATGACAATGACGATGGATGGAGTATATGAAGGATTATGACTTCACCATCGCCTATCATCCTGGTAAGGCAAATGTCATAGTAGATGCTTTGAGTTGGAAACAACTTAAGTGTGCAGCTGTTTTGTCCAGTCAGTGGAAGAGTCTGGAGGAGCTGGTGGAGTGGACCCCACAACCGCTAGAAGATCGAGTTCAATTAGCTAATATCCATATTCAATATGAGTTGTTAAGTGAGATCATAACAACATAGTTGAACAGTGAAGAGCTATACAAGATGAAAGGTTTGATGATGAAGCCACAGTCTCGTCTATCCGTGGGAGTACACAGAGGAATCAGGTTTGAGAATCACATATGGGTTCTGATGGATTCAGCGATAAAGGAATGTATCCTACAAGAGGCTCATGGATCCAAATACACAGTGCACCCAGGAACTACTAAGATGTTCAAGGACTTGCAGAGGTTTTTCTGGTGTCCAGGAATGAAGAAAGACATTGCGGCATGTGTGGCTAGCTATCTTACGTGCCAGATGGTGAAGGCTGAACACCAACGACCCGGTGGGCTTTTACAGTCAATAGAGATTCTAAAATGGAAATGGGAGCAGATCACCATGGATCTTGTGGTAGGTCTACCCCGGACCAGGAAAGGTCATGATGCGATATGGGTTGTGGTAGATCATCTTACCAAGTCAGCACACTTCCTTGCCTTAAAGACCACTACTAAGGTGTCAGACCTAGCTGAGATGTATATTAGAGAGATAGTGTGTTTGCATGGTGTACCAGGATCGATCATCTCTGATAGAGACCCAAAGTTTACTTCCAAGTTGTAGAAGCAAGTTAAATAAGAACTTGGTACCAGGTTGAAGTTTAGTATCGCTTATCACCCCCAGATGGATGGTCAGTCAGAAAGGATGATCTAGACATTAGAAGATCTGTTGAGAGATTATGTGCTTGACTGGGGTGGGTCATGGGAGCAGTACTTACCTTTAGCTGAGTTTGCCTACAATAACAACTACCAAGTTAGTATCGGGATGCCTCCATATGATGTTTTGTATGGGAGACTGTGTCGATCCCCACTTCACTGGGATGATGCGGGTGAGAGGAACCTATTGAGGTCAGATGAGCTCTAAGTGTATGCTGATAAAGTTTCCTTGATCAAGCAAAGGCTGAAGAGATCCCAGGATCAAAAGAAGTTGTATGCTAATGCAAAGCGGACTGATGTGCATTTCACTATAGGAGAGCATGTGTTTTTGAAAATCTGATCGCTCCGAGCTATAGCTAAGAATAGAGGAAAGTTGAGTCCCCAATACATGGGTCTATTTGAGGTGTTAGAATGGATTGGTGAAGCTGCATATCATTTGGCGTTACCCCCTCAGTATAGCATGATGCATGATGTGTTTCACGTGTCCAACTTGAAGTGATATGTGCAAGATTCGAGCCATGTGATGAGCATTGAACCTATTGAGATTTAAGGGAAGATGATTTATCCTGAGACACCTTTGTGGATTCTAGATAGCAAGGTGAAAGAACTCAGATGCAAGAATATAGAGATGGTAAAGGTTCTTTGGAGGCACCATGGAGAGGATGAGGCCACATGGGAGCTAAAGGCGGACATGGAGAAAACATACCCTAATTTGTTTGTTTTATTTCTTGGAATTTTGAGGGGAGGATGTTATAATCTCATTTTTCTAAACCATGTAATGATATTTGTAAATATCCTTTTAAAATATAAATGAAATCAAAGGTTGATTTATTTGTTGAATTGAATGATTTTTGTGCATAATAGCCTTATTTGTTTTCTTAATGGGATTTATTGGCTATTGAGCCCAATTGAGAGAAAAAGAAAAGAAAAAAGGAATTCAAGTGAATAAAGGGATAAATAAGAAAAGGGATAAAAGAATAAAAGGAAAAGGCAAAGGAATATTTCCCAAGGTGGGAATTCATGCCTTTAGGATTTCTTGAGGTCTAAGGGACCCAAGATAACAAGATAATGACAAAGGGAAAAGAAATATTAATTAATTTTGGATTAATTAATTGATAACTTGGGAGGGAAGGAAGCATTCTCATCCATTGTAATTTGTTTCCCAAAGTTAATAAATAGCTAGATAATGTCAAGAAAAAATTTCCCTTAAAATTTGAGATAAAAAGGAACTACGGATTAGGAGTTATGATTTTCTCAATTTATCTCCAATATATGGGATTATCTTGCAAATAGGAATATGATTTTCCTTTTTGGTTGATCGTGTGAGATAAGAGTCGTTGGATCTTGATCCAACGATTGTCGCTCATCGTCCAGTTCCAAAAGGACATGGACTCTACCAAGTTACAGAGGGATTTTCCCTCTCAATTTACTCGTGATCCTGAGTGTGTGCAAGCCCGATTTTATTTCCTTTGGTTTCAGGAGAGGAGTCTGACGAGAACCATCCCTACTTTGTAGGGACTTGGTCGTCAAGTGTGGAAGTTCCCAATTCACGCGAACCTGCCTTCAACCCTACATATAGGGGAGGGTGAGTGAGGGTACCAGCAAGCCTTCTTTCTACCCTAAACACTGTGGTAGATTGCAAGGAGTGCTCTTATGCCTTCAATGGCTTCTTCTACCCTAACATGCACCCATGTCTTCTCGGCAAGCCTCACCGGAGTCCGGCAAGTAGGAGGAGGTTGTGGCATGTTCCTGGCGCACAATTGAAGGCCTCGTCAAGTTTGAAGGAGGAAGGTGAAACTTTCTGGACCTTCACCACACTCGTAGGTGGTCAGGATCGTGAAGTCAACTGAGGAGTTGATTGTGAGGAGAAGGCAGGCTCGACGCGAGGTTGAAGAAGATACCCCACGAAGTTACTGGATTTCCCTCCTTCTTCTATTGTTTAGGTAAGGGCATAAGTGACTTTTATTTCTTTTCAATCGTGAGTCAGGTACGCGTTGTGGATCGTTGGATCCCGTGTGGTCCAGCGGACCCAGGATCGAACGGCTAGGGGTTTTTTTGTATGAAATCATAATATATTAGAAAATCCAGAAAAGTGACTTTTCTTGCAAAAATCATATCTTTTTCTAGAAAACTCTGATGAGAAAAGTTTATACATGAAAGTTGATAAGAAAAATACGAGGAATAAGATAAAAATCATTTGAAAGCCTAAATCAACATCCTATTGCAAAAGTGTATAATTTTGATGGAAAAAGTATTAATTTGTGGTTAGAAACCCTAATTGATGATAAAGGATAGATTTAATATTGCAAATAAGTTAATTCGAGCATTGTTAGCTTGTTTAATGATAAAGATGAATCTTAACCTGTTTTGAAAATGAAATTGCAAGATTTAGGGTTTTAAACCTAATATGGTGGTTAATATCCTTAGAAATCCTAAATAAGGAAAAAAGGAGGAAAAAAGCAGTTGATCTGAAATTCAGGTTTCATGTTGAGAAAAGATGATCTTCGGATCTTTTGTGAAAGAAATATGGGATAATTAGGGTTTGTGAGAAATTTATAAAATTAGGGTTTAAAATAATAAAAATTAAGTGAAACCCTAATTGTAATAAAAATCCTAAAAAGGACTAGTAACCCTAGGAAACGACTAGGTTTAATATACCATGATGGCATGATTAATGATAGGAAAATTGGGTGCATATTTTAGGATCAACTTGTGTGCTTGCTTGGTTTCTTTCTTGGTTGAATTATTTCTGCACTCAAGTCAGCTTGACATGTATGTGGTTAATTATGGTTAATCACATTAGTTTTCCCAAAGGTTTTCCGGATGGTTAATCACATTGAATGCAACCTATCAGTTTGGATGTTCATACTTGCAAATTATAAAGTCACTATGATTATCAGAATTGTAATATAAGTGTTTATTCTCGCACCTACATTCCACACTGATGGATGAGACAAAAAGGTCAACCCATGAGGGAAGACCAATGGGCACCATGAGAGGTGACCCCAAACACCAAGCTCAGGAATGAGAAGGTGGTCTACATTGCATGACTAATGGGCACCATGAGGGGTGACCCCAGGCACCAAGCTCGAGATTGAGAAGGTGGCCTTAAGTCAATGGCATAAGAGAAAACCCTAGAGGGGGTATTCCAGGGTTAGGGCAAAAGCGGTGGAGAATGACACATTGAAAACGTAAATTGTCTTGTTAATTACCTTGATTGTGATAATTAGATTGTTAACCTTATTTGTGAAATTTTGGTTGTCCCCACATACCAGCATATTCCTATATGCTGACCGACGTTTTGTTTGTCGACATTTTAGGTACAACCCTGAAAAGCACAAATAGTAAAGTGACACATTGTGAAAATAAGAAATAAAGTGCAAGGAGGATTAGATAGAATAGATCCAAGATGTGGATAGAAGTAGATTACCAAAGTTTTAAAAGGTATGCAAAGTTTTATTTTACACCAGATTTTAGTTTAGTTAGTAGAATTTCATAATTATTACTGATTATTTGTCAAACCTTTGATCCAGTTTATTGGGATAACATCTCTGACCTCTTGGTCTCCTTTAAGTGGGGGTTACCGGGAGGCGGGGTCGTTACATGTAATGACCACATTTGTGCTTAATTGGTAAACTAGGGTTTACCTGAATGATTACATGATTGATTAGATTGAAAATTATTTAGACTTGATTAATATTATTAGTTCAATTGTCAACCTAAGAAGAAACTCTAACTATGATTTGAGTTTGAAGAATTAGGGTTTGAGAAATGTAAACCCTAATCGGAAAAATTAGGATTTTGATAGTACATGATATGGAATTTGATCAAGATAGTAGTGTGATAAATGATTTTACATATTTTCTACAAATTTGGTATTTAATTGAATTTTGGATATGATATGGATAACTCAATTATGCATATTGTAGAAAAATTTTAGAATATTTGAGTGTTCTTTGAATGTGGTTCTCGGTCGAACTATACTTTGACCAAAATGTTGACTGAGTGCTTTTTAGTTATGTAGTGTTTTATGTTTAATTATTTATTGGTAACTCCAAATGATCTTAAATTTTAACTTAAGATCTAAAGATATATAATAAAAAACATGTAAAATTTTCATAATTTTTGGATACTTTTAGACCTTATCAGTAGATGAATTACAGTAACTGACAATTCTATAGAATTTTGGACAGCAGTGCACTATTCGATTTTTATTTATTTAAAGGAAGCTTGGAATGATCTCAAATTTTAATTGAAGCTTTGTAACTAAATTTTACACAACATAATAAATTATCCTAATTTTTGGATAAGGTTTTAGCTCTGAAATACACGAATTCACATAAATATTTTTATAACATAAAAATCTGCTGAAATAAGAAAAAGTTTAGTGAGGGGTCAATGTGCAATTAACCCAAGAATCTCAATTTCTCTATATGGTCAACCTAACACACAAGAATCTCTCATAATTAGTGATTAAATACAGATAAATGAAATCCTATAGAGAGAGATAGTTAGGGTTTGAGAGATGAAATTGATGAAGATGCTGACCTAGGGTTTTGCGGTCCGAGGAATGATGAAATCATGTAAGTTTAGCTTCTTTGGATATAGTTTCATGGTGAATCTTCTCTCACATGTCAAAATTCCATCCCTCCTCTGATTTTATCCAAAATGGTATCAAAACTTTCCCTTTTCTCACTCTTTCTTCAATATCCCTCATTTTTAGGGTTTCCGAGTTGAAAGGAAGAAGAATTGGGTGAATTGCTAAGGATTTGATATGGATTCGAGATTTTCAGATATGGGATATGTTTTTAAGGTATTTCACACCTTAGGGTGATTGGGAACTTTCTTTAAACAGTATATTGCATGAAAATTGGTTAAATCAACCATAATCTTTAATTGCTTCGTATGCGACTACAAACCCTGAATTGTCTATTTGTTCTAAGTTGTTGCAAAATGATATGAAATGGATTCTTCCTTTGTTTGTTTGAATTTTAGATGATAAAATCATACTAGAAATGTATACAATGCATCCTAATGAGAATTCCCTAAGTATTGACAGAGGTTATAAGAATCAACTGAAGTATAGGGAATTTGTCTGTGACTGAAATTTGCTGGATAATTAAATAGAGAAATTTATTTATCTGGATCCCCTTGGTTATGAATGATTGTTTATCTGAATGCGTAGTACATATATGTCAGATACTATTTTGGATTTCACGTGATGTGAATAGTGTTCGCTTGATATCTTAGTAAAGAGGGTGAAGCCCTACATGAGTGGAAAGTTGGAAATTTGTGAATAAATATGGTGAAATTCATTTGAAGTGTTTTTATTGGAATCATAGACTCTATTTATGCAATGTTATTCTTGATTCATAATATCTCAATGAATGTCATGGAAAACCCTAATTTAGCTCAATTCGAGGATTTCATACATATGTTGATTGTATATGACTTGTTTAAAGCAATATGTATTTAGTGGATGTTTATGACATATTAAATCCTTATGAGAGCCATGCGATAAGTGAATGAGGTAAATGAAACCCTAACGATAGGGTGTTCAATGAATTAAGCATTTTGATTACCATGTTCTCAGTATGAGACGCACAACCCATGATTTAGGTCGATGTGCACATTTTCCAAGAAAGTGAAAATAATTTATGGGTGTAAATGACGATTACTCGTATGCCAAGTAATTAGCTCTTAAGTATATTAAGATCTTTAATTTCATGATTCTAGTGTATAAGTGCCAAATGAACATGCATTACGTTTATTTAAGTATTTCAATCTGCCTGCATGTATAGTATGTTGATTTCTCAGTAAATTACAATGTTTTAAATATACTACTCTGCCAAGTTTAGAATGATGTACATGTTGTATTATAAACTTAAATTAAATAGACGTGGTACCATAGAGATATCAGAGTCAAGTATAAGTAAGAGAAAGGTACAATGTAGAAAGATGTTTCCAAGAACAATAAAATAAGACATAGGTGCCCTAAACACCGTAGATTCCATATGGATGTTTGCACTGTAGGGAGGAAACAATCCACCCTGGTAGCGACCAGTATACGGGGATCAGATCGCACCCACAGAGCGTGCGGGGAGAGGAAACCCATGAGGAAGTCTCCTAAGAAAAGATAGGTTACCCAACATGAACCGGAGATCCCGGTGGTAACCCAGAGGTACCCACAGAGCGTACCAAGATGAGGCTCACAGAGCATCTCAGACCCTCTGCCTGTGTACTCAACCTAGAAGGAGAGGTACAGTTAAAGGCCAACTATTTAGCCGCCTTGGTCAGATGTGATGGTTCGAGTCAAGGAGACCCAGATTCAGTTCTGGGCTTAGCTTCTCGGGTTTTAAGCTAAGTCTTATACGGTGAGATCGTAGTTTGCTACGATTCTTCATATGTAGAGTACACTGCATATGATCAGGGCTTAAGCTAAAATATGATAATATAAGTTTTAAAGAGTTTCTTATAAGTAAGAAAGGCTAAGAAAGATTCGAGTACAGTTTTCCAACAATTATTCTTTGTATGTTTCTTAATTATTAGTTCTCTTTGAAATTAATCAAGCATGCTCATATATTGATTTGCTCTTGTTGATATCTAGAGTATCCTACCATATTTATGATTGTCAATGATCAATCTCTTTAAAGATTACTACTGTTATAATTGATATCAATTGCTCAAAAGTATATCTATAAATATACCAGTGCTTTAGATTGTTTCTTTGAAGTACTAATTCACTGAGCGAGTAGGCTCACCCCTCTACTCACAATTTTTAGGGAAATCACATGGACTTGAAGAAGATATCATTGCATTAGAGTAGATCTGCCACAAGATTTAAGTCTGAGTATTGTTAAGTTTAGTCGGTCCCTGTCACTCTAGGTCATTGTATAGATGTGAGAGAGTTGTAAATGATGTTTGTATCTTCGTTTCCGTAATAAGAGAGAATGCATTTGATTATCATGTCATATGTACATGGAAGTGTGAGAAACAAAATGAATATATGGATGTGTATCATTAATGTTGAGATCATATTAGAATAATCAAGGTTTAATTCTCTTGTAAAGTTTGTTTATGTGATTCAATGCGAGAAAACAAAGAGTTTGAAAAAGAAGAAAAAAGTTAAGGGTTATCTTTATATTATGATAAATCCTCAATTTATGCTCTAATCTCATGATTAATGGTAATTATGAGATCAGGGTGTAACACCTAACAAGGATTTTGTCCCTGAAATCCCAGATGAAGAAAGACAATTGTCATTCATACATTATATCATCAAGTCTCCACATAACATCTTGATGTCATGGGGATACCATAGAACTTTGACTAGCACAAAGTTCTTTCACACATGGTTATCATAAAATCTTTCATACTCAACTGTCCATATCGGACTAGAGTTACATTCTATCATTCATTTGAGACTACAAGTCTTATCATACTTCTGTTGTACCAGTCTAATTTATTGGCTCAACACTAACTTACTTATGATTAGAATCAACCATTCCGTTAGCTATTTATTTTCTTGTCATAAGGAGAGGTTATATATCAAGAAGTACTATCTCATAGGTGACTCTAGATGTTATACGTATAAGATACCTCAACATATCTAGATGGGGATATCCTAAGAAGTTATCTTAGCTTGATAAACCTTTCCCAAGATGATTCTACAAATGTTTCTTCAATTAATACATCCTTATCGATGTTATGTTTATGTAGAGCATAAACCCCTAAAATATGATGTTCATATCATCCAACTAACCTCAAATTTGTCCTTTCTAGGTAACCTGGCATTAACCAACTTATTAGGAGTCATGTCCTCACCATCTCATACATTTAAAACTTCATGAATGCTAGAATTCCTTGCCTTAGTATCAGTTACACGTGTCAAAATTGTGTCACATCCTTATCATTTCCATCCTCTTTAGTTATTCACCAAAACCAAAAGTATTACTTATCACATATAGTTTTGTCTTGGAACCAAAATCCAGAACTAACTGATACTTGTCATAGTTTCCCATTATAGATTACTTCAAATCTATGCATATCAAGTGTCATAAGACTTACTTGTTTTTCATGTTCATGAAAGGAAGGAATACAAGGAAACATAGTCCTTCTTATCACCCCATCATTATTCAGGGTTGTTTATTAAAGAAAAGAGGTTATCACCTTCTTTGAGTATTGCATGAACTTTCAATTGTTCATGTGTCATTCAATCTTATTTCCTCTTAGTTTCCTTACCATCAGCATAGGAGTTATAGAGATGATTGCATGTCATCATCCCTTAGCATCGTCATCATCATGGTTACTAGATCTGGGTATTCAAACCCTTAGTTCATCACTGAACATTGTCACCTTTCATCAAGTAACTATTTCCTCTAGGTCCTCAGACCAAGGTATACATTATACTAAAAATCTTCTTTTGTTTATAAGTTGATCTGTGATTAACTCAGATCCCTTCATATATCAATTAGGATGTGGTAGAAATATTTGTGCCACATCTCCTACTTCATTATGCTCTTTAGATTGTCTCAAAATGACTACTTGATCAGAGTAACAAAAAAGATAGCAATCTAAGAGTGTCATACTTACCTTGCCTTCAATAGATAAATACCTGGCCAGGATATTCAAGAACTGAATTTAGGTAGTATGCATTTGTTTCATATTATGTTTCTTACTTTTAACATCTCTTTAAATTTTACTACTTCGTATCTCAGATTTTCTCTGGATGTTTCTTTTACATCTCTTCCATTTATACATGAAGAGAAAATTTCGAAAACATATAAGAGAATATTGGACTGAATATAAGTTCTCATCCTTCTTATCTCTTCCTCATGTCCTCATAGGACTAATTAAAGGAAGCTCAACAACAACTAACTTTTTATGATTATCTAATAAAATCAAGGGAAGACATATTAGAACGAAAAATGCTCTATCTGACTGTCATCCCTCGGGGTCATCTACCACTTTAAGTTGACTCAAAAATAGAGTCTAGCTGTTTCATGTTGTTGCTTTTTCCTTTTTACACTATTGGGCAGTAACTTTCGTAAGCCCTATTGAGTCTGCCTCAGTTGTTGGGTCATTTCCTCTCTTCTTTTTGAACAAAAGGGTTTAGTATGCTTAACATGTCCATATCTATAACATGTCGTATCCTTGTACCATAGTCTTATCGGTCTTATTACCGATGTAGAAGCTAAGTCAGGAGTTCTTACAGGTGGAAAGTTAGGACTTTTGCCTTTACTTAATAACTACTGCCCTGGTGTACTAGGCATTTGTTGCACTGGTGGTACTAGAAACGTTGGCTTTTAGAACAACTAGGCAAATGTCTCTAGGATTATAGAGACCTTTCCTTAATTCTCATCTTATTTCCCCTCGGGCATTGCCATCACAGATGTACTATCTACCTATACTTATGACAGAGTCTATTTTCTTACCATATGTTAATCCTTATCACATTTTCCACTATTACAACATGACTATGTCATTCAGGAACCCTTTCAGAACCCAAAGTTTCTGCATTGAGGGCTGGTAACCTAGGTTTTATTGCTAGTATCCAGTCTACTTTGTTCGCCACTGTTGTCCTAACCTACCCAACAAGAGCATAAAAAGTAGGATTCTCTATCCTGATTGGGTCAAGATGGGAATTCTCAGACACTCGATCTTCTCTTGCCTGATCCCTTACACCTTCTCCTAGTGCAACAATATTGCTCTTAGCAACGTGTTCCTCATGTTCTCCAGTCATTTTTAAACTTCACCCTTTCTTTTGGATAAGCAGAAGTCACTATAGGATATACTGGAGGACCCTAGAACAGACTCAATACCTTAGTCCTATGTCTCTGTAGACTCAGCAAACCTTAAGCTCTGATACCAAAACATGTAACAACCGCCACCAAACCGATAACCAAATCGTTACTAATTATGAGGAATAACCATAAACAATGGATTAACAAAAATCACTAAAATTTAAAACTATTTTGCAAAGAGATCCATTTCTTGGAAAACTCTTAATGAAAGAACCAAAACTTTATATACATCAGGGTTCACATTGTACATACACTGTACCATCTCATCTCGAGGATAACATATAACAAATGCTTTTCAGAACATATATTGAAGCAACTTAAAACCTTGAGGCATACAAGCCAAAATCTCATATTGTTCATAAAACCATCACACACTAAATCCAAGGACCTAAGAGTATAGAGACGACACATAGGACTTCTATCTACAAGACACGATAGATAGTACACTCAACCTGAGTTGTTACTACTATCCCTGCTGTTGTTGTCCTTCCTCTGCAAAATAGTCTCTACCTCATTGTGCACGTCCACCTAAAAATTGTGGATCTCACAGGGTGAGACAATTGTCCCAGAGAGAGATATAACTCTCCAGCAACAATGTTATTATCATAGGTAAACAATATAAAATTGTGCAGAGGTTCTTTTATATTAATAAGAAAGATTAATCACTATTGATAAGCAGATTAGAACATTCTCATCTCTTAAAGCATTGTAATTGTTTATGATAAAGCAGTAAATCATCTATTCACCTTATAAGGGATATGAAGAACATGTGTATCATTTACCCATCACATTATACCAACATATCAAGCTTATCCAATGATAATATTATCATGGTACGATATCCATGAATCATTCTCATTTCTATTTGTTGGCCTCAGCCAATTTGCTAACCAGGTATTGGATTATACCAATCCTGAAATCATAGCCATGTATTGGTTTGTACTAATCCCAAAATCATAGCCAGGTATTGGATTGTACCAATCCTGAGATCATAGAGTTCATCCAGGTATTGGATTATACCAATCCTAAGACCACAGCCAGGTATTGGACTATGCTAATCCTGATAGAGTTCAGCCAGGTATTGGATTATACCAATCCTGAGATCACAACCAGGTATTGGACTATACCAATCCTAGAATAGTTTAGCCAGGTATTGGATTACACCAATCCTAAGATCATAGAGTTCAACCAGGTATTAGATTACACCAATCATGAGATCATAGAGTTTATCCAGGTTTTAGATTACACCAATCCTGAGATCATAGAGTTCATCCAGGTATTGGATTACACCAATCCTGAGATCATAGAGTTCAGCCAGGTATTAGATTACACAAATCCTGAGATCACAGCCAGGTATTGGACTATACCAATCCTGATAGAGTTCAGCCAGGTATTGGATTATACCAATCCTGAGATCACAACCAGGTATTGGACTATGCCTATCTTGATAGAGTTTAGCCAAGTATTGGATTACACTAATCCTGAGATTACAGCCATGTATTGGACTATGCCAATCCTGATAGAGTTCAGCCAGGTATTAGATTACACCAATCCTGAGATTACAACCATACTGCTAAGGATCCCATAGTAGTTGGAATACCTTTATGTTTCCCTTTCACATTCATTATGGGATATCGATCCCTTAAATTCATCAATGAATACCACATCACCTTTACTAGGCATTATACCCTGGGGCAAGCCATCATATCTATTCACATTCTTTATGTAATACAAGTATTCCTCTTATCTCATTTAAGCATATTCAAAACACTACAACCCTTATTTGGCTACAAGCATAAAGCATGTATGACCAAGATTTCATTATTATTATAACCATTTATTATTATTATGATGTTACTGGGTTTCCATTTCCCCTAGTTTATTTTGCACATTACCATTTCTTACATGAGACTTTTATAAGCATCTTGTCACCTCTCACTAGGCAACAACTATTCACATGGCTCACCAGGCCCATTAAACATCTTGTCGCCTCTTACTAGGTAGCAACTATTCACATGGCTCACAAGGCCATTAAACATCTTATCAAATCTCACTAAGCAACAACTATTCACATGGCTAACAAGGCCACTAAACATCTTGTCACTTCTCACTAGGCAACAACTATTCACATGGCTCACAAGGCCATTAAACATCTTGTCACCTCTCACTAGGCAACAATAATTCACATGGCTAATAAGGCCATTAAACATCTTGTCACCTCTCACTAGGAAACAACTATCTCTAGGTCCTAAGACCTAGATAATTGGTATTATATGAAACATCATAACTCATGCTTGGCTATGTTAATTATGTCATGCTATCAACATGGTTTCAATATGGTTAGGGTTTCCCTTTATTAACCAATTGTAGTTTCAAATCATATCATTACCCTTCATTAGGGTTAAGGTTTCCCTTATTAAGCCGACTAGGGTTTTGAAGTATATTCATCAAGAATCACAACCCTAATTTAGACTCCACACATAGTAGGAGTATCAATGTATACTCATTACATGAGTACTAAACAAGTGTAACTTTCTCTTTCATCCTCACTAGGATATTGATTATTTCATACTCCATTAGGTTGGCTCAATCCTTCTCTCAAGGTACATTGGCCCATATTTATCAAAATACCTTAAACCCTTTATGTCTTAAAGTATCCTTTGACATAACATACTACATGTATTACTTAATCAAGTGTATTGAATTGAGGTGCTTCCACCCTATCAGGCAAAGAGGTGTGTGTTTGCTTCCATATCGGGTAAAGAGGTGTGTGCTTGCTTCCATATCAGGTAAATAGGTGTGTGTGTGCTCCACACCATATTGGGCAAAGAGGTGTACGTGTGCTTTACACCATATCGGGCAAAGAGGTGTGTGTATGCTTCACACCATATCGGGCAAAGAGGTGTGTGTATGCTTCACACCATATCGAGCAAAGAGGTGTGTGTATGCTTCACACCATATCAGGCAAAGAGGTGTGTGTATGCTTCCATATTACCCATGAGGTGTATCTTCATCACCATATCGTTCATGCGGGGTGTGTGTGTGCCACCATATCATGCATAAGGTTTATGCTCATCACCATATCATTCGAGAAGTTTATAACCATCACCATCTAGGGTTTCAACATCATATCAGGCAAGAGATGTGTATGTGCTTGACATCATATTGTGCCGAAGGGGTATTTTTGACCTCATATTGTGCAAGATGTGTATAATACATCACCATATCATGCAAGGAAGTATAAACTCATATCCATATTGTTTTAGTGGTGTAGGTGCATCACCATGCCGGGTTAGAGGTGCTTGCTTATGTGCTTGAACCCGATGTCACTTTATAAGGTATTACCATCATATCCAAGCTCTAAACCTTCATTATACTTGTTATAGTTCATGGACAACAGTCCTAGGTTACTACTAGAGCTCATGGATTCATCAATTATGCAAGAAAATTCTATTTGAAAGTAAATCATTTAACTAAGGCAATATTGATGATAAATAATAACATAATTGAGTGCAAGTTATATAACCCGCCTCAAGAGCAACTTCAAAGCTCCAAGATCCAAAGCTTCACGTTACCAAGGTTTAATGTGAGCTTCTCAAAGTTATAAGACTTGATCTCCCCAGCCCTATGCACGATACCTCACCACTTGTGGCCGATATCCCTCACTTATGGCCGATATCACTTTGCAATGGGTGATATCACTTTGTTATGGGTGATACCAAGGCTCTATGCACGATAATCCTTCATCCTTGCACAATAGAAAGACTATATGCACAATATATAAGAGCAAGGGGTGATAGATTTCGAAAAATTCCACTTATGGGTGAAAGGAAGGGTATATATACTTGTGGTTCATGAAAAAGTGTGTATATGAGGTGTCATCTTTTTAAGCTACTAGGTGCCACGTGTCCATGCATGGTTGACACTTGTCCTTTCATGAAATCATATTTATATTGACATGAAAAACACTTGAGGATAATCTAGAGATGATATTTCAGCCATTAGTTATCTTGTTTGATAAGATATCTTACCTTTATCTTCATAAATTATGCAAACTGATACAACTTTTGCAAGGAGCATCTAACTCGTCATGGATCACCTACTTGAGGTGATTAGCTCATCATGGACAAGTCCAAGAGTTCTAAAACCGATATGGGATCCTCTCTATGGCTCCTTGGCCAATAGGCACTCCCATATGGACTCTACAACCCAATACAAGCTCAAATTAGGGTTTCACATACAAAACTTTCTTGGTCTTTTTGTCACCAAGAGTATCATACTCAAATATAATTCAATCATGGTGTCTACTTATTTATATCTCCTCTATATGATACTAGGAGGGAGTAGGAACACTCTAGAGGTGGTAAATTACACATCAACCCTACATTTTGGGTAAATTACAACTTGTACCAAAATTGGTACACAAGGCACTCACATTATTCAAACAAGTTCAAACTTGGAATTTAGGCTTTCCACAAGCCACCACCTTACATCACTCTCTATCTTATTATGCTAAAACACAAGGTATGTTTAGCATGTTACATATTGCAATATGACCCCTCATCTTGGGTAAATTACATTTTGGTCCAAAACATGAGAACGTTGCTCAAACATTATTCAAACAGGACCAAATGTGAAACATAAGTTTGTTACCTAATAACAAAAAACTTTAGAGGATTATATTAAAGTTATAAGAAACTTATTAAGGCTAAACAAACAAGGTTAGCCCTAAACCCATGTCAGGGATATTACAATTCTACTTCAAAATCTACAAATGTTATTACTGTGTTAATTAGCCATATCTTCAGCGAGTAGCCACAAAACAATCCATGCAGTTTTAGTTTGTTATTGTTTGACAATGATTACCTTTCATATGACATACACATATTCATAATTTATTTAATTTTATTTAGATAGAAGTTTTAAGCATGTCTTCAAACAGCATTAATTGGTTATAACCAAAATACATGAGCTACAATAAACAAATAAAATACTAGATATTGGCTTTGCCAATTTTATTCATGTCATAAAACTACTTATTTTGTACCTGACCAAATCAAAACTGACATGGTATGAGCATGTGAATGACTCATCATCCATACCATAAGATCTATCTTACCACCCAAAGTCAAAGTAAGTCATATGAGGTATAATAGAGAGCTAAGTAGGTGCCGACAACAACCTCACCTCTCTATCCCACTCTTTGTTACAAGGATTTTCCCATTTCTTGCATATATTGTGTAATTATTCTCTTTATATGTCTCAATGTGTGTATGACAGTAATTGGGGTATTTCACTCAATCCATAGTTTCTCATCTCTTTGGAATTGAGGCATCAATACCATACTTATGGGCCAATAATTTACTTTAAGATTTGCCTTTGATGATACATAATGACTCTACATTGTCGTTTCCTAACTCAAGGACAATTACAAGGTGAATCTTTTTCATTTTCATAGAACATACACCATGGGAAGTTCGTGGTGTTCAACTTTAGGAATCTTGGAGGCAACAAACACAACAGAATAAAATATCTTCACAATGCCTATAAGTAGATCTTGTCAGCAACGATGTATCTGCAAAGAAGGTGTGCAAGGTATACCTTATCGTAGAACAAGTCCAGCAACATCCTCACATAGTGGTGTGCATCGCTCATGGAGGTGGATGGACATTCCTCAAAGACATCCTCCGAACATAGTCACACAACACCTACGTTTCTAGATAGTCCATGCGGATGACAGAAACTCCATGTTGCACTGCTTGAATTGATGGGAAGGAGTAGCCTCTTGCTTGGTGACATTCTAGCATTATGGTTTTTCTTCTTCTCTCTAATGGACAATGAAAACTAGGGTTTATGTACAAGAGTGTGAGTCTGTGACCCGTCCATTATGACCCATTAAATAGGTAGGCAAGGAAGCAAGATTTCTAAAAAAATTGAAAACCAAAAGACAATAACCACATTTAAAGAGGCCCGGTCATAGACAACCAATCAGATAGTTAGCTAAGTTAGAACATTTTGGAATTATGTTGTTAATTAAATTACCATTAATCAAAGTTACCTATTGACTAATTTCTAAGAACCCCGACTGAAAATTCAACCAATTGCATGAGGATATCCAATCAACTCTTCTTATCTGTTGATGATTATAAATCTAATAAACCAAATAATACATTTTATCCAATTGTCCAGGATTTTAGTCCAGTTTAGTTCTAGTTCATTACTTAAACATTTTAGTAATTAATTATCTTGTAACATTTCCAATCATGTTCACAATTTATACTCCTATTTAATGCAATCTACGTGTGCGACCAGTAAGCTCCAAATTATGTTGGTAGGAATATTAATAATCATACTATTAATTTACAAGCAACGATTGATTGGTATCTAGAAAGACTTCTTCCATACAAGTAATTGGAGAAGTTGGAGGTCAACTTTAGCCTAGTATTGTGACCAGTGTTATGATGATAGTATAATTCCTTTGTCTTTGATATGCAGATTGAATCTGAGCCATGGAGACATCATCATCTTAATACTCAATCTTTGTTCCATGATCTAGAGTAGACTCTTTGAGATACACATGATCTCAATATCATATAATAATTCATATGAGCATGGTCATGCATTTCATCGTGTCACTCCACAACTTTCTAGTGTAACACTCCAATAGGAGGGAAAATTCCATCTACACCACTCATAGTAATCCACATGTGTCACAATGTACCTTAGAACTACTAGTATAGCAACCCTTATTCAAGGTCACATTGAGTAGTGTTAAAGCACACTGAAAAACATGTGATCACTGTAGTGACTTTAGGTCTAAGGACTACAATCACTACTATCACATTGGGGTATGATTTTGACCACCATTCTTGGCTTCCATGTATCACACTCAAAGTGAGTCTTTCTAGTACACTTGTTCATAAAAAGTACCTATGTGTCAGATTTTATATCAAGTTTCATGACTAAGGAGATGTAATCATCATAAACATACTAGTGTTAATGCATTATTGTTGTCCTAATTTCCAATATAATATCTGACTAGGGATTTAGATAAGAATGAATGCTCTTTACGTACACATGATCTCATATTTCAATCCTCAACCTAAATCCACATGTCATTGAGTCATAGATTCTCAGGACATTAATAAATTTATTCATTATCTCTCACTCAAGCTAACATTATAATTTGAATTGCCATAATGAATCATCAAATCAATACAAGGTGTGTCACTACAATCACCACATGATTGGATCTTAAGCATAAAACCAACAGTCTCCCACTTGCACATGAGCCAATCACTCATGGATCTCATTCCAAGTGATCTATCATGACCATCATGATTCTTTTGTGAAAGATCTTTTGTTAGAAGATCATAAACATTACTTTCGATTGGTACTCCATAAATATCCTTGCTTTAGGATCTACCATATGAGATGGTAACACCATAATATGTGATCAGAATGCTAATGTGATTTGGGTTCCTTAGCTTGTGCTTTAGATCCATTGTTGTCACAATATAACCCTATTGCATCATCAATAGATGGAACAACTCCTAGTTCATCAATGAACTTCTTGATCCATACAACTTCATTTACTACTTTGGAGGCAAAACTGTGCTTGGACTATATTGTAGAATCAACCATATTTCTTGCTTGAAACTTTTTCAGCTTACAGTTTTGCCATTAAGGCAAAACACAAAACTTGATTGTGATTTGTAATATTCTCAAATTTGGTGAATTTGAAATATATAAATATAAAACTTGATTCGATAAGTAATTTCATTATTTATGGAATAATAATGTTATCAACTTTGAGGAACGATGCTCTAAGATGGGGGGAAGAGAAGGAGATGATTGCTTCTTGGATTGGGAGGTGGGAAGAGGTAGGCATGGCTTTATAGAGAAGGGGGCAAGCATGAGGTGTCTATGGGACTTTCCATGTGTCCTTAGGTTAAGGCTTCATGGCCATGCAAGAGGACAGCTTATAGAGAGTTATTGTATATCCACGTTCGGTCCTAAAAGCCCATGGAGACTTCTAGGCCATCCCCACCATCCTCCAATCAAAGAAATAACCCCATTGGTTGATAGCTTTTAAAGATAAGCTCATTTATAAAGAGGGTAATCCCTATAATGCCCTTGGAAAGTAACACCTTCAAACCAAGGTGAAACTAGGTTCCCCATGGTTCAAAAAATCGATAATGGTAAGGGAATATCTAAATATTATAATGCATGTGATAATTTACAAAGAAAACCTCCGAATTGGGTAAATTGCATAAAAGTCCAAAATGTGCATATAATTGCATAACTTGCACAAACAACATCCAAATTGGACCAAACTTGAAACTTAATCTTGTCTCATGATTTTAAAACACCTCAAAAGGTTATATTAAGGTTTATAGTACTTAATTATGGTATTTAATCTTGTTTAATACATTAAGGTTTGGGGCCTTACACTTCTAACATGGATTTATTTACCATTGTTCCACTTAAGCGATGATTTTACATTTTAGATCCTTAAATAAGATTTCACCGAGGTATTTGTGCATAAACCCTTACATTGGTATAATTATTGAACAAATATTCACCAAACCACTATAAATTTCATAATTTAAGCATCAAGGCCAAAAAGGATAGAAATTATAGGAAAATATTGGGAAAGGGCCAAAAAGAGAATATGTCAAAGTTTTGGTATGTTACAATAAGAGTCAATTACAATGCATAATCGGGATACTCCCGGGTCCTAAAGAATGTGGGTATTAGCCCCTCATGGTTTCCATAGTCAAAAACATCAAAGGAGAAATAAAAAGACGCGGAGAACATGAAGAACCCCTAAAGTAGATGGTTCAAACCATCTTTTCTCACACACATGCTGATTTGCCACCTTCCAGATGTAAATCCATCCACTAGAAGTGCCAAGATCGCTTGGAACATGGTTTTCTTCTCTACTTTCTCCTCTATCTCACTCTCGACCATCATACAATGGGAAAGATGAGATAAATAGGTCTGATCGCACTTCCCCTAAGTCATAAGAGTGACTTAGGGTGAGTTAAAGCCGCAACCGTCAGATTAAACATCATATTTAGATCTATCTGATCCCGACATGTCGATACTACTGAAATGGCATGACTACTACCGACTCCTCTAATAGTGTGGCCACCTATCAAGTTTTCAGTGTTATTGATAGGGTGTCGATAGCACCGAGTTGCTTCGATAATTCTTTGAAAAAAAAACTATAACATTGTCGGTAGTATCAACCTATCTGCCGGTACTATCGAGTCTTCTCATTTTACTCCTATTCCAAACTTAACATGTGTCGGTATCACTGACTCCAAAGTCGGTAGTATCGAGCTGTGTAGATTCTTGTACATTCACATGAAATGCATAAAATATGAATATAAGCTCTAGAAATATACTAAATCATTCGGAAACATTGAAATTATGTTTATTTGATGCAAATAAGTCTCACATGCTGATAAAAGTAAATCATGAACAATTAATATGAGAATTAACCAAAAAGTGCACAAAATCAATATAAATAGCCTATGAAAATGACAAACAAACAATCCATCAAACTCTCCTAAGCTTAAATGTTGCTCGTCCTCAAGCAACACACTCTCATATCTGTTTGAGACAAGTCAGCAAAAGGACATAACAATATGATTATCATTTCTCAACTATCCCCACTTCACGGTCCCAAACCGACCGTCATTAATCACTGAACAATTAACTCTCTTAAGTGAACAAAATATTCATAAAAGACACCCACCCTTATATCAATGAGCACTATCAAAAGAGTAGTAACATCATAATCAAACATGCATTTGCTTGGTGTATTATGTGATTCCCTATTCTGCATTGCTCTTTTTCCTAACTACCAATCTACTTGGAAGCAGTTCTCCTTATATGACTGAATGAGGAGAAAATCATATAAGTGGCCTACCAATAAGAGCAATGGATGGTATCAATTGGGTGGCTATGGAGAATTACAAATATCATCCAATTTTTTTGTGCAAAAATAAAACATGTTGAACATGTATGGTGTAAAGAATGAAAAATGCATGAATCCTAATGCTTAATATTCTGAGTGAAATGATGCATGAATCAACCAATCTCATCAACCAAATGAGAATGAAGTAAGAAAATAAAAGAATGCATCAAGTGAATGTCTCCATCTTTTTATGAAGAGTTAAGGGCATCCTTTCTCCCTCTTAACTTTGAAACATTAACAAACCTTTTTTTTCATTTTTCATTGGCCCATTATTCTATCATGATTAAACGTTATGCTTGGGCTTTACTACATATAAATTTTTTTTTTCTTTTTTTTTTCTGAGAGTATGGATGTGTATCCCTGCCATCAAATTTCGAAGGAAAAGATATCCAAATGATATAGAAATTAATGATATGGAATGCATGTAATCTACATGTAATTTCTTATGCAACTAAAATGATATGCGTATAAATTGTTGATGCATACTAACAATTTTTTCTTCTACTAATGCAATCAAAGAAAACTAACTATTATGTAACCTATCATGCCATGCAATGCAATGAAGAGGAAATAATTCAGAATTACTTGATCATATTAAGGTGGTGAGTCAATAATGAGAGGAGGATGTGTGGAATTACATAACTAAGAGGCAAAGCCTTTCATGAATTATGATATGTCACTCTCGAATGACCTATATACAGGGTAACCTTAGGATTTCTTTCTTAAACTTCAATTTAAGGTCTTGTTAACTATTTGATTAATTTAAGCTCAAACCCCATCTTCATCTACATTTCATGAATAATTAAGATGTCCATTCATATCAAATGTCCTTAAGCTAACTTGCCCATACACTTCCTATAAGTGATGCAACTCAAGAAATTTGCAACTAAGCCAACAAATTTTTAAATATTTTTAATTTCCACTGTACATGAGACAAATTTATATTGACATGAACCATGAATTAAGCTCGACTTTTACACTAGATAGGTGTGGATGCTACAACTTAAAAAAACTAAAAGCAAATGCAACAACTAAATAAAATAACATTAAGGATAGAAACAATTCCAACTACGCCCCCCCAAGTTTGAACTTGACTATGTCCACATAGTCAAAATTCTAACTTAAGAGGTGGAATAGTGGTACCGGATCACATGGGTGGTGGTGGAGGACATGGCATAGTGTGATCAAAGGGGTAGAACGTCCCCTGAAAACTTGACAGTTGTTGTGGCATCAGTGGGGGTTGTGGATAACCACTAAAATACCCTTGGCTCGAATAGTAATCAAAGAACAGATGTTGGTATCCCTCCATCCCATGTGGATGTTGGTGCAAGTTCTCTTGGTTGGCCAAGAGAAGTTTCTCATTCTCAAATATTGCTTGTTGGTTGCAGCACAACCGTCCCTACTGACGTGAAATATTATCGCACTAACAAATTCACTCGGGGTTGAAATCCCTGAGCTTTTACCAAAACCTTGTACAATAATAACACCCGCAAGTGGACGGGTCTTATCAGAGTATAGTTGAGGATCGAATCCCAAGAGACAACATTTTTAAGAATCGTTGTTAGTCGAATCTAGCTCAAGTAAGACTAATATTTAGAACGATTGCTTGATTTGAGGTTAATTAAACAAAGTGCAAGAAAGTAAATAGAAGAATTAAATTTGATCTAGATTAATGATATGGGATCACTGGGGTGGTCTCGGGTTTCTCCACCACTGCACATGCAAACACATCGAAACACAAAACATCTAGGAAAGATCTAACTATCCAAATAGAACTACTGTGAACCGTCCCTGAGGGATGTTTATGTTCACGTAATCATCACCTTAGGCATCATATGTCTCATCACCATCTGAATCATGTACTTATGGTTCCAAAGATATAGAAATCCAACTGAAGTTGTGGCCCCCCCATACAGGTGTTAGGCACACAAAAGCATCACCGTGGGCTATATGGATTGTCCCCTCACGGATCATACACTTACGACCTCAAGAAATCCCATTTTATTTCTAGTTTGGGAGTCAACTGCGTTAATCAACATTCTATCCTACATATTGAAGTTCTTGCAACATAGGAAAGAACAAGATAAAAGCAAGCAGGTGATCAATCTACAAGAAAACATCGATTATTAACAACAAAATGAAAAGTTATATCGATGATCAATCTACAAACAGGTCTTCTACATCGTGTCGGGGCAAATCTTGGACGAGGAGGAAGAACCACCAAAGCAGACCGAGCAAATCTTCTTCTCCCCTTCTTTCTCATCTTGACCTCCTTGCTTGCAGCAAGAAGAGCAGCAGGCATAGTGGCAATGGTGTGGATGTACGTGGGATCGAACCTGTGTTCAGGCAGCCTCTCGGCGTCCTAGGTCCGATGCCCCAAATGAGGACTTTGTTGATCCTATTTGTAAGATTAGATGGGATCTTCACATTTTTGGCGTAAGACCACTTTGCTCAGTTTTTTAAATCATTAAGTCTTTCTCAATTTAGTCTTAATGGTTTGGAGTGTATGAAAAACACTAGAGGGGGGGTGAATAGAGTTTTTAAATAATTTTAACAATTTATTGAACTCAAACAACCACAATTGAAATTAGAAGAAGGAGACAGGTGTTTAGAGTGGTTCCAACTTTAGCAACTACTAAAGTTGTCAGTCCACTACCCGGTTGCTTACCCAACCGGGATTTTGAAAGTATTTATTTTATTACCTTCCCAAGGATTTATACAAAATACAATACTTTCCTTTACACCCTTTGAACAGCCTTCACTTGAAGTAGGTGCACCAACTTTGAGGTAGCCTTCTTGAAGTAACTCCAAGCTCCCCCTTGAAGTAGCCTTCCTCTCTAGAAGTAACCTGCCGTTGCACCAGCCTTCTGAAGTAGCTCAAAGTCCCCTTCTTCACCAAGAAGAACTCCACCCTCTCCAATCAGCAGCCTCCAACCTAGGAGTAGCAAGGAGAGTACAAACGGTAAAAGAGAATAAGAAAGAAAAAAGAAATTACAACTTATCCTTTGTAGCCCAAGGCTTGATTTGCCTAGATCAAGCGTATAGATCTCCTAACCAAGTGTGTGGAGTGTGGACTTGTGATTGCAGTGGGTAGGAGATACTAGCCTATAGGACACGAATTATGAGCTAAGGAAGGAAGTAGCCAATTGTCACAAAGCTCAAATTGCTCACAAACAGATTGCTCAAAGTATGCTCAAGGATTTCTCAAGTGTAGCAAGTGTATTTGAGTGTCCTATGGCTTGTCCTATTTATAGGAATGGCCTAAGGATGCTTAAGGACGTTCTAGACAACTTCTAGGGGTTTCTAAGTGCTTAACTAGCCGTTAGGTACAAAGTTGTTGCTTTAACAACGGCTAATTAATTAATTCTGCAGTTGCTGTCAGAGACCATCTCGGTCGAAGAATGGTCGACCGAGACACCTACTCGGTCGAACTTTTGTCGACCGACAGGCACTCTGGAACAAGTGATTTGCAACGTCTTTCTCCAACTGCCAACTAACTTGTCTGTTGTGTCTAACGACTACTTTGGATCTTTCTCGCTCGAGAAGATTGTCGACCGAGAGTGTCTCGGTCGAGGAGTTTGTCGACCGAGATTGATCTTGTTTCAATGTTGCAATTTAGGCACTAATTATATGTATGAGTGTGCATATGTGATCCTATATGAAGGGGATGACTTATCTAAATGTGGTGTTTAGCTAGGGAAGATCTATCGCTTGATTTACATGCAATCTAAGTACTTGTACATTATATATTTGTACAAGTTTTTACAAAGTGATTACATTGCATGAAAACATAAATGTGTAAGCATATGGATTTCCCTAGATTCTTTGGCATCCACCTTAATCCTGCACACTCAAGTAGCTCGTTAGATCAATAAGAATGAAATGTTTGTCATAATCAAAACAAAGGGATTTTATAGATGTCCATTTAGCCAACAATCTCCCCCTTTTTGAAGATGACAAACATTTCCAAAAATATCAATAAAGGAAATATAAATCATATGAGTTTCATACCTGAAAATTTACCTTTGTAGCCATCTTTGATTTTGCAAGTGACTGCTGGCCAAGATTTATAAAACTCATTTTAATTTTATGTTTGTGATTTTATATTATTTCTCCCCCTTTGTCATTTCAAAAAGATATCCAATATAATCATGTAGTATGACTTTGTGTCTTCCTTTTTAAGCTTTGCTCCCCCTTAAAGAGATATCCAATTAAAATCAAGGGATTTTTATTGTCAAAAATTTAGCCACAATTTGTTTCTCAATCATTTGCAAAGGATGTTAAGCCTTGAAATGATATGAGTTTCTTTTTAAGTTTATGGCCTATGTGTATTGATTTCTCACCCATTTTACAAGGGATGTTAAGCCTTGATTTGTTTAGAGAGTCCCTTTAAGAACAAGATATATCATTTTTATGAAATTCATAGATTTCTTCATAACCAAGAGTAAAAATACTAAGGTCGTAACAAGCTCCAAATGATGTTTGCAATATTTTTGTAAGCTTCTCAATCAAATAATCAAATTTGTTTCTATGAGCTCCCCCTTAATCTTATACTATGCTCCCCCAAGATATAAGTATTTTGCAATAGATGTCATTTTAGCCATAACTTGAACTTTTAGGTATTTGCAAAGATGTTCATCCTTTTTGATTTACTTGTATTTATTACTCCCCTTATTTTGTATGCTCTACAATATCCATTATAAAGATAACCAATGTCATTACAAGCATGAAAAGATAGCCAAAACATGTAACAATAACCCATTTATTACAATTTTGCAAAGATTCCATTACAACTAATACCATTTTGTTGTGGGGTGCGTGGAGCATAAAAATTATGAGTGTACCCTTGAGACATACAAAACTCTTCAAATGTATGGTTTTCAAATTCTCCACCATGATCACTTCTAATGGTACACATTTTGCTTTGTAATAGATTTTCAATCTTGGAACAAAATTGTATAAAAACATGAATAGTATCATCTTTAGTTGCAATAAAGTGTACCCATGTGTATCTACTATAATCATCAACAATAACAAAACAATATCTTTTACCGCCAATAGATTGTGTCCTCATGGGTCCAAATAAATCTATATGAATTAATTCTAAGGACCTACTGGTGCTAAGTACATGTTTTGGTTTAAAAGAGGTTTTGGTTTTCTTTCCCATTGTGCATGGTTCACAGTTTTCAACTTGATCAAAAGATAAAGTAGGCAATCCACGAACAAGATCATATTTCACTAACTTTTTATTAACATGTGAACTAGCATGTCCTAGCTTTTTATGCCATACTTGTAAGGTATTTTCATTTGCAAGCAAGCATTTTCCCACTACTGATTTCATAGAGTTAGGTTTAAGAATATAAAGATTTCCAACTCTATTTCCTTCATAAACAACATTTGTAGTGTTTTCTATCAATAACTTGCAGCAAGTTTTGTTAAATAACACATCATAACCACTATCACATAATTGACTAACACTTATCAAATTATGGTGCAAACCATCAACGAGTAGAACATTCTTTATTTCGAGGTTTGTACCAACATTACCTATTCCAACGATTTTGCCCTTACCATTGTCTCCAAACGTGACTGTTCCACTTTTCTTTTCTTCAAAGGTTTGGAATGCATCCTTGTTTCCGGTCATATGTTTGGAACATCCACTGTCAACCACCCATTCCTGCATTAAAATGTAGATTTTGGTACCCATGTGATGGTCTGATATGGTTAGAATCATTTAAGTACAGATTTGTATAAGAGTTCTAAATCAGAAGTCCAGTCGGTCGACAATTGTTCGACCGACATATGTCTCGGTCGACAAATTGTCGATCGAGAAGATTACTGTATTACAAACCAGAAAGCACAGAAATGTAGCTCGGTTGACCAATTTTTGACCGAAATAATTGCTGTAAATTTTGATATGTTACAGACATTCGGTCGGTCGACAATACTTCGACCGATTTAATGGTTCGATCGACAATACTTCGACCGACTAAGTTTCTGTTTCAGTTCAACAATGCAGAAAATTAACAATAAGCATGAAATCTTTAGTTTAGTTAAGATAAGACAATATAAATAGAAAAATGGAGCTTTTTGGTCATATCTCAACTAAATTCTATTTGACTCTACTAAGTTTGAGGTTTTGGGACCCAAACTAATTCGGAATATTTAGTTTTATAAGGGCATGAAAAGGAATAGTGTCCAAGACGTAAACAAAAGTGGCAAGTAATAGAATCAACTTCATTTCTTTTTCTAGCCATTGTGTTCTTGGGTACAAACATAGTTTGAGTTCTTTTGGGTTGATTTTTCTTTGGAGCATATCCCAAACCTTTTCTTCCGTTGAAAACAGTACCAATGCTTAGAATGTTATTAAGTATATCTTTTCTTCTTAACTCATAAAGTTCTCTTTGCAGCTGAGCAATATCATTCATTTTCTTTTGTAAATCTTTTCTTGCTTGATCTAAATCAGATAGCAATGAATCTCTTTCTTTTATAACATTATCATAGTCTAGATGGTTACACAAAATCAGTTGAGTCTGAAAATCTTTTAGTTTAGCTAACAAGTCAGTATTTTCTTTAGAAAGAAGATCAACATTTGTTTCTAAAGTGAGTAGCTTTCTAGTGCAATCATCTAAAGATGTTTTTAAAGACAAATTCTCAAGATCAATGTTATTCTTTTCAGAAGAAAGATTATCTAATTTAGAAATTTGCTCATCATTTGATTTGATAACCTTCTTTAGTTTCTTCTTGACATCAACATACTTATCATGAAATTCTTGTAGACTAGTAACTAACTCTTCTTTAGAAAGATCAAGTAGGCTTACCTCTTGAGAGTTTTCATCATCTTCTCTTGCCATTAGACAATCCACGGTTTCTTCTCCGCTTTCACTGTCACTTGACTCGTCCCATGCAGCTTTATAGGCTTTTTCTCCCTTCTTCTTGTGAGAGCTTTTCTTTCCTTTCTTTGCTTTAGGACATTCATTTTTGAAATGCCCTTTCTTCCCACATTCAAAGCACCTAGGAGGGGTAGAAGAAGAGCTGGAAATTTTGTTAGATTTAAATCTTTTGTATTTCTTACCATTTACTATCAAGGCTTCTTCCCCCTCTTCTTCACTTGACTCCTCACTTTCTTGTGTGACAGCCTTTGAAGCTTTTAGAGCCACATCCTTCTTTTTTCCTTGCTGAAGTTCACGTGCTCTTCTTTCTTCCTCTTCTAGGGTTGCTTCATGAGCTTCTAAGTTGCCAATAAGTTGCTCCATTTTCATTCGAGTGAGGTCGTTTGCTTCTTCAATGGCTGTCACCTTTGGCTTATATTTTGGAGGAAGTGAACGAAGGATCTTTGATACCTGATCTTCTTCAGGGATAGGTTTTCCTAGAGCACTTAAACCATTAACAATAGTAGAGAATTTTGCAAACATTTCACTAATTGATTCATTAGAATCCATACGAAAGTGTTCAAATTTTTGTTTAAACATGCTAATTTTGGAATTTTTGACTTGGACTGTACCTTCATAGGTTATGGACAGTCTATGCCAAATATCATAGGCTGTGTCACAATTAGATATTCTATTAAATTCTCCTACCGAAATAGAACAATATAAAATGCTTACAGCTTTTGCATTCATTTGGGCCAGCTTTACCGTATTTGCATCCCATTCTGCAAATTGAATTTGAGGGAGCTCATATGGGGTTGACACCATTCTCCATAAGTCCCAATTGATGCCTTGGAAATAGAACTGCATCCTTCTTTTCCAATATTGGTAGTTTGTTCCATCGAACGCTGGAGGCCTAGCAACAAGTGTCCCTTCGAGGTTGAGGTTGTTGAGCACTCCATCACCCATTTCTTCAAGACCTTGTTAGGGTTCCTTGAAGCCTGCTCTGATACCAATTGAAAAACACTAGAGGGGGGGGTTGAATAGAGTTTTTAAATAATTTTAACAATTTATTGAACTCAAACAACCACAATTGAAATTAGAAGAAGGAGACAGGTGTTTAGAGTGGTTCCAACTTTAGCAACTACTAAAGTTGTCAGTCCACTACCCGGTTGCTTACCCAACTGGGATTTTGAAAGTATTTATTTTATTACCTTCCCAAGGATTTATACAAAATACAATACTTTCCTTTACACCCTTTGAACAGCCTTCACTTGAAGTAGGTGCACCAACTTTGAGGTAGCCTTCTTGAAGTAACTCCAAGCTCCCCCTTGAAGTAGCCTTCCTCTCTAGAAGTAACCTGCCGTTGCACCAGCCTTCTAAAGTAGCTCAAAGTCACCTTCTTCACCAAGAAGAACTCCACCCTCTCCAATCAGCAGCCTCCAACCTAGGAGTAGCAAGGAGAGTACAAACGGTAAAAGAGAATAAGAAAGAAAAAGGAAATTACAACTTATCCTTTGTATCCCAAGGCTTGATTTGCCTAGATCAAGCGTATAGATCTCCTAACCAAGTGTGTGGACTTGTGATTGCAGTGGGTAGGAGATACTAGCCTATAGGACACGAATTATGAGCTAAGGAAGGAAGTAGCCAATTGTCACAAAGCTCAAATGGCTCACAAACAGATTGCTCAAAGTATGCTCAAGGATTTCTCAAGTGTAGCAAGTGTATTTGAGTGTCCTATGGCTTGTCCTATTTATAGGAATGGCCTAAGGATGCTTAAGGACGTTCTAGACAACTTCTAGGGGTTTCTAAGTGCTTAACTAGCCGTTAGGTACAAAGTTGTTGCTTTAACAACGGCTAATTAATTAATTCTGCAGTTGCTGTCAGAGACCATCTCGGTCGAGGAATGGTCGACCGAGACACCTACTCGGTCGAACTTTTGTCGACCGACAGGCACTCTGGAACAAGTGATTTGTAGCGTCTTTCTCCAACTGCCAACTAACTTGTCTGTTGTGTCTAACGGCTACTTTGGATCTTTCTCGATTGAGACGATTGTCGACCGAGAGTGTCTCGGTCGAGGAGTTTGTCGACCGAGATTGATCCTGTTTCAATGTTGCAATTTAGGCACTAATTATATGTATGAGTGTGCATATGTGATCCTATATGAAGGGGATGACTTATCTAAATGTGGTGTTTAGCTAGGGAAGATCTATCGCTTGATTTACATGAAATCTAAGTACTTGTACATTATATATTTGTACAAGTTTTTACAAAGTGATTACATTGCATGAAAACATAAATGTGTAAGCATATGGATTTCCCTAGATTCTTTGGCATCCACCTTAATCCTGCACACTCACGGAGCTCGTTAGATCAATAAGAATGAAATGTTTGTCATAATCAAAACAAAGGGATTTTATAGATGTCCATTTAGCCAACAGTGTATCCCTCCAATCAGTCTTGATCTTCACGGTTTGATGCCCTGATCGGTTTTTGCTTTAACGGTCTCTACCTTAAAATTTTTTAGCATGCATCTAAACGATCTCGGTTTTTGACCTCCAAATGATCTTAGCTTATGTCAGTCTCTGGCCTAACGGTCTTGAGACCGGCCTTGATAATCCAAATGGTCTTGCGCTCTAATCTTCACTTTCATGTCCAAACAGTCTCGACATCTCGCGGTAGCTGTCCAAACAGTTTTCGAGACCGATTATCATCCAAATGGTGTTGATCTTTAACCGGTCTTCACTTCAGCGTCCAAATGGTCTTCAACCTTTGATCGATCTCGCGGTCTTGAGGACCTAACGGTCTGTGCCCCAAATGATCTTGAGACTATAAGGCTTCATACGGTCTTGAGACCGTATGGAAGACCAGAATCGATTGGGCAGAATGATCGGAGGGGGGCGAGTAGGGAGATGAATGAGGGGTGTTGATCATAGATCATGTGGTGAGGGGAAAGCCCAAGATCGAATGAGGTGAAACAAAATGGATTGAGATTGATTAGTCAAGACTTTTTGGTCAAGACCGTTTGGTCAAGACCAAGGTTGAGAGGATCTTGAGTGAGCTCCAGTTGATGGTTCAACCTCATCATGACCTACATAAAATCAATACAAACCTAGTTAATAATCTTGATAATTGAACCAACTAAGCAATTTTGCATATTGTGAGATTTAGGAGATGAAATTGAAAGTATTGAGTCAAAATTGGCCCAAGATGGCGATTGAATATAACGATGAATATGCATTCATCAAAACACCCTGAACTTAAATGTTGCTCGTCCTCGAGTAACACAAAATCTGAAATAGTCGCCAAATGAATACTTTCAACTCGTTTGATTGCCTCATCTTCACATCACGATTGTTTCCTTTATGCTTAGTACAACTAAGCATCTCAACTTCCTGAGATCACTGAACATATCTTACCATATCTTCGTTCCTGAGTTTGTTTTCCAACATCACTTCCTCCTCACTTTTTCTAAAAACAAGCATTTCTAAGAGTTTCGTAAGAGTCCAGAGATACCCGTAGAACAACAAGTGTGCATCTGATCTGACACTGGTGTTTTTCAGGGTAGTGGAGGCATTCATTGTGCCATTAGGTAGAAAAGGGAGTGAAGGGTGGTATGGAAGGAAGAAATAAATGTCTCCTCTATTCAACTTGAGATTATTATTATATGATTTACAATTTCATTTATTACATTTTTTGGGTGCGAATCTCTCCTCTATTCGACTCGAGATTGCATTTTTTGTGTGCACTTTGGCATCTTTTCTTGGTGGTATGCCCCTATTTATTAACGAGGGGTATGGAAGAAGCGTATAAAGAAAGAGGTGATGTGTCACCCCGAACTTAGGGTTTGGCACTATTTTGGCTATTTTTTTTTCTTTTTTATGGATGGAGAGGTACAAAGATGATAGAAGAAGTGCAGAAGAGAGTTTAGATTAGAATGCAACTTGATTTACAATTCAGTGCACCAGGTCATTCTCTTTATCGTATTATGCTCAAATAATGACTTGATGTGGATCCAGTGGGGATTCCATGTTATTGTTCTACTAGTCAGTTAGAAAGCACGACGTGTTTGATCCCTATCAGTTCAATAGACACTTGCCATTTTTGCATAAGGATCATGATGTTAGGATTCATAAGCATCACAAGATGATTTCAATCAAAAGGCTAGTTTCAAAAAGTGGTCCTCTTGAGGATTTGCTTTGAAAAGGGGGGTATAATGATTTAAAATGCAAAGAGAGAGAAACAAAAAGTGTCAAAACTTCATTCAATTTCTATATAATTTCTTAAAATTTTTGAAATTTTTGATAAAAAATGCGGCGGTGAAATCTTGAAGTCTGGAATAGATGGGTGTAGGTGCAAAGTAAAGTACGTACCACCCACCACCCCGAACTTAGAAATTTTGCTCATCCGAGCTAACTCTAAATCTGAGCTGGAGGGGAAAATTCATGCCAGTTGGACCACCAGATGTGGTTGCATTCCAATCAGCGCGCATCTTCCATCTAAAAATCTCAAAAATGAAGATTAATCAGAACTTATGATAGCATCTTCCGATGCAATTTTTATTTTAGTGCAAAATTATCTAAAAAGTAAAAACAAAATTAAAGAAACATTCTAATTTGAAATTAAAAGTAAAAACAAATTTATTGATCGGGTTGCCTCATGACAAGTGCCTTTTTTTAATGTCGATGGCTCGACTTAATCCTTCAATTTTATGGTGGATATGTTGGATTGGTGAGTTCCAGCATTGCTTCGATGCTTGTGTCGGCTGAGGTGAAATATCTCTTCAAGCGTTGACCATTTGCCACAAATTCACCGGACTTTTCACTCCATAAAGAGAAAGCACCATGTGGGGAGATGCTCTTGACAATGTAAGGTCCAGACCAGTGAGAACGGAGTTTTCCTGGGAATAACTTTAGTCTTGAGTTGAACAATAGAACTTGGTCCCCTACTTGTATGCCCTTCCTTTTCATATGGCCATCGTGCCAAAGTTTCATGCGTTCTTTATAGATTCGTGCATTCTCATAAGCCGTCATTCAGAGTTCTTCCAGCTCCTAGAGTTGTAGAATCTTGGCTTGGCCTGATTCCTTCATGTCAAAATTTAGTTGTTTTACTGTCCACCGTGCTTTCTATTTGAGTTCAATAGGCAGGTGGCAAGACATTCTATATATTAATCGAAATGGTGTAGTTCCAAGGGGAGTCTTAAAAGTGGTTTAGTAGGCCCACAATGCATCATTGATTTTCACTGACCAATCTTTCGATTGTGGCCTACTGTCTTCTCTAAGATAGCCTTGAGTTATCGGTTAGAAACCTCAACCTGCCCACTTGTTTGTGGATGATATGGGGAGGCTACTTTGTGTGTTACACCATATTTCCTCAGCAATGCTTCAAAGCTTCTTTCTAGAAAATGAGATCCTCTATCGGATATCACAGTGCATGGGACTCTGAATCGGGGGAAAATAATATCTTTGAACATCTTGATGATGGGTTTGGAATCACTAGTGATGGTCGGTATGGCCTCTACCCATTTTGAGACGTAATCAACCACGACTAGGATGTAGGAAAATCCATTTGAAGATGGGAATGGACCCATGTAGTCCACACCCCAAACATCAAATATCTCGACTTCTTACAACAATTTCAATAAAATCTAATCTCTCTTTATTATATTACCCGTTCTTTGGCACTTGTCACATGATAAAACAAAGTTGTAGGAATCTTTGGATATGGTTGGCCAAAAGAATCCACATTGTAAAATCTTCAAAGTTGTTTTCTTTGAACTCATATGGCCTCCAACTGGGCCTGAGGGACATTGCTCTAAAATAAGTTGAGCTTCTTCTTCAGCGATACAACGTCTATAGAGGCCATCAACACAGAGCTTAAAGAGGTACGACTCATCCCAGTGATACTGGTTCACATCATGCATGCATTTCTTCAGTGCATTTCTAATGCATTCAGGATGGATGACATCAACAGCGAGGTAGTTCACATAGTATGAGTACCAAGGGGTAGCTTCTGAAACTTTCATTAGTTGGTCATTCGGAAGAGAATCATTATTTGGGATCTTCTCAGTTTCCAAGGTGTGGATGCGACTTAGGTGGTCTGTAACAACATTCTTTGTACCCTTCTTATCTCTTTTCTCTAAATCAAATTCTTGCAAGAGGAGAATCCATCTTATCAACCTAGATTTTGCATCTTTCTTCGCCAGGAGGTAACAAATAGCGGCATGATCTGTGTAGAGAATGACTTTAGAACCAATGAGATAAGATCTGAATTTGTCAAAGGCATACACTACTGCAAGGAGTTCCTTTTCAGTAGTCGCATAAATCCTCTAAGCTTCGTCGAGAGTTTTCTATGCATAGTTGATCACATAATGTTTCTTTTCTATACATTGACCTAAGACAGGACCCACAACATAATCACTGGCATCACACATAATTTCAAATGGGTGATCCCAATCGGGAGCTCTGATGATGGGTGTTGTTGTAAGAGCTTGTTTTAGATTGTTGAAACTCTTCACATAGTCTTCGTTAAAATTGAAATTTGCATCCTTTAGCAATAGATTCGTCATTGGCTTGGTTATCTTGGAGAAATCCTTTATGAATTGCCTATAAAAGCCTGCATGACCTAGGAATGCACGAACCTCCCTTACGTTTATTGGGAGAGCAAGTTTGGAAATCACTTTGATTTTCACTTTGTCTACTTTTATACATGTACTGTTGACTCTATGACCAAGGACGATGCCTTCCTTTACCATAAAGTGACACTTCTCCCAATTTAACATAAGATGTGCTTCTTCACACCATTTGAGGACAAGGGACATGTGCTCTAGGCATGAGTCGTGAGAATCTCCATATTTAGAAAAATCATCCATGAAAACTTCCATGATAGTCTCTATTAAACTAGAAAATATAGCTGCCATGCAACGCTGAAAGGTTGCAGGCGCATTGCAAAGGCCGAACGACATCCTTCTGAATGCATATGTTCCAAACGGGTAAGTAAAAGTTGTTTTCTCTTGGTCGTCTGGATGTATAGGAATTTGATAGAATCCAGAGTAACCACTGAGATAATAGAAATATTCTTGGTGAGCCAACCTCTCTAAGACTTGATCAAGAAAGGGCATCAAGAAATGATCCTTTTGTGTCGCCTTGTTTAACTTCCTATAATCGATACACATCCTCCACCCGGTGACTATTCGAGTGGGGATGAGTTCATTATCTTCATTGTGTATCACGGTAGTTCTGCCCTTCTTGGGGACAACATGCACAGGACTTACCCATGGCGAGTCAGATATCAGAAAGACGATTCCAGTAGTGAGCAGTTTCATGACTTCACAGCGAACTACTTCCTTCATATTTGGATTAAGTTTCCTTTGGTGTTCAACAGTTGGCTTGTGATCTTCCATCATGGGGATTTTGTTCATGCATAATGCTTGACTGACCCCGATGAGATCATTCATCTTGTAGCCTATTGCTTTTCTTCTTTCCTTTAATTCTGTCAAGAGTTTATCTTCTTGTTCTGCTGTTAGATATGAATTTATGATAACTAGGCAGACATTAAGGTCATATAAAAACACATACTTCAATCCCTCGGGTAGGGGTTTCATTTTATGAGCTTGTGGTTTCTCACATGTTTCTTTAGTAACATCCACAACTTTGAGTTCCTCAATTTTGGCTTCAGGAACTTATTCAATAGTATCGAGGTGGAGAACACAACTTTTCACTTGTTCATCAATTAAACTTTATGCATTTGGATTAGTAAGGGCCATTCCTAAGGGGTCTTTTTGTTCATAATCCTCTTACATGAGGAGTGACATCTACTCTATGCACTCAATCAAGTATACTTCTTCTTGCATGCTTGGTCTTCGCATACTTTCAAAAACTTTGAATTTAAGAGTTTCTTTACCAAGTCTGAGCAGCAAGACTCCTACCTCAACATCAATCAGAGCTCTTGCAGTGGTGAGGAATGGATGTCCAAATATGAGAGGGTATCTAGTGTCTTCCATTATGTCCATGATGACAAAGTCACAAGGAACATAAGAGTCTTTGTCTACATTGATAGGGACATCCTCAATGATTCCTAAGGGTAGAGTCACAGTGTTATCTGAAAGTTGTATGGTCATGCCACTTGGGAGAAGTTCAGCAAACCCTAGCCTCTTGCAAAGGCTAAGTGGCATGACGGAAATGCTAGCACTAAGATCGTCCAATCCTTTCTTACAGGAAGAATCACCGATATGGCAAGAAATCCCAAAAGATCCTGGATCTTTCTGCTTCTTTGACATCTTACTCTAAATGATGTCTGAAGTGGTTGTTGCTAACTTGACTATCTCATATTCTTCAGTTATATACTTCCTGGTGAGAAGTGACTTCAAGTACTTTGTCCAGGCTGGTATCTTAGCCAACGCATCAAGAAAAGGTATAACAACATGAAGCTTTTTCATGGCTTCCTTGAACTTATTGAAATGAGTATCAAGATGGTTTGCCTTAAACGAGTAGGAAAAAGGGGACGAGGTTTGTACACTGGCACATCCAGCTCTGGTATTTCTTTTTAGGTATTATTAGGTTTTTCAGAACTTTCCTCATCTATTTTATCAGTAGTTGTTGGCTCTTTTGGTTGAGACTTAGGTGTTTTAGAGTCTTGAACAATTACCAATTCATCCTTGTCTGTAATAACCACAAGTGTCTTGATAGGAGGATCAGAATAGTCTTTTCCAGACCTGGTGGTGATAGTCTTTAGTTGCTTAGGGTGTTTAGGGTTATTCTCTGGTTGGCCAGCAAAGGCTCCATTAGGTGGTTTCATACTAGCTGCAAGTTGAGCTAGTTGAAACTCAATAACCTTTTGATGGGCTTGCTGGTTATCTATCATAGTTTGTTGTGACTGCAACATCTTTTCAATGGTCGTTAGCTTGTCATTAGGGGAGATAGGACCGGCTTGTTTCCCTTGTTGTTGGTAAGGGATTTGGTTGGGATTCTGGAATTGAGATTTATTCTGGTAGTTGTTGAAGTTCCTATTCTGAAAGTTACCTCTGTAATTCCCTTGATTTCTGAAGTTTTGTTGTTGGTTATACTAGAATCTTGGTGGGCCACATTATTGATGGTTTGAACCAAGTTATCACGAGTTTTCCTCTCCTAATGGATTTCCATATTGAAAACTTGGATGGTTCCTATTCTAATTCAAATTATAGTATCCTTGACCAGGTATGGTGTTGACAACATTAATATTTTCCATTTGACCATTCTCTCCTTGTCCATAAGCGTTGCCTAGAACCACATCATATAGAACATTGCAGGATAACATAGAATGATCAGTGCCTTTACATGCTTCGCAGAACAATGAGGCTGACTTGATCTATTCTTGTTGTTGAGGGAGTGAATGTCTTCTTTCATAGGCAGCAAGGGACGATTCGATATGGTCTTGCTTAGAAACTAATAGTTTGAGGGTTTCAGCGATAGACTTGTACTCTTGAATAACTTCAGCCATAGCTACCTTCAACACACCTTTGCCTACAGACCTACCCCAATTAGCTTGATTTTCAGCTCTAAGGGTTACAACCTTCCATGCGTTGTCATAACTCTGACGCATGAAGTTTCCTCTGGATGAGGAGTCTAAAAATATCTTGATATAGTCATCCACACCCCTATAGAAGATCTTGATAAGATGATTCTTAGGAATGTCATGGTGTGGACACATGCGTAGAAGCTCTTTGTATCTTTCCCATGCTTTAGCAAGGGTTTCTCCAGGGGCTTAATTGAACATTGTTATTCGACCCCTAATTTCATAGGTGAGAGAGGGAGGGTAAAACTTTTCTAGGAAAACGTTTTAAAGTTGTTCCCAAGTAGTGATGGGTTCGCATTGCAAGGAGTTGTACCAACTAATAGCTCTATCAGCCAGAGAATACTTGAAGAGACAGAGTCGAATGGCATCGTAAGACACTCCATTTTTCTTTGTCATGGCACATAGATCGATAAACCTTAGAAGATGTTCTTGACTATCTTCTCCTTGCTTACCATAGAATGGGTTGTTTTGAAGCAAGGTGATCCAGTGTGCTCTAATCTCAAAGTTGGGAGCATTTATGGGAGGATGTTGCACTGGGTGATGAACGTTAGCATCTTTAGGGATTAAGAACTCTTTAAGGTCCTTCTACAGTTCTGCTGCTTGCACTGCTACTTGTGCTGCTTGGATTTCTTCTTGGACTGCAGCTCTGGCTTCTTGCATGAGCCTTTCTCTTTGTGCATTAAGGGCTTGAGCTACCCTTCAGGCTATTTCCTCCTCTTTAGCCATTCTTTCTTGGTTCTCTCTATTCTGATGATGAAAGGTTCTGTCTATCTCAGGATCAAAGCTAGCAGAGAGTCCAGGACTGTTCAAACGGTGCATACACTAGTCTTTGGGGGTACCTGAGATGGAAAGATTTTTCAGCAGTGAGATTTATGGAGTAGAAATGAATTCAAGTGGATGATCAATAGTTATCAATAGAAAAAGTAAAATCCTAGATTAGCCTCGAAAGAACTAGATTTGACTAACTGATTCCGTTGTCCCCGGCAACGGCGCCAGAATTTTGATGTAAAATATTATCACACTAACAAATTCACTCGGGGTTGAAATCCTTGAGCTTTTACCAAAACCTTGTGCAATAATACCACTTGCAAGAGGATGGGTTTTATCACAGTATAGTTGAGGATCGAAACCCAAGAGATAATGTTTTTAAGAATCGTTGTTAGTTGAATCTAGCTCAAGTAAGACTAATATCTAGAACGATTGATTGATTTGAGGTTAATTAAACTAAGTGCATGAAAGTAAAGAGAAAAATTAAAGTTGATCTAGATTAATGATATGGGATCACTGAGGTGGTCTCGAGTTTCTCCACCACTGCACATGCAAACACATCCAAACACAAAACATCCAGGCAAGAACTAACTATCCAAATAGAACTGCTACGAACCCTCCCTGAGGGATGTTTAGGTTCGTGTAAGCATCACCTTAGGCATCAGATGTCTCATCACCATCCGGATCATGCACTTATGGTTCCAAAGATACAGAAATCCAACTGAAGTTGTGGGCCCCCTATACAGGCGTTAGGCACACAGAAGCGTCACTGTGGGCTAGATGGCTTGTCTCCTCACGGATCATACACTTACGACCTCAAGGAATCCCATTCTATTACTAGTTTGGGAGTCATCTACATTAATCGACATTATATCCTACATATTAAAGTTCTCACAACATAGGAAAGAACAAGATAAAAGCAAGCAGGTGATCAATCTACAAGCAAACATCGACGATTAACAACAAAATGAAAAGTTATATACATTGCCTTGGAATGTTAAATGAAAAGACATGAAAGCGTGGGCAGCGGGGCTAGTCCCCACACCCTAGAGAAAAGGAACTACTCACTCATGATGTGAGAAATAAGAAGAATAATAGAGAGGGAAGATTCTGCCATGAGCATGATGTAGAAGGTAGTCGCAGCTTGGTGAAGATGATGCGGTCTTCTACGTCGTGTCGGGGAAGATCTTGGACGAGGAGGAAGAACCACCAAGGCAGACTAGGCAGATCTTCTTCTCCCCTTCTTTCTTGTCTTGACCTCCTTGCTCACAGCAAGAAGAAAAGCAGGTGGAGTGGCAATGGTGTGGATGTATGTGGGATCAAACCTGTGTTCAGGCAGCCTCTCGGTGTCCTGGGTCCGATGCCCCAAATGAGGACCCTGTTGGTCCTATTTATAGGTTCGGATGGGATCTTCACATTTTTGGCGTGAGACCATTTTGCATGGTTTTGTAAATTGTTAAGTCTTTCTCGATTTGGTCTTAACGGTTTGGAGTGTATCCCTCCAACCGGTCTTTATCTTCACGGTTTGATGCCCTGATCGGTTTTGGCTTTAACGGTCTCTGCCTTAACGGTTTTGAGCATGCATCCAAATGATCTCAGTTTCTGACCTCCATATGATCTCAGCTTCTATCATTCTCTGGCCTAATGGTCTTGAGACCGGCCCTGATAATCCAAATAGTCTTGCGCTCTAATCTTCATTGTCAAGTCCAAATGGTCTCAGTGTCTCGCGATAGCCATCCAAACAGTTTTCGAGACCGATTATCATCCAAACAGTTTTGATCTTTAACCGGTCTTCACTTCAGCATCCAAACGGTCTTCATCCTCTAATCGGTCTCACGGTCTTGAGGACCTAACGGTCTGCACCCCAAACGGTCTTGAGACTGTGAGGCTTCATACGGTCTTGAGACCGTATGGAAGGCAATGACTGGTTGGGCAGAATGATAGGAGGGGGTCGAGTGGGGAGGTGAATGAGGGGTGTTGATCTGAGATCGTGTGGTGAGGGGAAAGCCTAAGATCGAATGAGGTGAAATCAAATGGATCAAGATCGATAGGTCAAGACTTTTTGGTCAAGACCGTTTAGTCAAGACCGATTGGTCAAGACCAAGGTTGAGAGGATCTTGAGTGAGTTCCATTTGATGGTTGAACCTCATCATGACCTGCATAAAATCAATACAAACCTAGTTAATAATCTTGATAATTATACCAACTAAGCAATTTTGCATATTGTGAGATTTAGGAGATTAAATCGAAAGTATTGAGTCAAAATTGGCCCAAGATGGCAATTGAATATAATGATGAATATGCATTCATCACCTGCACGTCGTGGATGCCTGCCAATGTTTCATATACTGTTGCTATCCTTGTTGTAGTCCCTACAACATCTCATACATTCACTCCATAGAGTATGGGTCATCCTCTTACGGTGGCGGTGGAGCAGAAGAACTGCAGGCGGCATAATGTTGTGGATGCTTGTGTGGAATCAACCTCTGTGTGACTGGGATGGTTGGTTCCTCCTCCTCTTCTCTTCTTCTACCTGATCCTATTGTTTCCCTTCTTCTATAGCCTCTTCTTCCTCCTACTCATCTGACGAGCTAACTAAAGGCCACCACATGAAGTGGATTCCCTATAAGTCAAAGACTGCATTTGGCAGTGCCGTTTCCTTATATTGGGCCCCTACTATACAATAGCATATATAGTAGTTCAGTGTGTATTGATGAGACCGACTTTCTTGAAATGCTTGAGATCAAGATTTGAGGCAGCCTTTAGCGGTTTGGCGGTGGAGAGGTCGAGGTTAGGATGAAGGGATATCAGCATGATCAACCCTCCAAAATGAATTAGAGGTTCCCTCTACACCTGGCGCTTCACTCCCATCATGTGTTGAAGGAAGAAGACATTGAAGTTCAAACTCCTATTTCCTAGCTCCAGTAGCTTGAAAACAATAGAGGTCAACACTCTGGGTTTTCCCCTTCCCTTGACTAGACTTAGCAAGAAGAGTGTTGGTGATGAGGCAATGGAGTATGCAAGTAAAGGGATGCTCGATGTCATTGATGGAGTTTGTATGCCAATTGATGTGTTAACCCTCTAGAAGCTTCAAAAATAACTCCCATGCCACCTTGAAGTTGAAGTTGTCAGGGTAGTAGCGGTCTCCTCCAGTCGGCCATCCATATATGGTGTTGAATTGTTGCAGCGTCAAAGTGTAGTCAGTGTTGGAGAGATGGAAATTGATGCGGCCACTCCTCCATTCATCCCCATGCTCAGGTATGATGCAAACCTCTAGTGATTCTAGGAAATCATAAATGATATCTGGGTATGCAAGTCAGTCACTGAAGAAGGGATGGTCGCCTACCGACCCTTAACGCTCATAGACCTTGCACATGTTGTTTGCTAAGCCAATGGCATTGGGATGGGCTATTCGACTTGGTCTAGGAACCAAGTTTGGAACCCCCACCGACGAATAAGCCTCGTGCCTTGGTGCCATCTTTGGAATAAGAAAGAGGTTAAGAAAAAGAGCTCAATGTAGATTTGAATGCCCAAAGATTCTTACACATACTTGCTTGGAGGAGGAGTGAAGAAGGTGTGAAGAGAAATGAAATCACACCCCTCCTTATATAGAAACCGGCCACCAACCTGACAGCTCGTCGGTACTACTGAGATGGTGTTGGTAGTACTGACTTTTCATCTCGAAGTTGTGTGATCGGTGGTACCGACGGTCTTGATTTGCTGATTTTGAGGATGCAGATCGTCAGGTATCGGTAGTATCGACCCATCGTCGGTAGTACCGACATGCCCACATATTGGTATTACCGACCGTCAAATGTGGATGATCTTGATCTCTTGATGGCACTCCCTCAGATTGTTCGCATCAGGTGTCGGTAGTATCGACTGGGGGTCAGTCTTTCAAATCTGGAGCATGCTTTTTGTCAGTACTACCAACGAGGTGTCGGTAGTACCAAGTCTTTATCAGTTACTCGACCCTTTTCTCTGTAGAAAGTCGGTGCTACCAAACTAGGGGTCGGTAGTATCAAATTATTTTGCCAAATTTGCACGAATTCCCTATGATGTTGTCGGTACTACCGAGATAGCAGTCGGTAGTACTAAATTTTGCAGTTGACTCCATCTTTTTCCCTATAACCTTCTCGGTAGTACCAACTTAATGTCGGTAGTACCAACTGGTACTTAGCATGCACACCACACAAAATGGATCAAGGTACCTTTTTTATCAAAACTAATTAAAATGGAAATTAAAGCTATGAAACTACAAATTTGAATGTAAATAACAAAAATGATGGTTGGGTTGCCTCCCAAAAAGTGCCCTTATTTTACGTCATAGGCTCGACGATCCTAAGCTCATGACTCATCCTCCTTCCTAATCACATCTCCCCCAAATTAGTGCTTAAGCCGCTGGCCATTGACAAGGAATGGCTCATCCCCATTTCTAATCTCCAGAACTAAATGGGGGAATGCTTTAATCACCTCAAAGGGTCCACTCCATCTAGACCTCAACTTACCAGCATGTAATTTAAACCTAGAATTAAATAGAAGGACCTTTTGTCCTGGAGTGAATACCCTATGCAAAATGTGGCAATCATGAATTTGCTTAGTCCTCTCCTTATAGATTCTTGATCTCTCATAGGCATCAAACCTAAACTCATCCAACTCATTCATCTCTAACAACCTTTTTCCCCTACATTATCTAAGTTGTAGTTTAATTTCCTCAGGGCCCATTTAGCCTTATGCTCTAGCTCTACCGATAGGTGACAAGCCCTCCCATAAACCAACTTAAAAGGAGTGGCACCTATAGGTGTTTTATAGGCGGTCCTATATGCCCAAAGAGTGTCATTAAGCAACATGCTCCAGTTAGTCCTGTTGTTTGAAACTATCTTTTCCAAAATCGTCTTGATCTCCCTATTAGACACTTCATTTTGTCCTTGGGTTTGGGGTGATATGGAGTACCTACCCTATGTTTCACTCAATATTTTCTCAAAAGTTCCCCAAGTTTTCTATTGGTGAAATGAGAACCAACATCACTAATCATTAGCATGGGCACCTAAAACCTGCAAAAGATGTGATCCTTCACAAATCTACATACCATTTGGGCATCGTTGGTGTGGGTTGGAATTGCTTCGACCCACTTAGATACATAATCCACAACAAGTAATATATAAAGATTAGAATTTGAAGACACAAAAGGGCACATGAAGTCTATGCCCCATTAGTCAAACACCTCAATTTCTTAAAAAACATATGGAGGCATTTCATGTCTTTTTGAAATATTACCTACACATTGACAAGCATCACAATGACGAACATAATTTTACGCATCTTTAAAAATTGTAAGCCAATAAAAACCACATTCTAAAACTTTATCTGCTGTCTTAGAACTAGCACAATGACCCCCTGTAGGTGAAGAATGATAGTGTGCCAAAATACTCTGAAACTCACAATCTGGCACACTTTCTCATAATACCATCCCTACACTACCCGATCAAGATGGGGTCATCCCATATATAATACCTTAAGGAGTGAAAGAATCTTTTCTTCTCCTAGTATCCCCAATCTCCTGGAAACTCTCGACATGCCAAATAGTTCACAATGTTTGTGAACCATGGGTCTTTGCTTTTCATAGGAAAAATTTGCTCATTGGGAAAATCTTCCAGAATAGATATATCAACATCCTTTTCATCCACCCGTTCAATCCTAGAAAGATGATCCACCACCACATTTTGGTGTCGGCCTTGTCCTTAATTTCTATATCAAATTCCTACAATAATAAGATCCACCTAATCAACCTGGACTTGACATATTTTTTCTACAGAAAGTATTTGATGGATGCATGATCTATCCACACTACAGCCTTGGCCCCTATCAAATATTGACGAAATTTCCCAAAAGTAAAAAAATGCCAACAATTCCTTTTTAGTGGTTGTATAATTTAATTGGGCATCATTTAAAGTTTTGGATGCATAATAGATAACAACAGGGACTTTATCTTGATGTTGGCCTAAAATAGCCCCTACTGCATAATTTGATGTGTCACACATCAGCTCAAAAGGTTGAGTCCAATCTGGAGCTTAGACAACGAGTGTGGAGACCAGCTTCTCCTCCAACACCTCAAAATATTTCAAACATCGCTCGTCACACTGAAACTCAACATCCTTTTCTAATAACTCAGAGATCAGTTTAGTAATGTTAGAAAAATCTTTGACAAAACGACCGTAAAAGATGGCATGTCCTAAGAAACTCCTCACTCCCTTCACCAATTATGGTGGAGGTAATTTGAGATTACCTCTATTTTTAATGGATCTACCTCCATTCCTTTATTAGACACCTTATGTCCCAAGAAAATTCCTTCACTTACCATCATGTGTCACTATTCCCAATTCAAAACACGGTGAGTATCATGCATCTTTGCAAGACCTTATCTAGATTCTCAAGGAAATCATCAAAGGACTCCAAATACACTAAAAAAGCATCCATAAACACTTCCGTACATCGCTCTATCATATCAGAAAAAATGGCAAGCATGCATCCATGGAAAGTGGTCGGTGCATTACAAAGACCAAACTGCATATGACGATAGCAAATGTTCCATAAGGACAAGTGAAAGTCAACTTCTCTTGATCATGTGGCTCTATGGAAATCTAATTGTATCTTGAATCGCCATCAAGAAAATAAAAATGAGAGCTATCGGCGAGCCGCTCTCAAATCTGGTCAATAAAAGAGAGTGGGAAATGATCTTTTAATGTTGCATCATTTAAACGTCTATAGTCTATGAAAAAATAGCAGCCAGTCACTAATCTAGTGGAAATCAACTCATCATTGGAATTGGTAGTGATCGTTATACCCCCTTTTCAGAACCACCTGGGTTGGACTAACCCAGTTCGAATGAGAGATGGCATATGTAATACCTGAAGACAAAAGTTTTACTACCTCCTTCTTTACTACCTTATTCATGATGGGGTTTATTTGAAGTTGAGGTTGTACTATAGCATTGTCTCCTTCTTCCAGTCTAATCTTGTGTTAACAGAAAGTAGGGGAAATCCCCTTTATGTATGCCACCGACCAGCCAAATGTTGCATGACGGTTCTTCAAAACCATAAGTAGTTGCTCCTCTTCCTGAGCACTTAGTGAATCAGAGATGATGATTGGAAGTTTCTCCTTTGTTGCCAAGAAAATGTACTTCAAGTGAGGTGGCAATAGCTTCATCTCCAAATCTTGGGGACTCAGCAAAGAATGGACCAATGGTGGTGGAGGTGGTCCTAAGTCCTCAAACTGTCTTATGTAATAGCACGGTAAGGTCTTGAGAAGCAAGACACACTCCTCCAAAGAACAATGGTTGGCATAGTCATCTACCAGATTCATGAGACATACCTCCAAAGGAAACTGTGGATATTCTTGAACAAGAGTGGTAGAGGTTGCCTCATTAATAGTTCTTGGGCAATAGTCCTCTTCCTCATCATTAGGATGTTGGACCACCTTTATTAAAGATATCTCTTTTGTGTTGTCCAAGATGTCCATCACCAATGTGCCTTTGTGGACTTGTGTCATCACATGATCCATCTCAAGAAATGGCTTCCCCAGACATAATGACACATTTTCTTGGACCTGCTGCAACATGTGACATTGTGCTTTAGCTTTGGCAATCTGTGTAGTATTGGGCATCAATATTTCAAATCAGTCTACTTTATTTCCCAATGTCAGTCTTCCTCTCCCCATTTCCAGAATCATATCGGTTCTAGCTTGGAATTGCCTCCCTAGTAACAGCTCATTGCCCTGGCCATCTTACATCTCCATGACAATAAAGTCTGTTAGAAGTACAAACATGTCCACCTTGATAATAATGTCCTCACAAATATCATAAGGCCTCACCACTGAGTTGTCTGCCAGCTGAATGGTCATATTTCTCTGCCTAGACTCCTTCAAACCTAGCTTCTTGGAAGTGACCAAGGGCATTATATTGATGCTAGCCCCTGAGTCGCATAAGGATTCTCCAAATCTCATCCTCCAAATAAAGCAAGATATGTTGAAATATCAAGGATCCTATCTTTTTTATGGCAATGTCCCTAGAATAAAAGCATTGACCCGTTCCTTCAGGACTACCACCTCAGACTCATTTATCCTCCTCTTCATGTTGATCAAGTCCTGTAGAAATTTTTTGTAAGAGGGAATCTGCTCAATTGCATCAGTCAAAGGGATTTTGACATGAAATTTTCTAAAGTTGTCCATGAATTTCTAAAATTGTTGATCCACTTTTGTTGCCTTCAGACTGTTAGGAAAGGGCTACGGCTTCACCTCTTTCCTTTGATGAGGTGTGGTATATGTCTTTTTCCCTGTCTCATCTATCTCATTAATCTCTTCATCAGATGTCTTTTCCTCTACTGTTGTATCTAGTTCAACTATATCTGCAGTCACTTCCTTGTCTTTATCACATGTGGCCTCTCCTACATATAAACTAGATGGTTTGTCATTAAGCAATTTTCTGTCACTGTGAAGTAATATCTCCTTAACCTGATGATGTTTAGAAGTTAAATCACTGTTTCCTGGAAACCCCTACTACCCCGGATTCTTCAAGGAAACCACTTCTGCTACAATTTGAGAAATATGTGTTTCTATATTGTGGATCTGTGCTCCTTGATTCTGTAGTTCTCTTTGAGTCTGTTTGATAAGCACTTCATTCTGGATGACTAGCTTCCTGAGCATCTCCTCTATGCGGTCAATTTTTCTAGGATCCATGTCCTGTTGATATTGTTGTTGGCCACCAATCTGTTGTGGCTTAGCATGTTGTTCTTGGGATGGGTCTTGTTGGAAATTATTAGGATCCTTTGAGGAGAGCTTAGGATCCTTCCTCCAAGAGTAGTCATTATTCTTATACTGTTGTTGTTGTCATGCAAACCTGCACTCCTCATCCTCCCCTCCTGAAGAATTTCCATCCTTAGCACACAACTTCTTTGCAATTAGGTCCAACTTCTCATTTAGTGCTGAAATAACCTTAGACTCCCCAACACTTTTAAGGGTTATTGGGTGCTTTCTCTCTTCTCCCCATGCTTGGTTCTTGGACATATTCTTTGAGATTTTGTGACACTGGGCTGGGTTGTTGTGAATCCCGCTCCTGCACTATCAAGTGTGATCCTTTCTCCCTTGTGTAGACCATAATAGAAAATATTTGTCTGACCTATCAAGTCAATGTTGTGGTGAGGGACCTTCAATAGTATGTTGTGAAACCTCCCCATGCCTGAAAATATGATTCATCAACTTGTTGTTTGAAGTTGTGGATTTTCTTCACCAAGTCATTTGTCTTTTGAGGTGGAAAGTACTGTTGGAAGAAGGCATCTATCATTTTTTACCAAGTTTCAATGCATTCATCTTCAAGGTTATGGAACCAAGATTTGACGATGTCCACCAATGATGATGGAAAAAGCTTAAAGTATGTGACAAACACTGACACCCTATCTATCTTGACCATATCACGACTTTCTATGAATTTGTTGATACATGTCATTGGGTCTTCAGATATGTGGCCATGAAAGACTTGTGATTTGACTAATGACACCAACCTTGGATCAATCTTGTAGCTGCCAACATTTATGGCTTGTCTCTTGATTGGTCCTTTTTGAGCTATCAAAGAAGATGCCTTGATCCTTTCCCAGATCATCTGTTATTCTGTTGCGTCAGCCATTTCTACTGGCTCAAATTCCTCTAGCGGCTCAGGTTCCTCTGGTGGAGGTATAGGGGGTGGTTGGTTAATTGTTAAATAATGCACTGTACTCCCTTCCTCTATGTAGGAGATATGCTTGACCAAAGCCCAGTGGAGTCGGCTCTCTGTAGTCGTGGGCTCGGGTATGCACCATGCATTAGTACCTAAAAATAGCAAAAATCACTGTGAGAGCACGATACTAACGTAAGAACTAATGGATAATTGAAATTCGGCTTTAAATGGATACAAGAAAAATAAAGGATTCGACTAGAATGGACGATTATAGCACTTGTAGTGCTGAAGTTGTCATTTCCCTGACAATGATGCCAAAAACTTGATTGGTATTTTCTATACACTCAAAACGCAAGTGTACGCTATCATAGTAATATAGGCCAATGAGGTCCGAATATTGAACACAAGGAAATGTATCTTCATAGACTATTACTAACTATAAAACGATTAGCTTAGGCTGAAGAAACTTGATTGATTGGTTTGATTAACTAAAATAGAAAATAAATCTAAATTATTGGTTGTTGTTCCCAATCTTAGTGAATTCCTTAGGATAGTGGTTTCACGATTAGCATTGCAATTTAATGTCAATACATTAATAAAAATATTTCCTTACCCTAGATTAAGATCATGTAGCTAGAATTACCTATTCTCACGGCATAATTCACTACCTAATCTAATAACAACCCCACTCTCGTATCAATTATGTTATTAGATGGGTTCTTTATCAATTTCTCTAAGTAATCTCCTCACGTTTTAAACCACCTTTCTTAAAGGGCTTTATAGAACGTGCATTTCTATGAAGTTCCAACCATTAATTTTTCTTTTTCAAAGAAATTAACGGTCCAATTACTACCTATGGTGATCAAGAATGGGTATTTCATTCATTCACATAGAAACAAATCCAGATATTAAGAGAAATTGATGAATTAATGCATAAGGGTCAATTACAATGCATAACCAGGATAATATCGGGTCCTAAGGAATATGGGGATCAACACCTTATGGTTTTCATAGTCAAAAACATCAAAAGAGAAAGAAAAAACATGGAAAACATGAAGACCCCCTGAAGTAGATGGTTCAAATGATCCCTTCTTGTACACATGCCAATTTGCTACCTTATGACTGTAAATCCGTATGTTGGAAGTGTCTGGATTGCTTGGAACATGGTCTTCTTCTCCTCTTTCTCCTCTCTCTCACTCCTGGCCATCGTACGATGGAAAAGATGAGATAGATAGGTCTGGACGCACTTCCCCTAAGTCATAAGAGTGACTTAGGGTGAGTTAAAACCTTAGTCGTTAGATTAAATGTCATCTTTAGATCTGCCTAATCCAAACTTGTTGGTACTACCGACATGCCGTCGGTACTACTGACTCCTTTAATTGTATGGCCACCTATCAAGTTGTTAGTACTACTGACAGGGTGTTAATAGTAGCAAGTTGCTTTGATAATTCTTTGATAGAAACACTGTAACATTGTCAGTAGTATCGACTTGCTAGTCAGTACTAGCGAGTCTTCTTATTTTCTTCCTGTTCCAAACTAAGCATGTGTCGGTACCACCAACTCCAAAGTCAGTACTATCAAGTTGTGTAGATTCTTGTACATTCACTTGAAATGCATAAAATCTAAACATAAGATCTGGAAATATACTAAATCATTTAAAAACATTGAAATTGTGTTTATTTGATACAAATAAGTCTCACAGGGTGATAACAGTAAATCATTACAAATAATATGAGAATTAACCACAAAGTGCACAAAAAAATATAAAATAGCCTATGAAAATGAGAAATAAATAGTGCATCATGTCACATACACATCCTCAAAATTATTCCAATTAAGGAATGAGGTTTTAACATCCATATGCCAAATCTTACAGTCATACTAAGTTGCAACAACAAGCATGATCCAGATGACTTTAACCATGGTAACTGGTGAAAAACTTCGTATTCAACACCTTGAACTGGTTTGAAACTCTTTACAACCAATTTACCGTTCCATTTTGATCTTCATTCAAAGAGCCAAATGCACCCTATGGGTTTTACCCCTTCAGGTGGATCCACCAAGGTCATACCTAATTGGTGTACATGGAGTCCATCTTTGATCCCATGGCCTCAAGCCATTTCTCAAAATATGGTTCCTCAGTGGATTCTAGGTAGTTTGTTGACTCATCGTATATGTCCAACTCACCGCCTTTTGAACTATAAGTCATCATAATGTTTCTAGATCAAGGTGTGTTCTACTAGAACTATGAGTTATGTGTCTACATAAGGAACTTGAGATCCCACAAAAGCTTGTGATTCTCCTTGTTCCTATTGTACCTCTTTAGGTTAAATGTCTTCTTATTTGTCTCAAACATTTTGAGTTATACTTCTACTCCCATTGATCACTTTGGAACTAAGTTCCTCTTTAGTAATACGGTTAATACAATTATCCAGATTAACAAACACTTTGTTGTCGGATTGGGATAAGAGTAGTATTCGACAAAATAACATTTATGTGATTTGTGGAGAAAGCATTTTAAGAAACTATTTTCTTATATAAGTTCTCAATCCTAATCACTATAAAAGACACATCAGGACACCTCCCATGCCATGTATCATATGGTGTCTTTTGAACCATTTTGACAGTACATTGTTTTAGTGTAAAGCATGAGCCCATAAGAAATTGTAAAATTAGCTAGATTTTAATTGCTAATCGCACCATGACTTAATAGGGTGTTATACCTTCTATCTAATACACCTTCATGATACACTATCACTGTATTTCAGGTGGAGTTCATCATGATACATTATCATGATCTCCTAAGAAGGTTCTCAAACTCTTGGTTTAAAATATTTCAACATCGATTACATAGAAGTATCTTAATGCTTTTACCAAGTTAGTTACGTAACTCATTCACAATATACTTGAACACTTCAAGAGATTCATGTTTGTATTTTATTAAATATAAACTTCATATCTACTGATAGCATCCGTAAATATAATGAGGTACTCGTAACTACCTTTACCATTTATTCTAAAAGGTCTATGTACATCAGTATGTATGAGCCCGAAAAGAACATTCACTCTCCCACTACATCTACTAAAAATGCTTTTGTCATAATGAATAAGATATGCATGTTTCTATTGGTTTAATAACCAAAAGAGTTTTGATAACCATCATATGGATTCTCGAAATGAATTTCAGATTTATGTTCTCTAGATGACAATGTTATAGGTATTCAACGTTTTAGTCATCAAGTCATTCAATATATGTGTCATACACATATTTGTCTTTAGAAATATCATATATAATTTGTGAGACACATGGCATTGCCATAACATACCATATCTTTTAAAATGAAACATAATGTTCTTGTCACACAAGAAATATGATGTTTTCATCAATGGCAGTTACATAATACCAATTCATTAATTTTATTATGTGCCCATGAATGACAACTTCCAACTGTAGAGACAGCAGCCCTTGCTCTGTACAGTTCAAGCTTACTTCTTATTGACTCATGAAGTAGAGATCTCTATCTCTTTCTTGTTCCTTTGTTCCTTTAAGTGAAAAGTCATATCCATTTTTGCACTTACTCTTCTCCATAAATTGAGTGCAAAAGACTTGGACTTCATCTTAGGCTCAAAACTCTGCTTGGCCTTGCCTTTTCCCTTGGACTCACTTTCGTTGATCACCATCACGGATTTGTCCTACTTGTTCCGTGCTTTGGCATCAACATGCCAAGTATTTAATAAACTGACTATATGATTCAAACAACAACTTGTAGAATCATATCCACAATCAAATCTTGACCTAAGAAAATCCCAGTCACTCCACATGCCCAATCATATTTAGCACATGGGGCTCTATTGGTCCTCCCTTTGTCAGTTTGTGCTCAAATAACACTTTGGAGACATTATACCTTGTTTTTTTACATTATTATTAAGATGTGTTACCGTCTCAAAAATGTCCATGTTTTCATGTTGTCCATGCAACTCATAGTTCATACAATAGAGAATTAGGTATTCAAATATCTATGGCATCATTGGCATGGTCCTAGTAAACGTCAATTTCTTCCTTAGGCGCATTGGAACGGGAAACCCTGGCACTGGCCTTTCAAGGACATAGAGTTTTTGCTCATTGATGAGAATATTTCTCAAAGTCCTTAACCAATTGTGGAACTTCATCCTGTTTTGTCCTTGTAAAGGACTTATTGCAATATGAACATGTTTGTGTTTGACATTAGTTTCTACAAATAAATATTACAACTTTTTCAAAACATTTTGATTTGATAAATTTGACGATACTAATTAGGTTTTTAACTAACTATCACTCCCACTATTTTATTCAAATTGATAACCCTCAGATATCAATTCAGAAGATTGCAGTGTACAACCAAACACTGAGCCAATATCAAAAATAATTCAACTATTACCCAACCAACGCCAGCGCCCATAGTCAATCATTAAGGTAGGCAATTTTTGCTAATTGCATCATATGCATTTCTTTGATAGATGATATGTGCAACTCTTTGCCATTATCATATGCATGCCTCTGGGCTTAGACGCTCTAAGAATCACCAGTTTAGCCTGACCCAATATCTAATACGATAGATATGCACCCTGTGAAGGCAGAAACAACATATCTACCATCACACTTTAACAAGATGTGCACCATGTGAGGGTGTAACCTACGTGTGGTCGATCAATCTTTTCATGTGTGTTACTAATGGAAAGCATCTTAGACTTAATATTTTATTTGAGGGATTTTGTATTTACAAATGCATATACTTCATCCAATCACCACATATATATTATGTATCATATACATACTATATCCCACAATGAAAACATGCAATAAACAAAAAGCGATGGTTATGGCCAGCCTAATGTAATTCCTTGGAGCCACAAGGAATTACCGCAACCTAGGTCTACATCACATGCAGAAACCTATTTTTGATGAAAATCTTGCTTGCCAATCTAGGCGGTTTGGTTCAACCTTTGAACCGATCAGGCCGCCTCTTGGCCGGTCGTTTGGTCGTCTAACCGATCATATGGTTCTTCTATCCACCATTTGTTGGCTCCTCTAGTTGATTGGTTGGATCCACCAATCGATCGGTTCAACTTGTAATTTTAATCATCCTTGTTCTGCCAGGCCGACTCATCTCTGAGACGTTCGGTTGGCATCATCAAAAAGTATTTCTTCTTTGTAATAACAAGAAATTACTATCCTACTATTACATGATTATAGAGAAACCTCAAGTTACGTTTGAGGGGAGCAAGGGTAGGAAAGAATTAACTTTATATTGGGAATATAAGATTGAGACTCTTTACATAGATTGAGATAAAATAGGATTAACCAACCACACAATCGTACACATATAATAGGGGTTATCGGCCATAACCATGCTACACATCCACCATTAAAACTCACTTTTAGGGCGACATGTATAAATTATATATTTATATATATATATTTATATATATATATATATATATATATATATATTAGTTTGGGATTATCGTGGTATTTGATTGGACAAGAAATAATTTGTGTCACGTGTAGTAATTAAATGATAAAATTAAAATTCAATCAAATCAATTATCCCAAAATATAATAGATTGATGTGACTTTGATACCACTGTAGGGAAATAAGGCGACAGAATAGGCAGTTGTAACAAAAAAATTATTGCCATATTGCCATAAAGCACTATGCGTCAACAACTATAATGGAAAGGATAGTTTCGAAGCTATACCTGGTCCTAGATCAAATCCAGCTACATGTTCCTTGTCGTTGAAGATGCACAACTATCTTCTAGTTGCACTGGGACTCGTTTGTGGCTCCTCCATGGACAACAAACTCAAACGTCGTCATATGCAATAGCTACTCTGGCCACAGACTACTAGTTAAAGTTGTCCTCCTAGTGGTAGACAAAAACCTCCCGCCTCTAGAGTAGTCCATGTGGACCATTGAGAACTTTGTGTAACACTACCAAAGACAATGAGAAGGTGTCCCCTTCTATCAGTGTACTAGTCTCTGACATGCTCTCCAACAACTGATCCTCAATTGTTCTCTCCCTTGCTATATCTCACTTTACCATGTAGGACTTTCTCGATCTCTCTATTGGTTACCACAACCAGAGAGTACAACAATTATCAGAGCAACTAATTCTCAATTGTGTGTCTTGGGAAGCCCCCATTACCCCTCTATTTATAGTAGAGGTCAGGGTCAGGGTTCCAAACTGGCGTGGGAGTAGAAGGGTTTGGAATCATGAATTTGCTAGAACCTACAAATGAATAGGTCATCTCACAAAGCAAAATGATTATCTCATGAGAAAACCATTCGTCTCACTTTGCGCGATGGTTGTTTTGCGTAGTTTCTTATTTGTAATTGAATTCACATTTCATCTCCAATTAATCCTTGTACCAATCAAATTGAAAAGTGAAATGATTCAACTTTTCTCATGATTTGGGAAAATCACTAGAATCTTAGGTTGGCTTGACCGAGATGACTGGTTCACTAGGAAAACTAGTCATCTCACCCACCTGATCTGATTGGTTCACCCGGTGAGCCCATAGGTTGTTGTCCTGAGTAATGCAAAAATCAGCCAATTCAATTTTCAATCAACCTAGCACACCAATCAATCAGTTACACACTTGAACTTGATAATTCTAAGTCTGGTCAGTTGATCTATTGCTAAATTGAATTCCTAAACACCTTTAGTAATCAAATTAAACATCATTCATGAATATTCTCCTTAAATCCAAGTGTATCCTATGTGTATGACCATATAGGTCCAGAATTACATTGGCAGTGAATGTCCATAACTAATTATGACATCACAACCAAAAAATGGTGTCGAACCACACATCATTTCTACCCAAGTAATTCGGAAAGTTGGAGAACAACTTCAACCTACATTGTGTGATTAGTGTTACAATGATCATATAGTTTCTTTGTCTCTTATTATCAAAATAGGTATATAAGGCCACATTCCAATCATCATATGATTGGCTCTCTGGGCATACATACCAACAGTAAGGTCATCTAATCTACCTCAGTTTGACTTCTATAATCCCACCTTTCATTTCCCTCATTTTCTTCTAAAGATTTAGAGGTTTTTCAAACTAGCATGTGTATTTTTTCCCTTAGTAACCACCCCCACTTCCCCCCATTAGTATATTCTAGAAGCTCACAAGAAGGGTATACATGGAATATCATCTCAAGGGTTGGTCCTTGCTAGTGGTTGTTTTGGTAGAAGAATTTGTACATCTAACTTCCAAGGAGCCCCATTTAATACCCACTCTTTAGCTTTGACCTTGTATAACTATAGTATAATCATATTATGTTTCATTTATCTAAAGGTCAACGATCTTTGGAGTCCCTAAACATTGATAATAATGCGTTGGAAATCCTATAAGTTTTTTTGTCTATCAGAAACTTTACTACCAGTGCTCTCCCTAGAACATCCTCCTTCATAGCTCCTTGGAAGTTAGAAGAGAGTATTCTTGTCATGTTTTTGTTACTTTGTATTCACATCTTGTTGTCATAGTTGTGTATTAGTATTTTCTACCACCTTGTTGGCATGATAAACTTACTAGTTGAGTTTTTCATTAAGTGAGTGTTGGCCAACATTGATTTTTTTTTACATTAGCAGGTAGATCAAGGAAGAAATTTTTTTTAACAACTAAGTTTGAACTTAGTATAGATATAAGTAATAAGTGATATCCTAGAGGTATTCCTTGAATTTTCTACCTGGTGCTTTTATGTGACTTTTTCTAAGATATATGACCTTTAATACCATGCTCAGAATATAATGTGTCAATACTCTATAATGTCATACTTGATGTCCTACTTTATTATAAATGTGTATCAATGTTTCTTTATATCCTTGATCCAAAGAAAATGTATTTCTCATATAAAGGGTGATGGTGGGAGAATTCATGTACTACAAGATACATTGATTTCTATCTTTAGGAACACATTATCATTATGTATTGATGCTAGGATTTTGCTTTATCAAGTAGATTCTTATGCATCCAGCTGTTAAAGAAATTTTCATCCTACTAGTGGATCTCTAGATGTTTGACAAATTGAGTACAATGGATCTAAGTAATTTCCATTGCACCTACAATATATATAATGAGCTTAGATAATCAACCAAAATATACTTATACCAACACATTGTTCTATTGTATTGCATCTACATTTATGTCTTCTTACTCAAAAAAATTAATGTTGATGGCTATCAATTACCTGATTGATCATATTATCATGTAATTTGTATATATCTAATGTACTACATGTTGGGAAATATGACATCAGATATGGCAGCACAAACAAAAATTTACTGGCCATATTCCTCATTGAATAGTAGATCGCATCAACAACTATGAGATGGGAAAGATGGTTGTAAGGTTATACCTAGTCCTGGATCAAGTCCAATGACAATTCCATAGTAGTAGTGTGTGCCTTTCTTCATCTCGCACCTAGACGGCTGTTGTTGTTGGCCTCCTGGTTGGACACTACTGACAATAGTTGACAGCATCTTCTAGCAGGGCAAGTGCCTATTGCCTCAGGAACTCCTATCATTCTATATGAATAGACAGGAAGGATTTTTCCCTTCTAGTTAAGGTGCTAGTGTCATCTTTCTCTCCCACAATTGTCTCTCCCTTTGTTGTTCCTCCCTTCGACTGGTAGAACTTACTCTAGTTCTATTGGTTACCACAATTAGAGAAGAGAACAATTATCAGAGCTTATTGTTGTATCTAGGAAGACACCAATACCCATCTATTTATAGGAGGGTTAGGGTCAGGGTTTCCATTCAGTCTGGGAGTAGAAGAGATGAAATTTCATGAATTTTCCAGAACCTGAGAACATTGAACCAGTCAGTTCACCAATCATTCACACACGAGATGATCGGTTCAACACTTTAACCCATCATTTCACCATGTTCCCTATTCAAAATTGTTTTGGAAATTAAAATTCAATTAATGCACATCATGATATCAGCATAAATCCTTGATCCAATCAAATTGATCAACCAAAAGGTTGGTTCACAACGTGAGTTGATTGATTCATGCTCCTGAGTCAATCGGTTCACCTTCTGAGTTGGATGTTTTAGGTTGCAGATTACCAATTGTTGTTTAAATTGAATATCTAACACTTTAGTAATCAATGTTAAACATTTTTCATGAATAAACTCCTCTTCCAAGTGCATTCTTATGCGTGTGACCCTATAGATGCCAAGTTACATTGGCAATGAATGTCGATAACTAATTTATGACATCACAAGCAATGATTGGTATCTAGAAAGACATCATTTCTACCCAAGTAATTTTAAAAGTTGGAGAACAACTTCAACCTACACTCTACGATTGGTGTTACAATGATTGTATAGTTCCTTTTTCTCTAATATCTAGATTGAACTCGGGGCATGGAATCGTCATTTCTCTTCAATGTTCAATCCATGTTCCTGACACAATAGCAGACTGTCTGAGATATATGTGAACTCAATATCATCTAATGATTCACATGTGCATGCCCATGCTTTTCTCAATCTCGCTTATCAAGTGGCTGGGAAATCAAACTCCTATAGGAGGGAAAAATCCTATATACATCACTCACAACCAATCCTCATGTGTTATAGTTCATTTGAGTGTCACCGTTATAGCAACCCTTATTCAAGGTCGACAAATTACATCAAAAAACATGTGATGAGTGTTGTGATTTCAGGTCTAAGAATCACAATTACCATCATTACTAAGAGAGATGATTCTAACTACTATTCAATGGTTTCCATGTATCACTCTCAAGGTGGGTCTTCCCAATACACTATTTTCTAACTAGTATCTATGTGTTTGTTTGATATAATATATCATGACTAATGAGATTCTATCATCAACCAACACACATTCTCGTCTTAAGTGTTATTGTTGTCTATTTAGCTTTCCACAATAACAACTGACTAGGGACATAACAAAAAAATGTATATACTCTTGATATCTGTATGATCTCACTGTTCAAGTTCTCAACCTGAAAACACATGTCATTGAGTAGTATCACTCTTAGAAATTTATTATGTAACATCATTATCTCATAATAGAATATAACAGAATAAATTGGAAGATTGCCTTTATTATTAATCAAATTGTATGCCATTACAACCATCATATGATTGGCTCTCTGGGCATACATACCAAAAAACTCCCACTTGTACTTAGATCCAATCACCCATGAACTTAATCCCAAATGATCTAACATGACCATCATTCTTCTGATGTGGAAGAGCTTTTGTTAAGGGGTCAGCAATATTGCTTTTGGTTGTTACTCTACAAATCTTCACATCTCCTCGTTGTACAATATCCCGTATGAGATGGAACCATATTTGTATGTTCTTGGAATGCTAATGTGATTTGGGTTCCTTAGCTTGTGTAGTAGCTCCATTGCTGTCACAATATGTCTCAATGGCATTGATGATGGTTGGAACCACACCATGTTCAAAAATGAACTTCTTGATACATACAACTTCCTTTGTTGCATTGGATGTAACAATATACTCGGCCTTTGTTGTAGAATCTACAACTATCTCTCGCTTGGAACTTTTCCATCTTACAATACCATTGTTAAGGCAAAACTCAAATCCTGATTACTATTGATAATCATCTTTGTCAGTTTGAAGCTGGAAACATTATAACCTTTTACCACCAACTCTTCCTCACCACCGTAGATAAGAAATTGATCCTTAGTTCTTCTCAAGAACTTAAGGATGTTCTTCACAGTATTCTAGTGGGCATCATCGGGATCTGATAGATATTTGCTTATCATTCTCGAGGCATATGAGACATCCAGACGAGTACATAACATTGCATACATGATATATCCAATTGTAGATGCATATGGAGTCCTATTCATGTGTTCCCTTTCTTTACAAGATTCAGGACATTGAGTTCTAGAGACAGAAACACCATGTGACATAGGAATGTTTCCTATCTGTGAGTCCTCCATGTTGAACCTCTTTAATATTAGTCAATGTATGTGCTCTGATTTTGACCAAGAAGCCTTCTAGATTTGTCTCTATAGATCTTCATTCCTAAGACATAGGATGTTTCACCCAAGTCCTTCACATAGAATGTATTTCCTAACCAAGTCTTTACCATCTGTAAAGTAGGTATGTCATTCCCCATCAATATTATGTGGTGTGCGCCTGCCAATGTATATGGTTGATCCATAGGGAGAAAAGGGGGCACTAGAGCTAGGTTAGTTTTTGGGTGCTAGGTTCCTACTGAGGAGTCTAGGGTTGAAGGGTTTAAAGGTTTTTTTAATTTTTAAAATAAGTTGAGCAAGAAAGAAAGACAAGCAAGAACAAAACCTAAGTTAACCCTAGACAATTAATTCTACTAAGTAGGAAAAGGCAAGGCAAGGTAAGAAAAGAACAAACTACACTAAGGCAAGCAAGAAGAGAATTAAACTACACTAGACTAGAAAATAGAGCAAAAAAGCAAGTAAAGACCTAAGCTAGCAAGATAAAAGCAAGAATAGGGAAAGAAGCTAACTAAGCAAGGAAAGAGCTAACTAAGCTAACACTAGCCAAGCAAGAAGGATATTAGGGTTTTAAACAAATAACAGGAAACATGGGTTGTTTGGGGGATGCACTTGTCAATTAGGTTGGGTGTGACATGTGAAAATAATGATTTCATTTAGATTACTGATGGAGCTGTGACTTACACTAAAAGATCACTCTTCCAATGGGAGTCCCAAAGATGCACCAAAAACCCTAGGGAGTTGATGTTCTCTCTAGGTTTACCTAGAACTGGTGCTTAGATAAACACTCCAACCCCATAAGAGTATGGAAGCCTTATCATAGTACAGATTTAGGATCAAACCCAAAAGACAACGGTCTTGTTGCAAGCAACAAGATGAAAAACGTATAGAACTTCACTTATCTACTTACTAGTTGGCACTTATATCGAAAGTTGGATTTTGATGGTTTTAAACTAAGAACATGGAAAGTAAAGAAAGCAAGTAAATCTAAGATTTAAACTATGATAAAGATCACTAGGGTGTGATCGGTTTTTCACCGCCACTACACATCGATCAACACATGCAAAGCAAAACTTAACCTGCAAAAAGAGTTCAGTCAGTTAGTATCCTTGTAGACCTAGTCTCCTTTCGGATAACCTAGCTACGAGAAGCGCGGGAATGTTGCAACGCCAGCCATTCCCAATCAAATGGTCACATTACTTTACATCATTCCCCTCGCAAAGTGTGTTCCTCGACTTACCAAGGTTGCACTTCCATACGTCAACTGATTCCATTTCATAGTATGAAAGTGCAACGGATGATAGTGAGTTTACTCCACTTCTTGAGATACACCTCTAGATACCAAAAAAGATACATGGTGGATACATGCATCAAGAACCAACATGCAAACGAGTTTCGAATCTAATAGTAAAAACGTAGACAATTCATACTAAAAGATAAAAGATAACACAATTTGGAGATCAAGCAACAAGTATTCATTAATCGTTTGATGTTGAACCGACAAAGATAAGAACTCTACATTACAACCTAAGGATTACATTTTACATGATATGAAAGTATGGGTAGCGGGGCTACTCCCCGCACCCTAGTGAAGAAGACTACTCCCTCATGACTAAGACCAAGAAGGAGGCGAGAAGAGAGAGAGAGAGCATCATCCCCACAAAGGATGGAAGAAGGTCAACCCCTTGGAGAGAGAGAGCAACGATCCACCAGTCTTCGTAGGTTGCACGATGAGGAGGTCTCCCCTTCCCACCTTCTTGACGAAGAAGGAGAAAGCAGCTTCAGGATGGAGTATGGACCTCAGACCGACAGCCCTAGAGTGGAGGATAGAAGTGGCAGGAGCTCTGGAACGATTAGGGCAGCCTTTGGACGTCTGAGAGCTCTCTATGGAGGACCCTTGGGGTCTTATTTATAGGCCTTGAGTGAAGTCCAAATGGTTTGGAGACCGTTTGGACCTCAAGACCGTTTGGGGCCTCAAGACCGTTTAGACCGTGAGACCGTTTGGCTTCAAACGGTCTTGAGACCATTTGGCTTCAAACGGTCTTGAGACCGTATGAACTCCATGCGGTCTCGGGACCGTTTGGCTTCATGCGGTCTTGAGACCGTTTGAGCTCCATGCGGTCTCGGGTTGAACTCCATGCGGTCTTGAGACCATTTGAACTCCATGCGGTCTCGGGACCGGTTGGCTTCATGCGGTCTTGGGACCGTTTGACTCCATGCGGTCTCGGGACCGTTTGACTCCATGCAGTCTCGGGACCGGTTGGCTTCATGCGGTCTTGGGACCGTTTGACTCCATGCGGTCTCGGGACCGGTTGGCTTCATGCGGTCTTGGGACCGTTTGACTCCATGCGATCTCGGGACCGGTTGGCTTCATGCGGTCTTGGGACCGTTTGAATCCATGCGGTCTCGGGACCGGTTGGCTTCATGCGGTCTTGGGACCGTTTGACTCCATGCGGTCTTGGGACCGTTTGAATCCACTCGGTCTTGAGGCTGAGTTATTCTTTTATGATTTTTTTATGATTTTTCTGCATATATAAAAGGAAAAAGTTAGTTTGATGGTGTATTTACAAAAAAAGGGTAAAATTGGGATTATGTGTAGTTTAAACGTAAAAAGAGTATGGAAAACTAAAGAAAAAGACTATGATAATCAACTAAAATAGGAGGTTATCACCCCCCCTAACTTAGAGTATAGCTTGTCCTCAAGTTAGATAGAGCTGAGACATGTAATGGTGAGGCGATCTTATTTAGGATTTCCATACTCTTACTTCAATTCTTGACCTGAGTTCCCCTGGGGTCATATCAAGTCTTATTGCATGCCTTGACTCTTTCGGATTTCGAGAGTTGCTTGGATCTCAGGTTCCTTTCCGTATCTCAAAGTTTGCATTGGGACCACCTTTATTTTGTGCATGTTGTTGACTCTAATTAGCTTTATACCTCTCTGAAAAACCTACTAGAAGCTAGAGAGGGTATGAGGGTTGGCTAAAGGATTTGAAGTGTAGCTCCCCCTTCAAGTGGGGGAGGGGCTGTCTATGCTTTTTAGAATATCACTACCGGGCACGACACATCTGCCTTTATGAGGGAAGCTGAATGTACCGGTGGGGCGAGTCCTTTATGAGCCTTTCATATACTTAGAAACTTTAGGGTTTCACTACCGGGCACGACACATCTGCCTTTGTGAGGGTAGCGGAATGTGCCGGCCGGGTGAGACATTCGTCAGTTCTTTATATAGATCCTTATGTGTGGCACAACTCTCATAATTTTATTCGTCTCTCTAGATTTTATTCAATAACTCACAGGCTTGGGTTTTGGGATTTTTGAGAATTTATTTTGGGCGGCCAAGCCTCTTTTATTTTGAAGAGAGGAAAGCTGTTCTTAGAGTTTTTCAACGTGCACTTATTTGGTTTGTGGTCCACTTGCAGAACTTCTTGATTTGGAAGTTGCCTGATTTCCCTCTCATCCTCGAGATCTTGGCTTATTTCTGCCTTGATTTTGACCTGTGGAGAGTCAGATAAAGAATTGAAGCAAAAACATGGAATCAATAGTGGATGGAAATTGATAAATCGCCATTCGATGTCTAAGTGCTATTTACTTGTAGGGATTAACATGAATCTAGAGTTAGTTGAGGTGACTATTTTTGAAAAAGAAAATTTAAGTTAAAAAGAATTGTTTAAGAAGAATTTAAGAGTATAGAAAGTGTTTAACAAAAAGAGAGGTGTAGAAAATGATACCTCGCCCTTGTCTAATGTACCCCCCCCCCCCAAATTATCACTCACTCTGTCCCCAGAGTGGCAAAGTGATAGGTTGAGAAGTCATTAGGACAAGGGCCGCAGGTTAAGGTAAATCTTCATTTGCCCCCGGAGAACGAAGTAGATTGGATGCAAATTGTCCTCGTAAAGCGTGGTAGTCCACGTCAGTCATTTCCTCTACTGGTCTTTGGAGAACAATGATAGTGTACATCCAATAGAGGACGTGGAAGCCACAGTCGTTCGATTGTCGTATTTGCTGGGGGCATTTATGGCAGAAGGCGGGGCGATGGAAATGTTCTTTGTCGTACGCCTTTATATGCTGACTCAGGAAATCGATTAACTTCTCGGCGCACTCCTTTGCGACCACTTCTGTTGTCGTCTTTGGTGTCACGACGTAGTTTCGCTGTCGTGCGTTGAACTGGCTGTCGGAAATGTTGTATATTGTGGTTGTTCCTTCTGGGAGGTTTGTTTCCAGGAGAATCCAATGCTCATGACACAGGATGGGTAACATGATGAATGTCGGCGTTGTGTGCTGGAGATATGAGATCAGCGCGTCGGTTGTGCCGAAGTTCTTGAGCTTTAGGAGATCATCTTTCATATATGGAGACGCCATGTATGTATTTGGGTTGTTTTGGCCAAGCAGCAATTGGTAGGCGGCCATAAGGCTTACAGAGAGGGATCCCTTATCCTGTAGAGTCTCTCGCAGTGAATCTGCCATCACAAGTATGTCTCGAGACATGAATACCAGGCCATCTTTGTCTGCGGAGAGTCGCTCCATAATGATACGCAATTCGAGGTCGTTAAGACCCTTGCAAGCATCGCGATCAAAATCAGGAAAGGTTGGGTCAATGGTGTATACATGATCGCTCTTGCTTTTATCTTGCTCTGGCGACTTGGTCTGCTCTGACTCCTTCAAAACTTGTCGGAAAGGTCGCCGTTGTCGTCGCTAGACAGCTGAGAAAAGGTAGCGAGGAACATCATCTGGTGACATAGTTGGGTCGTTGAAGAATCGTCTATCACAGATGAGCTCCATGGCATAACGTCCACGTAAGGAATGAAAGTATTCAGCTACCAGGTTGTTGAATGAGATTTCCTGGTTCAGCGCTTGAATGTGACGGATGGTGCAGAAAGCGCTATCCCCAGATCCCTCGGTGGCTTGGACTGGAGGGTTTATGATTTTGAACCATGGTTGGCTCCAGTCCTGGCGAAGAGATGGGCGTGCAACCCAGATTAATTTAAGCAGCCGGAAGGGTATACACCTGGCTTCTCCTGCTGCTTCTCCTACGAAATTTATTGTGCCTGCTGGTAGCTCGGTGCTACAGAAGTTGTATACTTTGGCATCCCGAGCCTCGGTATCCACGATCATAAAAAGCCAGTGGTCCGAGACTTGGAAGGGCATTGTAAGATAACGTGCCCTTCGTGCCAAACCTACACGCAGCCGCTCAACCGATTTTTCGCGTATGTCTTTGTATAAAAGGCCAAAAGACAGAGCGGGTGAAGCATTAAAAACCGGTTGTTTCCGCTTGTGACTTCTATATGTTTCTATACAATTGGCGAGGAGGACACGGAAGATCGCCATTGGCACCATGGACCGAGGTCGGAGGATGCTACGGAAGTCTTCGTGTGTCAACTTATGCCTGGTTTTGGTATTATGATAGATTATGTCTTCCCCCTCCTTTGCATCGTCCACTATAGTGTTCAGTATAAAAATGTCCTGAGCATCTAAAGTGGAGATGGCCGCCATATCCAAGTCGTGCATTTTGTGCGGCAACGGAGGTGGCGGGGGAAGTTCTTGTGGTGGGGGAGAAGCAAGTTTTTCAAAGGCCTCTTCATGGCCTTGTAGATTGTTGTCTGAATTAGAGGCGGAGTCCAGATCCTCGTCTGTGTCCAGACTTACGCGGTCTGCCTCGTCCTAGTAAGAAGGAGAAGGTGCTGAGAAGGGAGTAGAAGTTTTTGGCGGGCTGGTGATGGGTTCTAATATACATTGTTGGAATGCAGCATAGGCCGCGTCTTTTGCAGCTTCACCGATGGACCCCATAGCTGAATAGTCAAAGAATTGATCCCCATATGACATGTTGACATTGTCGTTGTGTGGGGACTTGGGGTGATGGTCACTGTCCTGGTGACCTTTGTCGGACCCTTTTTGGGAGGGTCCTGCTGCATGTCCGGGGTCTTCTCCGTCATCATGCTTGTAGTTGGAAGGTGTATCTTTGTTGGAGTCAGCAGATGATTCAGAGTCGTCGTCTTCTTCATCATCATCATCTTTGTCATCCGCAGCTTCGTCGGCATGCTTTTTGCTGGCGGGCATTTTACACCGCCGATGAGTGGCTTGTAGCTCGTCGAAAGCCACTTGCAGATGCTCGTGTTTTTCGAGAAGTGCATCGTGGGTTTCTCTGAGGTCTACGAATCTGCCCTCGGCAGAGAGGAGGCGTGCTGTCAGTTCTGTGACTTGAGCACGTAGCTGTTGGATTTCATTGTTATTGGACTCCTCTTGGCGATGATGTAGCTGCGTAAGTGTTCCATCAATGGTGGCCAAGCGCGTGCTCAGGGCTTCTTGATGGTGCTGGAGCTCGCGGAGAGTCTCTAGCAGAGGTTGAGTCTGTTTGGAGATCTCATCGACTTTTTGCACCGTTGCTTCTTGCTGACGCGTCCCTCCAAGGACCAGGTCCGACAGGTTGTTGGTGTGCCTGTTGATGTGCTCAACTTGCTTAGCCACTTCATTCTGTCGTTGTTGGAGGCCTTGGAGGAAGGTGGGCAAGGCTCGGTGTTGTTCGTCGATCTTGGTCACCTGTCGTGATAAATCCTGTATACAAGAAAAAATAGAATTTAATATGTTAGAAGGATCGGTGAGGAGGTTTCGGACAGCGTCAAATTGACGGCTGAATTCCTCACCGATGTTAGTAAAAGGGGCCCCAGGAGCGGAAGGGTGAGATGACTGGGGTCTGCGTGGAATGGTGTTAGTGTCTTGCGGAAGAGACACTGATGATGCCCCGAGCTGCATAGTGACTGTGGATGTAGTCACCAGCGGTGTCGGGGTGGTGGCGGATGTGAAAAGTGGTGGTATTTGAGGCGAAAGTGGTGGTAGTGAGATTGATGGGGTGGAAACTACGGAAGTGAATGGAAAAGTGGTGAAGTCGGGAATAGGGATGGAGAAAGGGAAGCCCGAAGTAAAAATGGGTGAAGTAGTGGAAGGTGGAGTGGTGGCGGCGGTGGCGGCAGTTAGCTGCTCATGGAGGCTCTGGATAAAAGAGTCGATGGAGGAGGTGGTTAAATTTTCCTCCTGGAGGGGCTCGGCTTCCGGGTTTAGCCAAGATGTTGGTGTCCCCGACAGCTGTTGGGCCTGCAGCTGCCTCCTGGAAGGCCATTTGACAGGCATCTTAGTTGGTCGAGCTATCGGGGCAGTGATGCTCATCTACGTTTGTCCCGCTGTTGCTTTCCTTTCGAGTATTTTGACCGAAGCTAGCAGTTGAGTAAGCTCCTCGTCAGAGAAGAGGATTTGTGTTGTGTCATAGTTTGCTAACTCCGGGAGCGGGAGGAGAGTCCTTGATGATTTGACCATAGGGAAGAATACATAATGTAATTTCCCATCCTTTTCTTTAATTATGAACGAGTTCTTCAGAGTTTGCTCGTTGGTAAGGATGTCTCCCTTCAGTTGCGTGCAGCGGGGTAAAGGTTTGTCCATCTTAAGATATTTGATGATAGATGTGACATGACCCCCCGTACATATTTCTTTCCCCAGGCTAGAGGCAGATAATTTCTGGATCATAAGTCATCCTATGTTGACTGGCCTTTCGTTGAGGATAGACCAGAGAATGAAAAGATCTGATATTATAACGTTCCCTCCTTCTGTCCTAGGGAAAAGTGCGTCGGCGAGGATTTTGTGCAGAGTGCGCACAAATCCAGACTGAATGTTTGACGCCTTGCACGTCTTTGCATCATAAGTGGGGATCCCGGTTAAGGATTTCCAGAATGTGTGTCTGTTGAATACTGGATGATCGGTGCCCACTGTTTTAGCCTTTCGCAGCTACTCCTGGTCGTCGATAAAGATGGAGTTCAGCATATTCTCTGTTATGATGACCTTGCTGCCAAAAATTTGGGTGACAAGCCTTCTGTCACCCCCGTCCCGATACTTATCCGTGATGTCGATGGGCTCCTTGGTCAGAAAGGAGAAAAATTCTGCGATGGGTTCATAGTAAGATACTTCACGTACTAGACACAACCTGGTGAGGTTGGCTTTTTCTAGTACGTTGAAGATACGATCATGTATTCCCATCTTGAGCAGTATGCTGGAGCAGACATACTTGGTGGGTTTTAGGGTTTTTTCGGTGGAGATGGTGGTTTGGATGAAGAGGTTTTCTGGTGGTGGTATTGTGGTGGTGATGGGAATGAAAGTGGTGGTAGTGGCGGGGATAGTTGTAGGAATAGTGGTGGTGGGAATGGTGGTGATAGTGGTGGTAGTAGCACTGATGGTAGCTGCATGGATGGTGGTGGTAGCAGCAAGAATGGAAGGTTTGGCGAGGGGTTGGTCCATGGTGGAAGCGGGTCGGACTTGTTTCCTTGCCCGCTTTTTGGAGGGCTGCCCAGATCCAGTCTCCGGGACCTTGCGCTTCCCCTTTTTCTCTTTGACAGGTGACTCCTCTTCGGAGTTAGGATTGTACTCCGAATCTTCATCAGAAGAGGAGATGACAGTTTCCTCCTCAGGGGGCTCAGATAAGATCCTCTCTAGGCGATCAAGTTCGCACAGGACTTTCATCATCTTGACGTTTGGGGGTGCCTTCCCAGTCCTGTTGAAGTCTTCTCTTATCTTTTGAAGCCTAGCTTGTTCTTCCAGCATTTCCTCTTTCATCCAGATTTCAGGACCTTCGAACCTGATGGCTTTGCTTGGTGGTAATGCCATATCTGAAAAATAGGAATTTATGAGTTAGAGCAAAAAGATTTAGAAACAAATTGGATTTTATTTGTAGTTTATGTCTTTTTGTATTTTTGTGAAAGGTTAATGGGTGTGGGAGACCAAACGGTTTCGAGACCGTTTGGTCCAGACGGTTTAAGAACTGTTTGGTTCCAAACGGTTTCAAGACCGTTTGGTTCCAAACGGTTTGAGGACCGTTTGGTTCCAAACGGTTTGAGGACCGTTTGGTCCAGACGGTTTAAGAACCGTTTGGTTCCAAACGGTTTCAAGACCGTTTGGTTCCAAACGGTTTGAGGACCGTTTGGTTTCAAACGGTTTCAAGACCGTTTGGTTCCAAACGGTTTGAGGACCGTTTGGTCCCAAACAGTTTCAAGACCGTTTGGTCCCAAACGGTTTCAAAACCGTTTGGTTCCAAACGGTTTGAGGACCGTTTGGTTCCAAACGGTTTGAGGACCGTTTGGTTCCAAATGGTTTCAAGACCGTTTGGTCCCAAACGGTTTGAGGACCGTTTGGTCCCAAATGGTTTCAATACCGTTTGGTTCCAAACGGTTTGAGGACCGTTTGATCCCAAACGGTTTCAAGACCATTTGGTTCCAAACGGTTTGAGGACCGTTTGGTCCCAAACAGTTTCAAGACCGTTTGGTCCCAAACGGTTTCAAAACCGTTTGGTTCCAAACGGTTTGAGGACCGTTTGGAAAACGAAAAGTCGCAGGGTTGCCGGCATAGGTGAAGACGAAGGTGAACCAGCGCGGAGGCGGAGGGTGTGCCGGCGAAGAAAACGTCGGTGAAACCAGTGATGTGATGAAAACGGCAACGGTGAAGACGGCGATGACGACGGTGATGCAGACGATGGTGAAGAAATCGTCGAAGACGATAGTGGTCCGAATCGAAGGTGATGACTGCGGTGAAGATGGTGGAAGATAGAATCGGTGGCGTCGTGAGAATGATGGTGATGTGCGGATGGTCGTTAAAACCGTCGGCGGAGAAGGCGGCGATGGTGGAACAGATGGTGAAAGCTCAGGAACGGCGACGAAGGTGGTAGGGAAGAGGGGCGGCGTGCGTTGTGGTCGTCGGACTACCTTGCAGGTGGTTGGTGAACGGGAGTGTGATCGCGCGGGAGCAAAGGAAGCAGAAGCAAAAGAATAGTTCTTCGCACAAGCGCTCCAGAGAGTTCGAAAGTTCGAAGAGAGAAAGACGAAGGGGTAGGGTTTATATTTATAGGGAACGGTTAGCGACCCTTTGTATTCCAAGCGGTTTCAAGACCGTTTGGTCCCAAACGGTTTCAAGACCGTTTGGTTCCAAACGGTTTTGAGGACCGTTTGGTTCCAAACGGTTTGGAGACCGTTTGGAGTCCAAACGGTTTCAGGACCGTTTGGCTCCAAACGGTTTCAGGACCGTTTGGCTCCAAACGGTTTGGAGACCGTTTGGAGTCCAAACGGTTTCAGGACCGTTTGGCTCCAAACGGTTTCAGGACCGTTTGGCTCCAAACGGTTTCAGGACCGTTTGGCTCCAAACGGTTTCAAGACCGCTTGGAAGGACAAAGGCATCTTACTACAGCCCAAGGCTGCCGGACTGGGACCAGTGCCAGAACGCCGCCAGATTTAGGATGTAGTCCCTGGCAACGGCGCCATTTTTTGATGGAGCTGGGACTTACACTAAAAGATCACTCTTCCAATGGGAGTCCCAAAGATGCACCAAAAACCTTAGGGAGTTGATGTTCTCTCTAGGTTTACCTAGAACTGATGCTTAGATAAACACTCCAACCCCATAAGAGTATGGAAGCCTTATCATAGTACAGATTTAGGATTGAACCCAAAAGACAACGGTCTTGTTGCAAGCAACAAGATGAAAAACGTATAGAACTTCACTTAGCTACTTACTAGTTGGCACTTATATCGAAAGTTGGATTTTGATGGTTTTAAACTAAGAACATGGAAAGTAAAGAAAGCAAGTAAATCTAAGAGTTAAACTATGATAAAGATCACTAGGGTGTGATTGGTTTTTCACCGCCACTACACATCGATCAACACATGCAAAGCAAAACTAAACCTGCAAAAAGAGTTCGGTCAGTTAGTATCCTTGTAGACCTAGTCTCCTTTCGGATAACCTAGCTACGAGAAGCGCGGGAATGTTTCAACGCCAGCCATTCCCGATCAAATGGTCACATTACTTTACATCATTCCCCTCGCAAAGTGTGTTCCTCGACTTACCAAGGTTGCACTTCCATACGTCGACTGATTCCATTTCATAGTATGAAAGTGCAACGGATGATAGTGAGTTTACTCCACTTCTTGAGATACACCTCTAGATACCGAAAAAGATACATGGTGGATACATGCATCAAGAACCAACATGCAAACGAGTTTCGAATCTAATAGTACAAACATAGACAATTCATACTAAAAGATAAAAGATAACACAAGTTGGAGATCAAGCAACAAGTATTCATTAATCGTTTGATGTTGAACCGAAAAAGATAAGAACTCTACATTACAACCTAAGGATTACATTTTACATGATATGAAAGTATGGGTAGCGGGGCTACTCCCCGCACCCTAGTGAAGAAGACTACTCCCTCATGACTAAGACCAAGAAGGAGGCGAGAAGAGAGAGAGAGAGCATCATCCCCACAAAGGATGGAAGAAGGTCAACCCCTTGGAGAGAGAGAGCAACGATCCACCAGTCTTTGTAGGTTGCACGATGAGGAGGTCTCCCCTTCCCACCTTCTTGACGAAGAAGGAGAAAGCAGCTTCAGGATGGAGTATGGACCTCAGACCGACAGCCCCAGGGCGGAGGATGGAAGTGGCAGGAGCTCTGGAACGATTGAGGCAGCCTTTGGACGTCTGAGAGCTCTCTATGGAGGACCCTTGGGGTCTTATTTATAGGCCTTGAGTGAAGTCCAAATGGTTTGGAGACCGTTTGGACCTCAAGACCGTTTGGGGCCTCAAGACCGTTTGGGGCCTCAAGACCGTTTGGACCGTGAGACCGTTTGGCTTCAAACGGTCTTGAGACCGTATGAACTCCATGCGGTCTCGGGACCGTTTGGCTTCATGCGGTCTTGAGACCATTTGAGCTCCATGCGGTCTCGGGACCGGTTGGCTTCATGCGGTCTTGAGACCGTTTGAACTCCATGCGGTCTCGGGACCGGTTGGCTTCATGCGGTCTTGGGACTGTTTGACTCCATGTGGTCTCGGGACCGTTTGACTCCATGCGGTCTCGGGACCGGTTGGCTTCATGCGGTCTTGGGACCGTTTGACTCCATGCGGTCTCGGGACCGGTTGGCTTCATGCGGTCTTGGGACCGTTTGAATCCATGCGGTCTCGAGACCGGTTGGCTTCATGCGGTCTTGGGACCGTTTGATTCCATGCGGTCTTGGGACCGTTTGAATCCACTCGGTCTTGAGGCTGAGTTATTCTTTTATGATTTTTTTGTGCTTTTTCTGCATATATAAAAGGAAAAAGTTAGTCTGATGGTGTATTTACAAAAAAAAGGTAAAATTGGGATTATGTGTAGTTTAAACGTAAAAAGAGTATGGAAAACTAAAGAAAAAGACTAAGATAATCGACTAAAATAGGAGGTTATCAATTACCAAACCAAATGACAAGTTAGAGTCTAATGAATCTCCCTAGACTACTAACTAGCCATGGGTATGCTAGGTTGTGTATAGGGGAACTAGTCCCTAACACCTCCTACTACCCTTACGAGGCTTAATTGGGTTAGGGTCTATGTGCAATTCAATTGGAGTCTAAACAAGCCTAGGTTTCTAGGTTAGATGATTTTAGGATGATTACGGGCTGAGACTAGTAATGGGAGTGGAAGTGAGGTTTTAGGCCTCCCATCACTCACAGTCTAGCCTTGAGAAAGCTCCATGCTAAGCACGCCAAATTCATCTAAACTAGCTACTTAGATCTCTCAACTAGGGTTAGGAGAATCAATTAGAATGTAGGAGGATGGGTAGCTAGCTGGGGATCCAAGAATTAGACCTAGGAGCAAATTCAAAAATTCACACATACAAGCAATTTTCCTAAATTCCTAGGTGATTTCAAGCACAAACTAATAAGCAATTCATGAAGAGTGGAATATAAATAGAACATAACAATTAGCAAAAGAAATAAAAATGTTTACGTATCATTTTCCCCCAACATGGTATCAAAGTGACATTTTGATCCCACACAGTCCACCCAAGGGGCCTAGCTATTCATGAAAATGGAAAATACAAAAAGGGAAGAGAAAGAGGAAGAAGTAGCCAATGGAGCTCAATGTAGATGAGTGAATCCTCCTCTCCAGTTGCTGCAAGGTTGACCTCCTCCTTGTTCTTGGATGGAATGGTGTGGAATGATGGTGGGAAGTGGATGGAAGGCTTGGAAATGAGGGTTTTGGTGGTGTAAATGATAAATGGAGTGAAATGGAGGTGAAAATGGAGTGGAATGGATAAGGGGTGAAAATGGGGAGCTAGGAGGTGGTAGAAGGTAGCTAACCTTGTGCTGGAGGCACCACCTATGTATATATAGGTGTGGGGGAAGCACTAGGTCAAGTAGTGGTAGTATGGGAAATGCACTACAAAAGTAGCTAGGTTTTTGTAGGTAGCACGACCGTGGTGGTCACCACGGCTGTGGTGGGGAGGGGTGAAAATGATCATGGTGGATCGGAATGACTGTGGTGAGAAATGTTGAAAAAGCATAGGGAATAGGTTGATTTTGTACTGAAGGTGGCACGGCAGTGGTGGTCACCACGGCTGTAGTGGGGCTAGGGTAGCACGGCTGTGGTGGCTCGAAATGTATAGTACGTTCTTTGCTCCACGGCTGTTCTTCCTCTGCTCTCACATGGCCGTGCAAGGTGGCATGGTCGTTCTGGGTTAGTTCACCATGACCATTCTATGTGGCATGGTCATGGTGATTCTATCTTAGCTTGAGGATGACTCTATTGATTTGCAAGTGTACTAGCACGGCCGTTTTGTGGTACCACGGCCGTTCTAGTCTCTAGATCAGCACTTTGACTAGTTTCTTTGGATTTTCTTGGACATCTTTTCTTCAATGGATATTTGGCCACTTGGGGTAGGTTGAGGACACATCGAGCTTCACTTTAGGTCTCTCTAAGGGTAAAGAAACCCTAGGATCACTCCTTATATCTCTCTTCCATCAAGTGTGGTCCAAATTCCTAAAAAACATGCAAATAATGCCCAAAAGTGCATTTTATACATATATGCATATTGAGGGAAATAGCATGTAATATAACATGTATAGATGTGATCAAAGTGCAATAAGACACACGATGAAGCCCTAAAATATGGCTAAATCACTACCACAAATTCAAAGCATACTTGTCCTCAAGTATGCTCCAACTCAATCTCTCTGCAATTTTTCCACAATCAAGAAATGACAAATGTAATACACAAGATGGTTATTGCTGAATGGGATCAATAATGACTAAGTACATGCATTCCACCTCTCTCCTCTCCTGCTTTCACAAACCAATCATGAAAAGAGCACAAAGCATATGAACTTCAAATATAGTGCATTTAACACACACAAGTTATCCATATTTCTTTCATGTAGTTCCGAGTAGTCTGTTTCATGATGGCGTCAATCAAGGATGACTAGGAGTGTTGTTTCACCTTCATACATTCAACCTCATGTTTCAAATCACACCAAATGACCCACATGGCTGCAGAAAGGGGAAAATGAGTTAGGTTTGATTCTTCCTAGATCAATGGGTATGAAAATGGAAGAAAGGATTGTGGTAAGCTTTTAGAGTGCTTTCACACACTCATATTTTCTTTATTTAGATGTTCCTAAATAGGAGCATCTTTTTATTTTCTTTTTGCCTTTTCTTTTCTTTTTATTTTTCTTTGCCCTTGGAGTAGATAGGGTACATGGTGATGAGAGTGAAACAGTGACATGAAGATGTGGCCATCCTAAACTTTTAGAGGTGGCCACGGCTGATGTGTGCACTTTGGAATCCTTACATGAGGCAGAGGAGTAAGAACATGGTGAGTGAAGAATCAAGTCAAAGAGGGGTCACTGGCGTGATTCTCAACATAAGGTCTCCTGCTTGAAAAATAATCCAGCACTTCATCCAACAATTTCACACCACATGAGTGAACAACCTAAAATTGATACTTCTATCACCTTTTTCAAAAACTTGGATATCTACTTCTATCCACATGGAGTCTATTCTAACTAATCCTCCTTTGAACTTTAAATTGTATTAAGTCCACATATGCCACTTTATTATTTGTTCTTTTCACTTGTGCCTAAAATGCCGACAAACAAAACGCCGGTCAGCATAAAGCTGGTATGTGGAGGAAACAATAATCGTGCAACTATGATAACAATGTAATCAGCCAATTATCACTTAACAGCCAAGATTATGACTTAAGCAATACTACTCAATCCTTACCTATCCCCTATCTCTGTGTTGTCCCTACAGTGGACCTGGATGCTACCTTCATCATGGTAGATCCCCATTAAACCCTGCATGATCCTACCTCACATGTAGATCAATATCTAGGGTTGAGTCACTTGGCACTACTCATAGGTAGCCCAATCCCCATACTTCAGAGAAAACCTAAAATCCCATTTCTCCACCATTTTTTATCCAAAATGAAGCAAATGGCTAAGAAGGCTGTGTCTAAGACCAAGGAGGTCATTTCCTATGGACGACGACCCAAGAACATGTCCTCTTCAGCTCTGACGACCCCTCTTGCCCTCCCTACACCATCGACAACCTATGGTTCACAAGGGGAATCACCCCATGTGGCTGCGGCAGTGGATCCCATGATGGAGGAGTTTTCTAGACAACCCAGTAGAGGTAGGACAATAGCCCGACCATCAGTCTCAGAAGCCCTTCAATCAGTTTCGGCAGCTCGTCTGTCATTTTCAGCTGCATTCCCTTCGACGTCTATGGCACCGCAACTACAACAACAACTGAGACCACATCGAAAACTATTGATAGATGATGTAGATGAGGAAATTCCATATGCACAATAAGAAGATGCACCTAAAGTGCATCATGAGGCAACACCTGACAGTCAGAGTAAGAAAGGGAAGAAGCCAAAGCATCCAGAGTGCTTGACATGCCAAGTGATTGCCACTCGCTACACGTGTCGGGGGACGATGAAAACCTTGGGCATCTTTACTTTTTTTTAAATATCATAGAGCTTGTTGGGCTAGTTGAGGTGTTGACCACAATGTAGGGGACCTATGTGGAGATTACACATCAATTTTTTGCAACATTAAAGAAGGTCTCACATGATGCCATCAATGTCACCTTGGGGAGTATCACCTACCTTATCACTGCATCCTTTATGAATGGAATTTTTACTCCAATTCCCGAGGTAACAGAATGACTTGATCAACGAAGCACTGATAGGGAAACCAATTCAAAATGCAATGTAATGTGGAAGAACTCATAGGGCAAAGAATTTTTTTGGTGGGTGAATCAAAGACTAGTCTGATCTACAATCCTGTCTTGAGATACATTGAAAAGGTCTTGGGAAACACCATCTTTTCCCGATATGAAAATCAAGGTAGTTGCACCAGGAAAGATCTTTTTGTGTTGGGATGGATGGTGCAGGGGAAGATTGTAAATCTGGGGTCATTTATTATTGATTATATGAAGACAATCCCGTCCAAGAGTAAGAATTTGTTTATCATGGGAGGGATTTCTACTTCATTGCTTTGGCCCTAGGACACGATGTATCTCGCTACACAAAGGTGGAAGGAGGAAAGCTAGTTGACCTGCATTACTTGACTTGCTCATCAATGATATCAGTGGTTGATCAGAAGATTTTCTACCAGGTCAACCCTCCTTATGAAGGGGTTTCACCTGAGCTCCCCTACCAAGCCACACCTCTCCTAGATGGACGTGACCCATCTCCAAATTTTTTAGACATCTTGAGGAGTGGGAAGAGGAGCATCCTAGAGATACATGGCAACAACAACTCATAGATTTTCCTGAGGGGCTTGGAGAGTCACATGTAGCTACTAAGAGGAGGAGGATAGATGAGGAGTGAGAGAACCATAGGGTGAGGCATCATGAGGTGGAGACATCAAAGCAGAAGCAGCAGCCCACAACAAATGCATATGACATATCCACCATTCATGCACAACTGGAGGGCATCTAGAGCACTCAAGATCGTATTTTGAGCACCCAGGAGGGTATTTTGTGAGCACATGAGGGTTTCCAGTGCACTCAGGATGCCATGTGGTTAGATCATCAACAAATGCATTATCAGGTCAACCACTTATATCAGTTCCAACATGCCCAGTCACAGAGGAACCCCTAGTGGGAGGAAGATTGGTGGAGTTCACTATCAGCATATCAGGACAACTACGTACCCCCACACTCAGACTACTGGGGTTCCTACTACCAACACCCTCCACCATAGGGAGGAGCACTGCCACCACAGTGATCATCTACCCTATCATTCCTAGACTTTAGTATCATGCTGAGGACAACATGATTCAAAAGTTTGGGGTGGTAGGGCGGTATTCCCTATCTCATTTTCACTCACATTTTGCATTTCACCTGCCATTTACTCTTGTTTGTTTACTTTTTTTTATTTTAGTTTAGAATTTACCAGCTTTGCATACTTGCATGCCATGTAGTTACTTTCTTGCATTTTGCGTAATTTTCAAAAAAGAATTGCTCTTTTTGCCATGCATTTCGTATCATGTAGATTTTTGGTAATTTTTGCACGTTTTAGCTAGGATTTGCTTGTTTACTGCTTTAAGTTCAATAATATAGGCTTAGATGTGATTGAAGGCAACTTGGCACCGTTTTGGCCAATTTTTCCCAAATTTGAGATTTCTTGCCTAAAAGTTTATTTCGACCCAATATCTACTATTTGGATTAAAAATGATGACCTTTGATAAATGCAAGTGATTATCATTGTTTATTGCTAAATGGTATCAACTCTTGACATTTTACATGTGCACCACCTCTCTTATGTTTGTGAATGTTTTGGTTGAATTATAACTTGGGCAATCTATGAGCTCTTAGTGCCTTGTTGGGGAAGGTTGGAGAGAAATGGGGTGTTTTGCTGATGAAAAAGGGTGGAATCTATAGATTAAGGTAGTGGAAATGGTGGGGGATTGATTGGAGATGGATTGGGGTGATTTGGTGGAGATTCAAGGGTGGTGGAGTAACTGGGAGGCATTGCATGGCTGCCGTTTAGGGAGAACAATTGTGGTTCTAGTGGAATGGGAAATAGAATTGAGTTGTGATTTTTGCAAAACACTGACTTAAGTGTTGGAGCTGGGTTGCAGCACAACCATACTATGCGGCACGGACATGGTGGCTTGCTCGCTACATGACCATGGTGCCCCACATGGCCGTTCTAAGTGGGTGGCTACATGGCCGTGCTGCCTTGCACAGTCGTGGTGGCTCTGTTCTTCAATTTAAACTTCTTTGGTTTTTTTTCTCGATTCCCATGTTGATTATAAATGCACCACCATGGATGTTCCATGTCACTATAGATGTGGTGAGTACTATGGCTGTTTATTTCAACTTGAATCTCATCAAACATCAAATCTTTATTCCAAAATGGTTTTTCATTGATAACTTGCCAAAATTTCATCTACTTTTCTTCATTTCACCCTATTTTCACCTGCACATCTTAAAACTAAACAAAAAATATTAAAAACAAATGTGTGTGTGTGTTTTCTTGGAAAAGTGTAAAACAAAGCACAAGTATCAAAAATGGAAGGTTGGGTGAAAATTTCCCAAACCTAGGTGGGTTGCCTCCCACAAGCGTTGAGTTTCATGCCTTCACCTAGGCTTCTTGGAGATTCTTCAAACATTCATCCATTTGGCATCCTCATGTACCCAATCTTGTGATAGATACATCTCTCATTTGCATTCGACCTATGTTCCTCATCCCTTTGATCACCAAAGTTGTCATCAAATCTTTCATCTTGACCTTCTTCTCCCGAATGACCAATCAGACTCTTGAAGTGACCATATCCAATATCCTCATCTCGAACTCGCCGATTTGATGACTTGTATATGTTGATCTTTATCTTCATGTCCATGAAAGATATTGTCATTATGCCATTGCGAACATGTATCTCGGCATCAGCTGTGAACAAGAATGGTCTCCCTAAGGTGATGGGGATCTTCCTATCATCCGGCTCCATGTCAAGAACAATGAAATCGGTCGAGAACTCTGCTCCTCTTTCCTTGTCAATCATCACCAAGACATCATCCACTCATCCTCTAGGCACTTTGATGGAGCAGTCCGCCAATTGGAGAGTGCAATGTGCCAGTTTCAACTTGCCTAAACCCAACTCAACATAGACATTATATGGCATCAAATTCACACCGAATCCCAAATCAAGTAGGGATTTTCCTATTTGATGTCCCCCAATGTAGTTGGGTATGATTGGGGCTCCTGGGTCTTTCCTTTTCTTGGGGAGTGAGTGCTAGAGAATAGAGCTCACTTGTTCAATCAACTTCACTTTCTTTGGAATTCTCATCGTTGAACTTCTCTTCACATTGCATAAATTATTCAAAAACTTGTCATATGATGGAATTTTCTTGATAGCATCCAAAAACAGAATATTGACCTTCACTTGGAAAAACACTTCAAGAATGTCAACATTGTGCTTTTGTCTCCTCTTTCCTTCTGGTGGCTCATGTAATGCTTCAATGAATGGTGGCTCACTTGCCTTGGCGTTTCTAGCATCAACATGAGGTGGAACACTAGGGATGGTGGGACTTGCAAATGGAGTATGAGGTGGATTACATGGTATCCCGGAATCAACAGAATGTATCACAGAATCATCTTTGACAATTTCAATCATAGTATCACCACTTGGATGTCTTTGCTTTGCTTTATCAACCTTTCTTTGACTTGTGGGCTACTAAAGAGATTTCCCACTCCTTAGAACTATTACAACACTTCCTTTCTCATGGTGGAGAGGGGAAGCTAGTTGTGGTTGTGGAGGAGGTGGAGGTGGTACTTGGTATTGAAATTGAGGTGGAGGGGAGAATTGAGGTTGGAAGGTGAATTGTTGAGAAAATGGTGGTGATGGAGGGGGATCTGGTGTATAAGGCTTGGGATCGCCTTGAAAGTGGTATATGGGTTGCACTTGCATGGGAGGTGGACTATAGAAAACTTGTGAAGAGGGCATTAGTCCACTTGCTTCATTGAAGCTCAAGATGGGTTTTGAAGACAATTTTTCTTCTTGGAGAGCAATTATGGAAGATAGCTACTCTATCCTCTCCTCAAGCCTTGTCATTTTCATTTGTATATCATTAATGCTCTTTATCCTAGAGAGGACCTCTTCCACAAACCTTGAGCTATATCTTGTATTTTGTGGCTCTTGGTAGCTATAGGAGTGAGGTTTCTTCTTTTCTTCACCATAAAACTCAATCAAATTGATTGGGTGCAAGGAACATTTGTCTCCTGGTTCTTCATGAAGCTCATTGTGTCACTAAGAATCTTCATCACTTGCGGGCTTGAGTCATTATGAGTAGGAGGTGTCACATCAAAGGCATAGTCCCCTGTCATTCATCATGCTAAAATCTCAAATTCTTGATCCATTAGCCAGTTGCTCAAACAAAGGTCATATCTCCTCATGTGGCCTATCCATGAAAACTCCTCCACAAGAAGAATCCACCATATCTTGGTCCTTTAGAGATAGACCGGAGTAGAATGATTGAACTAGTTGCCATAAAGGGATCTCACAGTGTGGGTACTATCTCAAAATCTTCTTAAATCTCTCTCATGCATTGTGGAACTGCTCATTGCCCATTTGACTAAAACTTGTCACGACACGCCGCATTTGGGTTAACCTTGTTATAGAGTAGAATTTCCTTAGGAAGGCATTCTTCATTGCTTCCCAACTCATGATGTCCCTTCTAGAATCATACTAATCTTTGGCTTTATCTTTGAGAGAGAAAGAGAACAAGGTCAATCGGATTGTATCATCACTAACTGTCGGCGTCCTGAAGGTGGAGCATACTTCAAGAAAGGAGTCCAAGTGCTTTTAGGGGTTCTTACACTCTGAGTCATAGAAGATGGTCAAGATCTCAAGAAGATATGGAGGGAAGGAGAATTTCTCCCCTGGCATTTGATCAACCCTGCTAGCAATTGGTGATTTGTAGTTGTTAGGCATGAAGTAGTCTTGAAGTAGCTTGTGGGGTGTATTTTGGCCTTCCATCCTTTTTTCCCCTGAGTGGCTTGTCACATGCACAAGGCACAACCAAACAAAAGAGAACAATTTAGAAAACCAATATGCACAAAGAATGTAAAGAATAAAGAATAAATAATAGCAATGATGAGGGCAGTAGGAAAAGTCAATGAAAAACTAACTAGCTAGGTCGAGCGCCTTTTTCCTCAGAAACAGCTCTAGAGAGCTTAGTGCTCTCCTGCCAATGGCATTACAAACTACTCAATTGAGACTTGAATAGATGCAACTCCACAGATAGGAGCACACGGTGGATTCACTTAAAAAATTTATAAGGACCTACACAGACACATCTACATTTACTAAAATGATATCCCGCAAGCGCATGGCACGTCATAGTATAGGTAAGGTGGCAAGTATAGGGTTGATACATAGGGAGAAAAAGGGGTACTAGATCTAGGTTAGTTTTTTGGCGCTAAGTTCCTACTGTGGAGTCTAGGGTTGAAAGTTTAAATGTTGTTTTGATTGTTAAACTAAGTTGAGCAAGATAGAAATACAAGCAAGAACAAAACCTAAGTTAACCCTAGACAATTAATTCTACTAAGTAGGAAAAGGCAAGGCAAGGTAAGAAAATAATAAACTACACTAAGGCAAGCAAGATGAGAATTAAACTATACTAGACTAGCAAATAGAGTAAAAGAACAAGTAAATACCTAATCTAGCAAGAACAAAGCAAGAATAGGGAAAGAAGCTAACTAAGAAAGGAAAGACCTAACTAAGCTAACACTAGCAAGGAAAGACCTAACTAGATTGTTTGGGGGATGCACTTGTCAATTAGGTTGGGTGTGACATGTGAACATAATGATATCATTTAGATTACCAAACCAAACAATAAGTTAGAGCCTAATGAATTGCCCTAGACTACTAACTAGCCATGGGTATGCTATGTTGTGTATAGGGGAACTAGTCCCTAACACCTCCTACTACCCTTACGAGGATCAATTGGGTTAGGGTCTAGGTGCAAAACAATTGGAGTCTAAAAAATCCTAGGTTTCTAGGTTAAATGATTTTAGGATGATTAGTAGATGATACTAGTAATGGGAGTGGAAGTGAGGTTTTAGGCCTCCCATCACTCACATTCTAGCCTTCAGAAAGCTCCATGCTAAGCACACCAAATTCATCTAAACTAGCTACTTAGATCTATCAACTAGGGTTAGGAGAATCAATTATAATGTAGGAGGATGGGTAGCTAGTTGGGGATCCAAGAATTAGACCTATGAGCAAATTCAAAAATTCACACATACAAGAAATTTTCCTAAATTCCTAGGTGATTTCAAGCACAAACTAACAAGCAATTCATGAAGAGTGGAATATAAATAGAACATAACAATTAGCAAATGAAATTAAAATGTTTACGTATCATTTTCCCCCAACATGGTATCAAAGTGACATTTTTGATCCCACACAGTCCACCCAAGGGGCCTAGTTATTCATGAAAATAGAAAATACAAAAAAGGGAAGAGAAAGAGGAAGAAGTAGCCAATGGAGCTCAGTGTAGATGAGTGAATCCTCCTCTCCAGTTGCTGCAAGGTCGACCTTATCCTTGTTCTTGGATGGAATGGTGTGGAATGATGGTGGGAAGTGGATGGAAGGCTTGGAAATGAGGGCTTTGGTGGTGGAAATAGAGAAATGGAGTGAAATGGAGTGAAATGGAGTGGAATGGCTAAGGAGAGAAAATGGGGAGTTAGGAAGTGGTAGAATGTATCTAACCTCGTGATGGAGGTGCCACCTAGGTATATATAGGTTTGGGGGAAGTACTAGGTCAAGTAGGGGTAGTATGGGAAATGCAGTGCAAAAGTAGCTAGGTTTTTGTAGGTAGCACGGTCGTGGTGGTCACCACGGTCATGCTGGGGAGGGGTGAGAATGATTGTGGTGGATAGGAATGACCGTGGTGAGAAATGGTGAAAAGCATAGGGAATAGGTTGATTTTGTACTGAAGGTGGCACGGCTGTGGTGGTCACCACGGCCGTAGTGGGGCTAGGGTAGCACGGCCTTGGTGGTCACCACAGTCGTGTTGGCTCCAAATGTATAGCATGTTCTTTGCTCCACGGCCATTCTGCCTCTGCTCTCACACGGTCGTACAAGGTGGCACGACCGTTCTGGGTCAGTTCACCATGACCTTTCTGGGTGGCACGGTCGTGGTGATTCTAGCTTTGCTTGAGGATGACTCTGTTGATTTGCAAGTGTACTAGCATGGCCGTTCTATGGTACCATGGTCGTGTTGGTCTCTGGATCAACACTTTGACTAGTTTCTTTGGATTTTCTTAGACATCTTTACTTCAATGAATCTTTGGCCACTTGGGGTAGGTTAAGGGAGCATCAGACTTCACTTTAGGCCTCTCTAAGGGTAGAGAAACCCTAGGATCACTTTTTCTCTCTCTCTTCCATCAAGCATGGTCCAAATGCCTGAAAAACATGCAAAAAATGTCTGCATTATATACAAATATGCATATTAAGGGAAATAACATGCAATCTAATAGGTATAGATGTGATTGAAGTGCAATAAGACACAAGACGAAACCCTAAAATAGGGATGAATCTGTATGTCATCCACATACAATATGAGGAATACAATCATACTCCTACTGACCTTCTTGTAAACACATTGTTCATCTTCATTTTGACTAAAGCCAATCTCTTTAATTGTTTTGTCAAATCAAGGATTCCAGTTCTGTGATGCTTGCTTCAACCCATAGATTGATTTTTGTAGCTTACAAACTTTATTTTCATCCTTTGGATTTATAAAACCCTTGGTTTATGTCGTATACACATTTTCAAGAAAATTCCCATTAAGGAATGCAGATTTTAAATTCCATCTACCAAATCTTATAGTCGTGAAAAGCTCCAATATCAAGCATGATTGTGATCGACTTAATCATGGAAACTAGAGCAAAAGTTTCATCATAGTCAACACCTTGTTTGAAATCCATTGCAACCAATTGACCTTTGTAAGCTTGTACATTACCATCCACATTAGTCTTCTTCTTGAAAAGACCCACTTGCACCCTATGGGTTTTACCCCTTCGGGTGAATCCACCAAGGTTCATACCTTGTTAGTGTACATGGATTCCATCTCAGATCTCATGTCTTCTTGCCACTTCTCAGGTTTTAGTCCCTTAATATCTTCTAGGTAGGTAGTTGGCTCATCATCAATGACCAATTCATTGCCTTATTGAGTCACAAGATAACCAAATCTTTTTGGCTCAAGGTGTCTCCTACTAGATCTGTGAGATTCATGTGTACTTAAGGAATTTGAGATTCCAAAATGGTTTGTGACTCTCTATGTTCCTCTTGTACCTTTACAGGTTCAATGATTTCTTGTTGGTCTCAAACTTCTTTGATAAGCTATAATGGCAAGCATGATCTTAATGGACTTAACCATGGAAAATGGAGAAAAGGTTTCATCATGTCAACACCTTGAACTTGTCTGAAATCCTTTACATCCAATCTTCCTTTGTAAGTGTGTACATTACCATCCATGCCAATCTTCTTCTTTAAGACCCACTTGCACCCTATGGGTTTCACCCCTTCAGTTGGATCCATCAAGGTCCATACCTTGGTGGTGTACATGGATTCCTTCTCAGGTCTTAGGGCCTCAAGCAATTTATCATATAAGTCCCTTAACAACTTCTAGATAGCTTTTTGGCTCATCACCAATGATCAACTCACCACCTTCTTGAGTCACTAGATAACCAAATATATATATATATCTCAAGGCATGTCCTACTAGATCTGTGAGTTCCTATGTACATGAGGAATTTGAGATTCCACAATGATTTGTGACTCTCTATGTTCCTCTTGTACCTCTATTGGTTCAATGCTTTCCTATTAGTCTCAAACCTCTTTGAGTTCTACTTTCCTCCCATTAATTCCTTTGGAAATGAATTCACTTTCTAGGAATACAACATCTCTGGAAACAAACACTTTGCTTTCAGATGGAGTATAAAAGTAGTATCCTTTAGTTTCCCTAGGATATCCAACAAAATAACATTTATCGGATATGGGTCCAAGCTTTTTGGGAAACTGCTTTCTCACATAAGCTTTACATCCCCAAATATTCATATAAGACACATTAGGATGTTTCCCATACCATATATCATATGGTGTCTTTTGTATCGATTTAGATGGTACACAGTTTAGTGTAAATGTTATGGTTTCAAGAGCATAACCCCAAAAGGATGTTGGAAGTTCACAAAAACTCATCATTGATCGTACAGAATCTAGGAATGTATCATTCCTTCTTTCTGATACACCATTGTGTTGTGGTGTTTCAGGTGAAGTCCATTGTACTACAATACCATGGTCTCATAGAAGGTCCTCAAACTCCTACCTTGTGTATTCTCCACCTATATTAGAATGAAGTGCCTTGATACTTTTACCAAGTTGATTATGTACTTTGTTCATGGAATCCTTGAAATTTTCAAAAGGTTCTGACTTATGTTTCATCAATTAAACATAAGCATGCCTACTAATGTCATTTGTGAAGGTAATGAAGTATGGATACCCACATCTAGCATTTGTTCTCAGAGGGACACATACATCAGTATGTATGAGTCCTAATAGATCACTAGCCCTCTCATTGTTACCAGTGAAGGCAGTCTTTGTCATCTTGCACAACAAACAAAACTCACATATCTCCACTGATTCGAACTGAAAAGAGTCCAGATGATCATCTTTATGGAGTCTAGATATGTGATTCTCATTGATGTACCCTAGATGACAATGCCAAAGATATGTTTTTTTTGGGTTATCGAGTTTTTAACTTTTTAGTATTTATGAACATTTTGTTGGATCTAAGGGCTCTAGAGGGGAGTGAATAGAGCTACAAAATTTCTCACAAAACAGATTAGACCTTCAAATTATATTAATTAGGAGCAAAATCTTAATGGAAATTTGAAGTCCTATCTAACAAGCATATCAAGGATGAGAGAGATTGATAGCAAGCACTAGATAAAGGGATGTAGAGTGGTTCCAAACTTCAAACTAGAAGTGAGTCACTCCACTACCTAGAGAGGTCAGCCTCTAGGACTTTGCAAGTGCTTTTCTCTATTATATCACCACAGAGATTTACAGCAATAGACCACCAAATGACTTACCCATTCAACCACAAGGAGATCTCCACCTTAACAAGGAACTTACCCACTTAGATTGAGTCTTCAACCTTCACCTAGGTCTTACCCACTAGAGCTCAAGTCTTCCGCCTTAAAGGACTTTTCTTCTCCTCTTGGATCTTTAGCCTTTGCCTTCTCCTTCACTTGGAAAATATCACCACCTCTTCATCAACCTTGAAGAGGACTAGCTACAACTCCTTCTTCACTCGATGGAGCTTGCTTCAGCTTTTCTTCATGAGAGAAGGGGATAGGGAAGTAGTGGAAGATTGAGAGCTTTACATGTACAAAGGTGGAGCTCTCTTACAATAATTCTAACACACTCACAAATCATGAAATGATGTGTAAACTAGAGAGAGAAAGGGGCTCAAGGGTGGTAGCACACTCAACTATAGCAAGGACCTTGTATGTAGTGAATGAGCAACCTTAGAATGAACTCCAAGTGGTCCTATTTATAGCTGGGGGTGCTCCCTTGAGTTGGGAAACACTTAGGGCTGAAATATAGCTATTTTTGCTCGAGGCAACATATCTATTTTCATCGAAATGAGTCACCAACGGTTAGAATCTATTTTTTTGCATTTTCTGTATAGTACATTCGGTCGAGTATCAATAAAGGTAACTTGACCGATCGGCTAAAAGACAAACCAAAATTTTAAACTATCAGTCGAGTTTGTCCTGGGAAACTCGGTCGATCAGTTAAAATCACATATGGTCAGTAAGTCGTTCGGTCAAGTTCTATGAATGCACAACTGGACCGATGCACATATCAGAAAACTGATCCAAAGGATCGGTCCAAATTGTAACTCGACCAATCAGTAGTCTGTGATCAATTTTCTAATGTGATTAAAAAGTGATTAAAACTTGGTACTAAGTGTCCCACATATTTTTCTCATCTTAGTTACAAGTCATATCATTAATACAAGTGATTAGAAAATTCTTCTAAGGTCGTTTGAAGGGATTTTCTTATTAGCACACTTGAATTGCTTTTGACTTGAACTTTGACAAGCTAGGGCTTGTGTAAATTGATTCTTTTCATGTACCTAAAACATGAGATCAATCTTAAATGCACATATTAGATCCATAAGAATGGAATGTTTGAGTCACTATCAAATATGGACAATGCATAACCTCTAGGTCAACATTCTCCCCCTTTTTGACAATGACAAACCATTCCTCAAACATATTGAAAAGAATATTGAAATTATACCTTTGCCTTGTGAATTAGGGGGATCAAGATTTGAACAATGTGAATTGCTCCCCCTCAATCTATGCTTACTTTAACCTGTGTAGTTACTCTTTATACACAAAGCAATATAACATACATGTACTATATGGTCCTTTAGCAAGTCACATGATAAAGCATATAATGAACAAGAAAAGGATCACATAAGCAATAAATGGCAATATGATTGAGTTTCAAGACATTGAATTTTCTCTCCCCCTTTTGACATTATCAAAAAGGAAGGGGGTAGAAGAGCATACAAAAAGTTTTCTGCAAACACAACCAAGCAGATATTCAAACATGCAATCTCATAACATATATCAAACAGAGATGAGAGAAACACACAAGCTAGGTCATAATCAAAATATGGTGAAATATGGCACCAACTCATAATATGTAACTGATCAAAGAGTAAGAGTGCACAGAAGATAGATTACAACTCATGAAGCTTGTTCTCATAAAAACAACTACAAGTGAGAAACTATGAAAACTAAAGATAAAATAGTACATCTCATATCATGTGCCCAGATGTTTGTAATACAAAATAGCCTAGAAAGATATATATGATCAACAAACTAGACTAAAAACTAAGAACATCTAGACATCTAAGCTATATATGTCCACAACATCATCATCATCTTTGGCATCAGGCGCGTAGTCATCGTCTTTGTCTGAAGGTGCAGTAGCAACACCTTCATCACCGGAGTCACCACCAGAGCCTTCAGAGCCATCGCCATCATCCTCACCATCACCAACATCCTCATCAGCATCAACAGTCTTGGCATCAGCCTGGTCAGGCATATCCTCATGCACAGAAGGACTGAAGCCACGACCGGGCCAACAAGCATTCTACTCATCCCAAGTCATACCAAGAGCATAAAGCTCATTAGCCTGAGGGAAGGAGGGAGCAGAATCACCCAAACTGGAAAGTAGAGTGGCCAAGGGGCCAGCAGGTAATGGTAGGAAGACAGGAGCAGGTCCACTAGTAGCAGAGGGTGTGGGAGTAGCAGCGGAAGGCTCAGGTGTAGGGTAGAAGTGATTGTATGCATATGATGCATAATCACTATCGGGGTATGGTTGGAAGGTGGGGTATGGGTCTGCATAGGATAAGTACATGTTAGACATGATTGAACATAAATCTTGGTGCAGATGCTCATGGACCTGGAGGTTGTATGCCTATTGGTGTATCATATAACCCATGAGGGCTTCATTAGACACACGGAACAAGGCATGGCTAAGTCAGGTAGGCTGAGGAGGTGGACGAGCTCAGGTTGAGGTAGGTGTAGATGAGGCAGAGACAGAGGGTGAGGCATCAGGGCGGTGGAGGAAAGGATAGGCATAGATTTCTGAATGGTGGTCTCACTAATATACACTCCCTTCCTGGCAGGTCTGTAGTGGAAGTCAGAGAAGAGTGATTTCTCAGCGACAAACTAGAAAAGACCACATATCAGGGCAGGATAAGGAGGATGGGTGCCATGGGTGTTCTTTCCAGAGTCAAAGCAATTCATGTGGTGGAGGATATATCTAGACTACTTGACTCTGACATTCTCTAAGATGCAGTACATTATCACCACAGTGTTCTCTGCAATATCTGTTTGGTTTTTCTTTGGGTGGATGTTGATGTTGACTACTAGGGCTAATATATGATTCTTGAGATCTAAGTAGGAGGAGGGTAGGGTGCTCTTATTCTTATAGGGAACGTCAGGTTTCTTTAGATAGTGATGGATATCGGGAAGAGTGATCTCATTTTGCTTGTAGAAACCTTCTGGGTCCAACAGGTCAAAATACTCACCATAATCCTTACGCTAGGTATCATTCTCATCGATCCTAAAAAGAAGATGTTCAGGATATCCTATGAGATTTGGAATTTCTTCCTGGCGATCATAGAAGTAAGGATAACTTGAGTATTCGGAGGGGGTACAAGGGGGTCGTAATTCCAATGCAAATTTACATAGAATTCGTAAATTGCTTTCGTGCTTAACATAGAATTGTGAAAGCAATCACGCTCGATAGCCAGGGTATATAGGTGTTGAACAGAAAGCAATCTTGCCACTTGATCGATGAAATATTAATGCTTAGGGCTAGGCTAAAAAGGGGCTCTAAAAGGAAAAGGACTCCCTAGGAAGAAGGTCCTTATACTAATTTACAGCCTCAATTGAGACAAAGAGGGTCGCATCGAACAGAATCAAGTGGGAAGAAGAGGAGGAGGATGGTGCATTGCTAGGGGTGGGTCTCTTTCTTCTATGAGAATCCATGGAGGCAAAAAGAGAGAGAAGAAGAGATCAAACACACAAACCACTCCACCAAAAACATTCACAGGACTAGGTTGAGCAAGGGGGAAGGTCTAGGAAGGTCTCCCTAGGTTGGATTAGGGCTAGGTTAGGGAAGGGAAGGTTTGGGGTTGAGAGCTTAGGACTAGAAGGAGAGGAATTAGTCGATTATTCTCTAGTTGAGAGGGAGAATATTCGGTCAAATCCAACTTAAGTTGGCTTCATCCCACCGATCGTTCGAGTTATGTGAGGTGGAAACTTGACCGATTAGGGCTAGGTTAGGGAAGGGAAGGTTTGGGGTTGAGAGCTTAGGGCTAGAAGGAGAGGAATTAGTCGATTATTCTCTAGTTGAGAGGGAGAATAGTCGGTCGAATCCAACTTAAGTTGGCTTCATCCCACCGATCGTTCGAGTTCTGTGAGGTGGAAACTTGACCGATTGGTCATTTTTAAAAAAGCTCTCGGCCATGGATCGGTCGAGTTTGTCCTGAGGAAACTCGAGCAATGGTCAACATGACCAAAAACCATCAAACTTAATTTCTAGCCATTATTAAATTTATTTTTCAAGTCCATTATGTATATTAAACATACTTAGGCACATATCACTCATCATTGGGTACTATTTTGCGATAAAACAAGTGTTTGCAAAAAATACCCAAAAATAAGAGAAAAACAAGGCAACATGAACATGAGAAACCAATTTTAAGCATATTAGCACTCAAAGATGATCAAGATAGATGCAAAACATATAGGATAGATGACTACTAGCTAGAAGGCATATCAAATTCATTCAAAGTAGTTATAAGCAATTTTGATCCAATTAAATTAAATTGCTCTCTAGCTAGAGGTATAGTGAAAATGTTTGCCACCTGATTTTCTGTGTCCACATGCATGATATAAATATCCTTCTTGGCAATGTGATCATGAATAAAGTGATGGAAAACCTATATATGTTTAGCTCTACTATGCAATATAGGATTGTAAGATGAGTTAATTACACGAGTATTATCACAATAGATAGGAGAAGCATCAAAATGAATGTTAAAGTCTTGGAGCATTTGATTCATCCATAGGACATGGGCACAACAAATCCCAATTGCAACAAATCATCCTCGGTGGTTGATAATGCCACGGTGCTATGTTTCTTGGACAATTAAGACACCAAGCATGGTCCTAGGAGGAAATAAGTGCCACTTGTGCTTTCTATCAATCAAGCAGCCTGCATAATCGGCATCACTATAGGCAGTAAGAGTAAAGTCCCTTTACTTGGGATACCATAGTTTAAAATTTTGAGTTTTAGATAAGTACCTTAGAATCCTCTTAACAACTATAAGATGATATTTCTTAGGATATGATTGAAATATAGCACACAAGCCAACACTAAACATTATGTCAGGTCTAGAGGTAGTTAAGTAAAGTAAACTTCCAATCATACCTCTATAGAGCTTCTTGTCTACATTTTCACCTTCTTCATCTTTATCAAGTTTGGCGGTGTTTGACATTGGTGTGTCCATCAGCTTGTTATTCTCCATCCCAAAGTGCTTAAGTAGTTCATTGGTATGCTTGATGTGGTTGATGAAGTTCCCATATTTTATTTGTTTGATTTGAAAGTCGAGGAAGAATGTGAGCTCACCCATCATACTCATCTCGAATTCACTCTGCATAAGATCACTAAATTATTTGCAAAAATCAAGGTTAGTTCTGCCAAAAATGATATCATCAACATATATTTGAATGATAAGAAAATTGTTAGAAGTGTGCTTTAGAAACATGGTAGAATCCACTTTGCCCATAATATAACCATGATCTAACAAAAAGTTCTTTAATTTATCATGCCAAGCCCTTGGTGCTTGTTTGAGTCCATAGAGAGCTTTTTGCAACAAATAAACACGGTTATGTAGACTATCATGTTCAAAACCCAGAGGTTGTGCAACATACACTTCCTCCTCAATTGTGCCATTCAAAAACACACTTTTAACATCCATTTGATACAAAAGAAAGTTTTTATGACTAGTAAAAGCAAGCAACATACGAATGGACTCAAGTCTAGCTACATGTGCATATGTTTCATCAAAGTCAATACCTTCATGTTGATTAATATAGCCTTGAGCCACTAACCTTTCTTTGTTTCTTACCATTTTACCGCTTTCATCTAGCTTGTTGCGGTAGACCCATTTGGTGCCAATGATCTTTCTATCACTTGGTCTTGGCACAAGGGTCCAAAATTTGTTCTTCTCAAATTATTTGAGCTCCTCTTACATAGCTAGGATCCATTCTTCATCCCCAAGATATTCCTTGACATCTTTAGGCTCTAGTTGTGAGATGAAGGCATTGTTGGCTTATTCTTTGTTGAATGTAGTCCGCGTCTTCACTCTCTCAAATGGATTACCTAAGATCAGCTCCTTAGGATGATTCTTTGCAAACTGGGGAGTTGGTTCTTTTCATCATCTTTTTCTTCTTCTTGAGCAACCACCTCTTTTCCCTTTTGGGTGATGTTGAGTTCTTTAAGGATAGGAATTACTTCATCTGCAACATCATCATTTGAAACAATATCTTCGGGAATAGAGGGGTTAGTCTCAATAAACATTACATTAATATATTCTTCTACCTTAGCAAGATCAACATTATAAACTCTATATGCCTTGCTAGTAGTGCTATAGCCAAGAAAGAAAGCCTTATATGATTTTAGAACAAACTTGTCGAGAGAATATTTCATATTCAAAATAAAATAAGGACATCTAATAACATGGAAATACTCGATAGAAATCTTCCTACCACGCCATAGTTCATAGGGGGTTTTGTTAAATGAGGGATGAGTGAAAATACTGTTTTGCACAAAACAAGAGGTACTAACAGCTTCAGCCCAAAACTTCTTAGGAGTATTAAACTCAAGAAGCATGATCCTAGTCATCTCCTGTAGAGACCTATTCTTCATCTCTACAACCCCATTTTATTGAGGTGTTTGATGTGAAGAAAAGTTGTGTACATAACCTGATTCTTGACAAAAATGCTCAAAAAGCTCATTTTCAAATTCTCCCCCATGGTCACAATGGATGGAAACAATCTGGAAAGAAGCTTCATTCTCAACTCATTTGCAAAAACTAGAGAAAACATCAAGTGTATCACTCTTTGAAATGAGAAAGAAGTTCTAAGTATATCTAGAGAAATCATTAACAATAACAAGGCAATACTTGGAACCACAAAGCGATTGTATTCTCATTGGTCCAAATAGATCAATATTAAGAAGCTCAAGAGCTCTCTTAGTGCTAATGACTCCTTTGTATTTGAAGGAGGACTTGGTTTGCTTTCCTTGTCTACAAGGTTGGCATTCTTCATCCTTTTCAAAATCCAATTTAGGAAGTCCCTTGACTAAGTCCTTTTTGCTCAAATTCTTTAATTGATGCATATTTACATGTCCAAGCCGGCAGTGCCAAAGAGAAATATCATTCGAGTTGGCTACAAGGCATCTACCAACCATAGGCTTACTAGAGTTAAGAACAATAATATAAAGGTTACCACTTCTAGTTCCCTTATATATAACTTTGTAGGTGAGGGAATCTAGAATCAAACATTCAAAAGTAGTAAATAGTACATGGTAACCATTATCAAAAAGTTGATTGACACTTATTATATTGGAATGTAGACCATCCACAAAAAGAACATTCGTGATGCATAAGGATACACCTACATCACTCTCACCTTTGACTTTACCTTTCTTGTTGTCCCCAAAGGTGACAGATCCTCCTTTCTTCTTTGTAAAATTGTTGAAATGGATTACGTCACTGGTCATGTGTTTTGTGCAGCCACAATCAACAATCCATCTATCTTTTCCCTACAAGAAAGGAGAATTTCGGTTCCCAACTCAAACTTTGGGATACAGAGTTATCTTGGGGACCCATTTCATCTTTGGGTTGGTCCCCTTAGGCTTGTAAGGATAATAAGTGGAATAGTGATCATCACATTTGCAATAAGAACAAATCATAAGATTCTTAGTTCCTGAAGATTCTCCTACAAAGAAATAGATCTCCTTGCTCTTTGTCTTACCTTTGGACTTACTCTTGCCCTTTGAGACTCCCCCTACAAATCCCAAACCACTAGTACCACTTTGTTGGGTAGAATGATCAAGGATTTCATTTAGGGAGTTCTTCCCTTTGAGGAATTTTCTACAGGGATACTCTCAATCTATGGTTACCATTATTCAAAGAAACAATAGTAAAAGATAAACTAGATATGTCATCCCTAGCATGCACAAGATCATCCCCAAGACATAAAGCTTTAGTAAGATATGAATCCTTTTCAAGAGAGATAGCAGAAACATTAACACTGGGCAACAAAGGTCTAGAAGATATATAGATCATTTACTTGACTAAGCAACCTAGAATTTTCAGATTTTAGCATTTGAATCTCTTTGAGATAAACATCTCTCTCTTCTCTATGAGTGTCAATAAGCAACTTAAATTCAGAATTTTTAGTTTTAAGCTATTCAAGTTCTTTTAGGCAATTTTGGTTCTCTTCCTTAATATTTTCAATGTTCTTAAGGTAGATACCATTCTAAACTTCATCCCCATTATAGTGGAGTTCAAGATCAAGGTATTGCCCTTGAAAATTATCAATACTCTCAAGGTTGATTTTCTCATTCAATTCCGAAATTTCAAGCTTAGCATAAAGATCATCAATGATTTTTCCTAAACATTTTCTTTTAGATTTACATTTAGCAAAAGAAGAACGGGTAGTAACAAGCATGTCAATAATAGCTTCTTTAGGAAATTCATGAAAACTTACCTCACTTACCTCACCAATGTCTTCACTTATAGAAGCCATGAGAGCAAGGTGGCACTCTCCATCTTCTTTGAAGCTAGAGCAGCTTGAAGATTAAGCTTCCCAAGTTGCATGAGCTGCTTGTGTCTCTTTTCCTTCTTATACTTCCTCTTGTGCTTTCTCTCCTTATTGTAATCCTCTTATTTCCTTGAGCTTCTCTTGTGGTGAGACTTTTTTGACTTTGGGCATTCACTCCTGTAGTGCCCCTTTTGACCACACTTGTAGCATCTCGGAGTAGAGGAGGAGGCTTGCTTTCCCTTGAAGTGCTTGTCCTTGGTGTAGTTGGCTTCATGCTCACTAGGGCATTCATCTTCACTAGAGGAGGGGGAAGAAGTCTAGAAAGCAAGTTGTTGTTGAAGGATAACAACCTCTACATGTGCTTTGAATGCACTATCTTTGATCTTCTTGTTTAGCTTCTTCTTCTTGCTTGTCAAGTTTAGGCTCATGGGCTTGAAGATTATCAATAAGTTCTTCAGTTGGGATGTCACCAAGACTCCTCACTTCTTCAATGCAGGTGACATTTGACTCCCATCTCTTTGGAAGAGTTCTCAAGATCTTTGAGTTGATGACACCTCTATCCAAAGTGTTGCCCAAAGCAGACAGCACGTTGATGATGACATTCAGCCTTGAATACATCTCTGCAATGTCTTCTTTCTTTCCCATCTTGAAGTTCTCTAGGAGGCTGCCCAACATGTAGATCTTTTCCTCCTTGACTTTCTGTGTGCCTTCATATGTGATGCATAGCTTGTCCCACATCTCATAGGTAGTGTCCCATGATGACATCTGGTTGAACTTTGTGGGAGGGAGGGCTATGTAGAGGATGCTAATGGCCTTTGCATTGAGTTGAGCCTCCTTGAGAGAAGCTTCACTCCATGTTGCAATAGCTCCAGTTGGATCTTTGTAAGGTGTGACCATCACCTTCCACATATCAAAGTTCATTCCTTGAATGTAGAACTACATTCGTCTCTTCCAATAGAGGAAGTTGGTGCCATCAAAGACTGAAGGGAGCATGCATGGAGAAGTCTCCCTCTAGGTTGAGTGAATCAAGTAGGTTGTCGACCATCTTCTCATCTCATGGGAGATTGTTGGAGAAGATCCTTAGCCCTGATACCACTTGTTGGATCTAAGGGCTCTATAGGGGGATGAATAGAGCTACAAAATTTCTCACAAAACAGTTTAGACCTTCAAATTATATTAATTAGGAGTAAAAGCTTAATGGAAATTTGAAGTCCTATCTAACAAGCATAGCAAGGATGAGAGAGATTGATAGAAAGAACTTGACAAAGGGATGTAGAGTGTTTCCACACTTCAAACTAGAAGTGAGTCAGTCCACTACCTAGAGAGGTTAGCCTTTAGGACTTTGCAAGTGTTTTTCTCTATTATATCACCACAGAGATTTACAATAATAGACCACCAAAGGACTTATCCATCCAACCACAAGGAGATATCCACCTTAACAAGGAACTTACCCACTTAGCTTGAGTCTTCAGCCTTCACCTAGGTCTTACCCACTCAAACTCAAGTCTTCCGCCTTGAAGGACTTTTTTTCTCCTCTTGGATCTTTAGCCTTTGCCTTCTCCTTCACTTGGAGAAGATCACCACCTCTTCATCAACCTTGAAGAGGACCAGGTACAACTCCTTCTTCACTCGATGGAGCTTGCTTCAGCTTTTCTTCATGAGATAAGGGGATAGGGAAGTAGTGGATGATTGAGAGCTTTACATGTACAAAGGTGGAGCTCTCTTACAATAATCCTAACTCACTCACAAATTACAAAATGATGTATAAATTAGACAGAGAAAGGGTCTCAAGGGGTGGTAGCACACTCAACTATAGCAAAGACCTTGTATGTAGTGAATGAGCAACCTTGGAATGAACTCCAAGTGGTCATATTTATAGCTGGGGGTGCTCCCTTGAGTTAGGGAACACTTAGGGCCGAAATATAGACTTTTTGCTCAAGGCAACAGATCTATTTTCATCCAAATGAGTCACCAACAGTTAGAATCACTTTTTTTGCATTTTTTGTACAGTACATTTGGTCAAGTTTCAATAAAGGTAACTCGGCCGATAGGCTAAAAGACAAACCCAAATTTTAAACTATCGGTCGAGTTGGTCGAGTTTGTCCTGGGAAACTCGACCGATCAGTTAAAATTACATTTGGTCAGTAAGTCGTGAAGTCAAGTTCCGTGAATGTACAACTTGATCGATGCACATATTAGAAAATTGATCCAAGGGATCGGTCGAGATTGTAACTCGACCGATCAGCCGTCTGTGATAAATTTTCTAATGTGATTAAAAAGTTATTAAAACTTGGTACTAAGCGTCCCACATATTTTTCTCATCTTAGTTACAATACATATCATCAATACAAGTGATTACAAAATTCTTCTAAGGTCGTTTGAAGGGATTTCCTTATTAACACACGTGCATTGCTTTTGACTTGAACTTTGACAAGCTAGGGCTTGTGTAAATTGATTCTTTTCATGTACCTAAAACCTGAGATCAATCTTGAATACACATATTAGATGCATATGAATGGAATGGTTGAGTCATTATCAAAATATGGACAATGTATAACCTCTAGGTCAACATATTTGTCTTAAGATCTAATAATTAAATACATAGGACATTGGGGAACTGTCATAAAAGATTTCATTTTTTGAAATAGATCATTTACCAATATTTATATGAAATTCATATCATCCTTGTCCATACAAGATTCAAAAATAATGTCTCTATTAATGGCAGGTATAAAATAGTAATTCTTTAACTCTATCACTAGCCTTGTGGGCAGACATAATTTATAGGTTCCAACTACATTGGCAGCAACTCTTGCTCCATTTGCGATGGTGCAGTTCGACCTCGCCCTTTCATAAAGGTCTACTTCTTTTCATATCTTGCATATGTGTGCATATGTGATATCCACATCTAATATCTAGTACCCAAGATGAAGAAGTATATAAATTGATCTCAATAATGTAAATACCTAAAGTGGAGATATATATCCCCTCCTTCTTCTTCCTCAGTTCTTGTAGATAGAGAGGGAAATTTCTCATCTAGTGTCCAAGATGGGGATAGTGGTGACAATTTCCTCCCTTGGTAACTCCTCCCTTTTCTTTGAGTGCAGAAGACTAGGGTTATGTCCAGCTTTAGAACTCTTGTTAGCTTTGACTTTGCCCTTGGATTTCCCTTTTGATCTATTGATCATCATCACATACTTGGGCTTGACCTTCTTCATTAGCGCTTCAACTATTCTCAACATACCAAGTAATTTTGACAATGGCTTGTTAGAATTATTCATGTTGTAGTTCATGACAAACTGACTATATGACTATGTTAGTCATGGCAGAATCATGTCAGTGGACAACTCTTGACCCAATGTAAATCCAAGTATGGGAAGGTTCTCTACATACCCAATAAGCTTGAGCACAAGAGGACCTACTAGATCTCCTTTTGTCATGTTGTATTTGAACATCATCTTGGAGACATCATATCTCTCTTATCTTTTCTGATCTTGGCACATGTTCTTAAGATGTGTTACTATCTCAGTCACGTCCATATTCTCATGTTATCTCTACAACTCATAGTGCATGGAGCATAGCATCATGCATTTGACATCTACAACATCCATAGAGTGTTTCTTGTAAGCATCTTTGTCAGCCTTAGGCACATTGGGAGTGGGTTCATTTGGCCCCGGTGTTTCTAGGACATAGAGATTATGTTCTTGTGTGCGAACAATTCTCAACATCCTAAACCAATCATAGAAATTATTCCCATTCAACTTGCCCTTCTCAAGGATTGATAGTAAGGAAAACATATTGTTTGTCATCATTTGATTTTACAAGAGAAAATTTACAATTTGTCAAAATATTTTTGAATTGATTTGATTAAAATAAAATTTAACAATGCTTAATTAGGCCTTTAATTAACCATTGCTCCCAATATTTTGTTCAAATTGATAACCATGACTTATTAATTAGGAATATTGAATCATACAATCTTTTAGTGAGCCAAGACCCAAAACAATTGATCTATTACCCAGCCAACGTCTATAATCAATTATTAAGGTATGAAACTTTTGCCAATTGCATCTTATGTGATTCTTAGATAGATGGTATCTACAACTCCTTGCAATAGTCATTTGCATGCTTCTAGGTACTTAATCTCATTAAGATCACCTAGTTAATATCTTTTAAAATATAGCATGATAGCCATGCACCCTGCTTGGAAGGCCCACACAACAACCATCACACTTCCACAAGATGTGTTGTGCACCACGCTTGGTGTGCCCACTCATAGTTGATCAAGATTTTCATTTGTGTTTCTTATAGAAAACATACCAGACTTAATATGTTCGTTTGAGAGATTTTATATAATTACATATACAATCCAATCACCACATACTTATAGTATGTATCGTATACATGTTATAACTACAATGAAAACATGTAATAATAAACATAAGCAATGGTTTTGTATGTCCTATTGTAATTCCTTGGAGCCACAAGGAATTACTACCTAAGCTCCACATCAGATGTAGTAACTTGTTGTTGATGATGATGTGTGTTGTAACCAGTTCGAGTCGATCAGTTCAACCCTTAAACTTGTCGGCTGGCCTCCTGGTTGGTCGGTTGGTCTCACGAATCGGTTGTCTGGTCCTTTGCGATGTCGGGACTCCTCCAGCTGGTTAGTTGGACCACCAGTTGATTAGTTGGCTCCTCCTATCATTGGTCTCCACAGTTTCCCAGCTGATCGGTTTGTCTCCTGAACCAGTTGGGTTATCTAGTTTTGAATGTCCTCTTTGCCATAACATGAAATAAAATATATCCTAATCCTATCTAACATATTATGTTTTAATTGGAAAACCTCAACTTACATTTGTGGGGAGCATAGTAAGAAACGAATTAATACTTTTATGTACGAAAAAGAAGAGAGAGGCTTGGTATGCAAACCAAGAAATAAATAGGAACAAACAACCATCCAACCAAGAACAAAATCTCTAGGGTATAGTTCATAACAATACTACCAATCACCATCAAAAAAGATTTTAAGGTGACAAAATCAGCATATGTCTATATATATATATATATATATATATATATATATATATATATATATATATATATATATATATATATATATATATATATATGTGTGTGTGTGTGTGTGTGTGTGTGTGTGTGTGTGTGTGTGTGTTTGTGTGTGTGTGTATGTATACATAGGTTTTGTGTGTGTCATTTAATCAAATATGGACATTAACCATTTAAATATTCACATGTATGTAACAAATAAATAATTAAAATTTAAAATTGATCTCATCGATAAATCTCAAAACATAGTAAATTGACATGGCTCTGATACCACTGTTGGGAAATATGGCATCAAATATGGCACCAGAAACAAAAATGTACTTGCCATATTCCCCATTGAATAGTAAATTGCATCAACAACTATGTGATGGGAAAGAGGGATGCAAGGTTATATCTAGTCCCAGGGCAAGTCCAACGACATTTCCATTGAGGTAGTGTGTGACTTTCTTCAAGTCGCACATAGATGGTTGTCATTGTTGTCCTCCTAGTTGGACACCATGGACAGTGGTTGATAACATCCTTATAGTGGGGCAAGTGCCTCTCGCCTCTAGAGTAATCCACACAGACCATTGAGAACTCCTGTCATTCTAGATGAATAGACACGAAGGAGTTGTCCCTTCTAGTTAATGTGCTAGTGTCAAGTTGCTTTCCCACAATTGTCCCTCCCTTGTTGTTCCTCCCTTTGACGGGTAGAACTTGCTCGGGTTCTCTTGGTTACCCCAACCAGAGAAGACAACAATTATCAGAGCTTATTTTGTATCTAGTAAATGCTCAATATCCCTCTATTTATAAGAGGGTCAAGCTTAGGGTTTCCAATCAGTCTGGGAGTCGAAGAGATGGAATTTTAAGAATTTTTCAGAATCGACAAACATTGAACCGGTCGATTCACCAGTGAATTGCTCAGTTTACACATGAGACGATTGGTTCGATAATTGAACCGTTCATTTCACTATGTTTTCTATTCGCAATTGTTTTGGCAATTAGTATTCAATTAATGCACAACATGACGTCATTGTCAATCCTTGATCCAATCAAATTTATCAACCAAATGGCTAGTTCAGAGCTTGAGTCGATTAGTTCATGCACATGAGCTGATTGGCTCACTTAATGAACTGATCATTTTAGGTTGCCAACTGCCAATTGTTATTTCAATTGAAAACCTAACACTTTCGCCATCAATGCTAAATATCAATAATGAATAAACTCCTAGTCCAAGTGTATTCCTATGTGTGTGACCCTATAGGTTCTAAGTTATGTTGGCAATGAATGTACATAACTAATTTATGACATCATAAGCAATGATTTGTGTCTAACAAGATATTATTTCTACCCAAGTAATTTAGAAAGTCAGAGAACAACTTCATCCTACAATCTATGAGTGGTGTTATGGTGATTTTATAGTTCTTTTGTCTCTGATATTCGAATTGAACTCAAGGAATGGAATCATCATTCTCTTCAATGTTCAATCCATGTTCATTGAATGAGAGCATACTGTCTAAGATATATGTGAACTCAACATCATATATTTATTCACATGTGAATGGCCATGCTTTTCTCAGTTTCTCTTATCAAGTGGTCGGGATATCAAACTCCTATAGGAGGGGCAAATCCCATCTACATCACTCGGAATCAATCCCCATGTATTATAATGCATTCGAACATCACCTTTATGGCAACCCTTATTCAAGGCCACCTTTAACAATGACAAAGTACATCAAACAACATGTGATGAGTGTAGTGATTTCAGGTCCAAGAACCACAATTATCACCATCACTATGAGAGATGATTCTGACTACCATTCAATAGTTTCTATGCATAAATCTCAAGGTGGGTCTACCCGATACACTGTTCTATAGAAAGTATCTATGTGTTTGGTTCGATATCATATAGTATGACTAATGAGATTCTTCCATCAACCAACACACATTCTAGTCTTAAGTTTTATTTTTGTCTTTTTAGACATCTACAATAACAACCGACTAGGGACATAACAAAAAATGTATATATTGTTGATATTTGTATGATCTCATTATTTAGGTCCTCAACCTGAAGACATATGTCATTGAGTAATATCATTCTTTAGACATTAATTATGTAACATCATTATCTCATAATTGAATAAACCAAAATAAATTGGAAGATTGCATTTATTATTAATCAAAATATTTATAAGTTATGCTACAATCATCATATGATTGGCTCCCTGGGCATACCTACCAACACTACACATCTGTGTATACCCATTTGAATCCGAAATTTTACATTGTACATTGTACCCTCTTTATTTTTGTAGTAAAACATCCTAAAATGTAATTATTTCATTTGATTACTCATATTTCCATTTAGTTTTATGACTTTCACATCTAACATTCCTTTTATGAGTTGCATGTTTGATGCCTATCCTTAATGACTTGTCTATTGTTTGGTATCTTCTAGATATAAATTTGATGTCTTTAGTTGCTTGTTGCTTATCCCCTTATTATTGGAAAGTCAAGAAATTATATTATTGTTGACGTATATATCCATATTTCACTTGTTACGTTAAGTTACATGATAGTCTTGGACTAAATTTTGTTTCATACACTATGTCATCTGACTCAACCATACCAAACATGTTCTTAATGTAGTGGAGTTTTATGTATACACTGAAATATCATTTTACTCATTTATGTCCACCCACACTGATGTATCTTGGGTTGGTGGAGGTTTTGGGTGGTTGACAATCAACACACAACACATGCAGATTCGTCATATATTTCAGCATTAAGTTTCTCCGCATTATATGCAATATGTTCACTTGTTTTCTATTGTGTTACTAATTTATTGTTAGTCTTTTATAATGAATATAGTTGTCATGTGAGTTATGTCCCTATTTTAGTTGTGAAATATGTACATTTAGTTGGATTCTAATTTTCTATCATAACGAAACCAATTGTTTTATTATGTTAATTGATATCAACTTATTTGAATTTTGATTATTTCAAGGAATCTAAGGTAACTCTAGAACTGTAACAAATTCTTTGCAGTGGTAAAATCGAATGAGTAACAAATTTACTAGAAAAAAATTTCTTGGTAGCTCATCGATTGTAGGTGTTGGCAACACCAGCCAATATGTAGCAAAGAATGACACATTGATATTTGGGGTTTACTGTGTAGTTGAGAATGATTTATTTGTCAAATTTCATAAGTTAATGTTGTTATTTAAATTGATCAAACGATTTCAGGGAGTGGAAGATGAAAAAAATGTATGGTTTCCATACTAGAGTGCACTTTTGAGTTTATTTGTTCTCTATGGAAGGAGGAACTTTCAAAAGACATTGTATACATATAGATATGTAAAATCATGTGATTGTTACATATTGTCAAAGAAAGTACATGTATGAAAAATGTGGTTCATATGTATGTATAGTTTTAAAACATGGGATACGATATGATGTCTTCCCCATATCATGTACTCTCATATAAATCACTTTATGTTTTAATAAAATGAGATGCCTTTTTTGTATGTATATGTGTCAATTTGTAAAAAAATATATGACCACAAAAATATTAATTAAATTTATATTTTGATTTTTTTCGTTATAGTTATTAATGACTATAAAAGACGTCTATGCTATTTGTTTCCATCAAATTGTTGAAATTGTCAGTATTAGTATTTGTGATGGAATTTAAAGAGATAAGTTTATATTTACTATTCACCTATGCTCTACTCAACATGTTACTTGTGTTATTTATCTCATATTGCTTAACTTTGTTTGTTGTTTTGTTCTCTTATCCTATAAAAGAGAAAGCATAGTACTTAGTTTTACTCGCCTTATAGAAAACCACTCACTATTCTATATGGTATCAAGAGCAACACGATCCCCTCATCCCATCCCCTCCCAACCCTAATGCTTCCCCCACATACCCTAGCCCCCCCCCTTTTTCTTCTTCCATGTCACACATCCCCCTCCCCAACCCCCTGCCTCTACCCTACCCTCCTCTTCCTCCCTTTTTTTTCCTCCTCTCTCACTTTCCTTATTCTCTTCCACCACAACCCCCCAACTGCTACTGCCAACCTACTACCCTATTGTCGCCATCCCCTCTCCTCACCCACCCATTTTTTCCATCTCCCCACCTATGTCGACCCTTATCCAATGTTGTCCCCCACCTACATACACCATAATTCCCACCGTCTAGCCTCTTATCTCCTTTCGTCTCTTCTTTTTTGCTCCTCATCATCTACGAGTAAATTTGAAAATAGCATGTTAACTTTCTAAATAGTCTACGTTTGCTATTTGTTTGTGCCTCATGGTGGCGTAGATTTTTCTTCCATCTACTATGCATGTTTTGTGGGTTTCTAGGATATGATGTGTTGGATCTATTGTTGCCATCTGCTTCCCCGTAGTGGGTTTCTTTGGAGATATTGATCCTGACTTTTTTCTGCCTTTGCTAACAGTTATTCTGGCTATCTTTTGATTGATGCCCTCTGTTGCCTTCTACTTTCTTCTGCTACTACACTACCTCATCTACAAATTTGTACTTCATGACATCTATTGAGCCTCCATGTTCCCTGTGCATCACCACGATGAAACTTAATGTATTCAATTACCATCTCTAGTTGACCTCTTTTATTTTGTATATGAAGGCACATGGTCTCTACTCACATAGCACCACTGATACTAAATCTCCTCCTGATGCATCAGTGGATCACACGACACAAAAATCTTACACATAGTGGAGTAAAGATGACTTGGGTGTTATGTTCTGGAGCATCAACAACACTAAGCCTAGGGTCAATCGGTCCCTCCTTTGCCTACATGATGCCAAGGCCATGTGGGATCAGCTATGACATGTCTATTCTCATCGACAAAATCCCAACAAGGTGTTTAAGATCTTCAAGAACTAGGAGAAGAGGGAGTTTTTGACTAATATTCTGTTGAAGACTATTACAACCACTGATCTACCCTTTGGAATTAATATAAATCTATCATCATTTATCCGCTGACATCAACTACATTCAACAACAATGAAATGAACCACAACTTGTCTAGTTTCTTGGTGGACTTCCTTCCTTGTTTTCTAGAGTTTTTGACCAAATTATTTCTAGTGATCATATGCCTACTCTATGAGAAGTGCTCAAACGTGTTCAACGCCTACCATCAGTGACTTCCATTCCTGTTGTTGAAAATCCCACTCTTGATGTGCACTCTACTGATACTAGTCATGGTCATGATTGTGGACTTGGTCGTGGTGGACGCCCCCCTCCTACCTCGAGTTGAACCTCTTATACTAAGCCCAATCATGGTCATCCCATTGGCCCTCACTTCTAAAAAGTTTGTGGACATGACAATCATAATAAAGACTGATGTTGAATCAAACATGGAAAGCCCACAGGGGTTAACCAAGTCATCTCATATGTGGTTGAAGATTCCACTACAACTGATCATAACTCATCTCAACCCTCTTATTCCTAGATACAATATGAGTTTGAGAAGCTCTTCTAAGAACGCATGTCCAATCTACCATCTACTTCAGAGTCTGACTTGTATGCCTTTCTTGCTACTCCATCTACTGGTAAAGTTAATTGGTGTATTGACTCTGGTGCATCATTCCATACGGTCGGCAATTCTAATTTATTCTCTACCCTAACAAGTTCCACTCATGTACCTTCACTAACAGTAGTTGATGGTTCTCAAATAGTAGTACATGGCATTGACATTTGAAATATGTCTTATATGTTCTGAGATTTCCTATTAATCTTCTTTATATTAGAAAAGTTGTGAAGAGCCTTCAGTTCTCTATTATGTTTGACCCTTTGGGTTGTGTTTTTCAGGATCTCCACATGAAGATGAGGATTGGTTCGGGCCATGAGGGACCATATGGGCTCTACTACCTGGATGGACCAACATCAGTGACCACTCTATTATCTTCTTATGTGACTAGCCTACAATGGCAATACCATCTTGGGCACTTGTCTACTTTATAGATGAAACATTTATTTCCTTCTTTAGACAATAAGAGTTTTTTCTATGAATCTTTCCAGTTTGGCAAACAAACTCAGTCTATGTTTCTTGAAAAGAAAGAAATTGGCTCTAAATGCATTTTTTATATTGTTCATGTGGATATATGGGGTCCATATTCTATCACAAGTCATTCTGGTGTTAACTATTTTATGAAATTTATTGACAGTTTTATCGAGCTACATGGTTATTTTTAATAAAAGATCAAAACACCGTTATGGACACCGCCACCACCTTTTTTTTCTAAAATTCTTACTCAGTTCAATAAATGCATTAAAACATGTCTCTTACTTTTTCTCATCTCATGGGACAATCCATCAGACTTCATGCCCCTATATCCCTCAACAAAATGGGGTAGATGAATGAAAAAAATTCCATCTTCTAGAGGTTTCTTGCACCATAATACTTCATTATCATGTTCCTCAACATTTTTGGCATGAAGTTGTTTCTACAGATTGCTACCTTATCAATCGCATGCCTTCCCCGGATTTTACAAAACCAAATTTCGTATAGCATTCTCTTTCTTAATGAGTGGATTTTTTCTTTTCCGCCGTGCATATTTGGGTGCACTTGCTTTGTTAAAAACCTTCATTCAGAGATGAGGAAACTTGACCCTCGCTCCACAAAATGTATTTTTTTGGGTTGTTCCAGAATCCAAAAAGGATATATTGTTATGATCTTATCATGAGACATTAGTATGTTAGTGCAGATGTAGTGTTCTTTAAATATATGTAGTACTATTCTGATAAAGGGGCCTCCCTGTCCTGTGAGCTCTTAGCACCCACTCTGTTACCTGACATTGTGGATATTGATCCACTGTCTGAGTTGGCACCTGAAGAATGACCGTTGAAAGTCTATAAGAGACAACTAAAACCTACTATCCCCTCCATGGCCCCTCAACAACCAAATCCTCCTTTGGCGGAAGATCACATCAAAACTTAGGTACACTATAACTTACACCTTCCTATTAGCCTCCAGAAAGGTGTCCACTCATGTACTCAACATCTGATTAGTCATTTTTGTTCCTCTACTAATCTAGGCGCTAGCTTAGCTTGCTTTACTACTACAATATGTTGAGTCTATCATGAAAAATGCTACATAGGCACTTGAAATTCCTCCCTAGTGACAAGTGATGGAAGCTAAAATGAATGCCCTCTCTGACCACAAGACATGGTATCTTATGGATCCCCCTTCTATCTATCCTATTGTTGGATGTCGATGGAACTTCACTATTAAATATCATCCTAATGGCATGATTGAATTTCTAAAAGCACTCCTAGTGGTAAAAAGATATACTCAATATTATGGAGTGGACTATTTTGAGACTTTTCTCCAGTAGCTAGATTCAATTCTATTAGAGTCTTCATCTCTATTACTGTAAAAAATATTGGCCTTTATTTCAGTTGGATGTCAAAAATGCATTTCTTTATGGAAACATGCATGAAGAGGTTTACATGGAGAAAATTCTTGGCTTTGTTTCTTAGGGGGGGTATTCTTCATGGGTTTGTAGGTTGATTAAATCTATTTGTGTCCTTAAACAAAATCATCGTACCTAGTTATACAAGCTCAGTTAAATTCTCATAAAATTTGGCTTTCAACATTCTCATTCATATCATTCTATGTTTATCAAAATTGTGGTTGGTCTTGTCATTCTCATTGTTTATGTAGATGACATTATATTATCTGGCAGTGACATCTCAGACATTCAGGCAACAAAAACATATTTAGAACAACACTTTGTCACCAAGGATCTTGGCAAGTTGTTATATTTCTCAGGCATTGAAGTGTCTAGGTCTTGTACGGGTTTATGTCTCTCATAATGAAAATATGTTCTAGATCTCTTATAGGAAACATGTATTCTTTATTTCAATCCATCCAATACCCATCTAGATCCAAACACTGATAGGGAAGATGAATATTCTCCATCTTATGTTGATAACTGTCAATATTGGCGATTGGTTGGTAAAATCATTTACCTTATTGACACAAGAGCTGATATTACCATTGTTGTAGGGTTTGTAAGCAAGTACCTTGATAAACCCCAATAGTGTCACTGGGATGTTGTTTGTCACATTCTGAAATATCTCTAAAGCTCTCTAGGGAAAGGTCTATTGTACAAGAAACATGGACATTGTAATCTTTCTGGTTACTCAAACTCTGATTATGTAGGGAGTAGATGTGATAAAAAAATTACATCCAGATACAACACCTTTGTTGGAGGCAATCTAGTTACTTGGCATAGAAAAAAGCAGATTGTGGTAGCTAGATCAAGTGCATAACCAGAATATAGAGCTATGGCTCATACTGCATGTGAAATTAAGTAAGTTCAAAGCCTTATCAAAGAATTTGATATATCTGATACTAGTCTTATCCTATATTATGTGACAACAAAATTTCTATTTTTATTGTAATAAATTGTACCTTTCATGAGCACACAAAGCATATCGAGGTAGACTGTCACTTTGTTTGGAAATCTGTTCTTTCTGGCTGCATTTGTACCCCACATCTCAGTACTGAAAAACAAGTGGTTGAAATCTTCACCAACACCAAGCTTCTACCTAAAGCTCAATTCAAGATTGTAGTGGACAAGCTGGGCATGTTTAACATCCATGCTCCAGTTTGAGGGGGAGTAAAGAGATATGCTTATATTTACTATTCACCTATGGTCTACTCTACATATTACTTGTGTTATTGATCCCTTATTGCTTAACTGTGTTTATTATTTTATTCTCTTGTCCTAAATAAGAAAAAGCATTGTACTCAATTTTACACGCTTAATAGAAAACCACTCACTATTATATAGAATTATCTGATTACTCATACCATTAAGGACTGACAATTTAAGTTGTGGGAATTATTGCTCGCTACAAATCAATTGGTTGCTAATATTTCAATGACTAACATTTTATATTATTGTTAAAAGTAATAAAGACACCATATTTAAAGAATTATTATTACTAATAATAATTGAATAAAAGTAACCACCGTAAATTTTATTTACAATAAGATCAGTAATGGTAACATGCAATGATAATAGGCGATAGATTTTTTTTGTCCTTAGTTACTATAAAAAAAGAATTTTTCCACAATTGAAATAAACATTTTTTGTTGTTATCATACTATGTTTCCTATAGTGTTTGTGATGTACAATATTGACCATTTTCAAGTTAATGCATATAACTTGTGAGATGTATCGAGATATGAAAAAGAAAATCATGAAATATAAAATATTAATGATATGACATTCAACATATGTAATGCTATATAAATAGTCCCTCCCATATTTATTTAGGACACTAGTTTATATGGACTACACTCACATTTGCAAGTTTCACAGCATTAATTGGTGGTTAATTATACTAATTCATCATATAATTATTGGTGGCTCTAATTTGAATCTCTATAAAGATATGAAGTAATGTATTAAATTGATAAAATAAAGGCTTTAAATAGATTAATTAAGTGTTTAACTTATAGATAATGAATCAATGAGGAGAACTTTTTTAAAGGTGAAATGGATATTAAATTTGGATTATTCACAACTTGATTGGCCTAGGTATAAGTTTTCATACTAATAGGATTTCATTTACTCTCTCAATATATGTTAGGAAACAAAGGAATTCTTTGGCTTAGTTTTAATTGGTCTAACCTTTATATGTGGTCAATATAGTCATCCTACATTTATTTTTCTCTGTGTAATGCTCCTAATACGAAATCCCCCTACTTCCTCCTTCTGTGAAAATGGAAATCGCTATCGTTGGTGGCAGTTCTTCCATCTCTCTCCCTACTCTTCCTCTTCCTCCCTGCCCACCTCCTATTCCTTCTTCCCCACCCTTCCCTCTCGTCATGGAGTAGCCTTGAACCCTAGACATCCTACTTTCTTCCTTCTATGTGACACCACCCAGAGATGCAGGCATCTCTACAAGTCAACACCACTGCATTATTGTCACCATTTCTTCCTCCTCCTCCACTTCATCTCCTATTTCTAGCCCATCCAATACCCTAACCATAGATTTGTCAGCACTCCCCTCTCCATTTTCCCTGTGGCTATGACAAAATAAAACTACCATCGACCATACTATAGATCAGTAACTCGCTAACATGCGCAACCTAACTTCAATAAATCTATAGCCATCATGATGCCCATCTGACTCCCTCATTTCCTCTGACCCCTTGCCAACTCTTCTTCATCTTGGCAGTGTTGGGCAGGGAACCAGCTTCCCCTCTGTCATCAGCATCATGACCTCAGCCACCTCCTACTAAGGAAACTACCTATGACCTACACTATGGTTTCAAACATCAGCACCTGGAACTTCTTAGCAAGAGCATTGTAGAACTCGATGCCCACTGTAATTTCCCTAAGGTCATGCTCACCAGGTTGGCATCCTATAAATTTGTCTTCTTGCAATCACCATTGATAGGACATGACGCTTCATCATCCTCCAGTGTGAAACTTGCAAAGCTCTCCATGCTCTTCCCTCTTTGGATGTTCTTCCTCTCATTTTCCTTGCCTCATGTACCCTAGATAGTGGCATGCCTCTCCCTGTGCTATCTATAGCCACATCAACAAGGAAGTCCCTGCCAGCGATGACCATAGATTGTGGAGGCTCCTATAAGGACCACCAATCGCAAGGAGGTTTATTTCCCACTATGATGAAACCACCCTTAAGCATACCCTTAACCCTAATCATGACAACAACTAGATCTTGCAACAAACCACAAACATTCATGAGAATTGGTCCAAAGGCAGGCCATGGGAGATCGTATAAATCCCACAGACATGTAGGTTTGTACCTCTTACTCAAGATTTTTCATTCTAAATTAATCTATCAATTAGATTAAAAATGTTGACTAAGTATTAAATCCTAGCATAAACATTATCTATATTACTTTGTCAAGTAATTCCATGCTAGCACATATGTGCATTAGGATTAATAATGCAGTAACTATACAACTAAGGATTTTAGTAAATAATAGTAGGGGCATAATAGGCATGGGATTATATAATGATCAGTATATGTTGTATATAGGATATGGTTATGATGGCAATATAAGCAATCAATCCACTACCTTGCTTCATACAATAAATATACATTATATTATATTGACATTTATAACTAACACGTCCAAAATATTCTATTAAGCATATCCCACATTCCATTGGCCTCCTTGTTATGAAAAGAACACCTTAGGTAAGTATACATAAATTTGATGGTATTTGGAAATGCAATATAAATCACCTTGAAATACTTAAATTTATGTATTTCTAATGCTATAAAGTGAACAAGAATGATTAGTATATAATTTGTTATTGGGGAATGAACCTCGACTATATATATTGACAAGGAAACCACCAATATATACAATCTTTAGTAATAAGTGACATACAAATATGGTATCCCTAAATCCTAACTCGACGCTAAAAAACGGACACTAGGTTTAGTTATGCTTTCAATTATGAATGACAAATTGTGGACTAATGAACGTATAAAATACTTTAGGTTGAGAAGGAAAATGATCATTGTTATCCCTAGAGCTAGGGTTATTCATGAAGATCAGGTATGTACTCCTCCCTATTTAATTTTGGACATAATTCAACTGAAATCTTTTTTCAATGAGGCATCTTTGAATATTGTCCCCTTTATTCAAATATGTTGTGAATTCTTTATCTCCTCATATTGGATCATCTAATTCCATAATGCTTGATGAATATTTTGTTGCCTCGGGTCTATGGCCCCACCTACTTTGTTGTTTTCCCTTGAAAATGTGAATGGTGAATGTTTGCTATCTTGCCACTCTATTCACGCATGTTAGATAATTGGACTAGATAACTATCACGGACACTTATGTGTAATCATTAGGGTGTGCTTTTCCTCCCAAGGTGTGCTTTTCCACCTTCTTCTATACAGAGACGTGTTTTTCCGCCTAGGGTGTGCTTTTCCACCATTTTACTTAGGCCAATGACTAAGTGGTGTCTTGGCCCTACTATAGCTATCTTTAGTCAATATAAATCTACATGAGAATGATTATGATTGTTTTAGTGTTGTGAATAGTTAATGGCAAGATGTGTTATCTCACTCATTTATTTATATGCATCATTCTTTTGGAATTCCTATTCTTGATATATGTCTTGTTGGAACTTAATTAACTTTTGATGGCCTACTTTTTTATAGAAACATCTCTATTACTCTTTTAACTCATTTGAATGCACAAAATATTATTAAATGTACATACTCAGTTTTTACCGATACTGTAATGATAATACTTTATTTTACGTACTTTTTGTATATATTTTATACCTCTTTTAGCATATCTTTTGCTAACTTTTCCCACAATTTTAGCAACTTTTTGCCAAAGACTTTACTTACACATCTTTCCTTGGTTTTAGGTACATATATAGCCCAAGTCGCGGTCATCACCTTGACCAAGACCTATTCATGCAACAAGGACCATATCACCACGGTCGAGGTCTTCAACTGCCTTAAGCTCGCGGTCGCTTTGCACTCAAGCCAGATCGTGACCAACTTGGAGGTTGCAATCATTGCTAAGCCCGCGATCATAGTAGATGTCATGATCAACTTGGAGACCATGAGTCTCAAGCAGACTGTGATCCTTGCTAGACCTTGAGCCACATGCAGACCGCAACCAAGTAGGGAGACCTTGACCTCGACCTCTCCAACGCAATGTACGAGTCGACCTCGACTGTAGTTGTAACATCCCTGACTTGGGTTATGAACTAACCCTAGGTGTTTTGCTTAAATATGTGATTAGATTCTTGTGGTTATCTTTTGAAATGTAATTAAGGCTTTTGAGGAACTTATATTTCAATTTCAGTCCTTTTTGCATAATGTTGAAACATTGTTTTGTTAATAATAGACTAAAGTGCAAATTACCCAAGTTGAGGGTTTTATTTGCAATTTGCACATGTTAAGATGGTCTTCATATTTTTAGACATCATAAGAATGTATATGATGTGGTGATATGGATTCCACAAGCTTGAGCACCAAGACATAGCTTGTAGAGCAATCCTTGTGCCTTAAAAACTTAGTTTTGGTGTAATGTGCAAAATTACCCAAAACCTAGGGTCCGACATGTAAAATGTATCCTCTAGAGTATCTCTCATGTTTCTTGGCATCAAGTAGAGCAAATAAAATGAGAAGGGCACCTCATTTGAATGATCAAGGAGGAGAGATAATCTTGATGTTGAAATAATAAAGATTTAAGCAAATGGCCCTTTTATATATACAACTTATTAAGATGTTGGGTTTCTTTTCCTTTAAACATTGGATAATTGAAAAGTCTCGCAAGGTTTAGAAGGTGGACACATAGACAAGGATGTATCAAGCCTTAGTGCATATGTTTGGGAGATAAAAAGGAAATAGTTATCCTTTTTCTTTTGTTTAGAAAAGACCCATAAATATATAAGCAATCTTTCCAAATAATCAAGGGATCATTTTCCTTAGTTCTTTTCTTCTCAAACCTGCTTTGGCCGACCAAGGAGGAGCTCTGGAGCATAGGAAGGACGACCAATCTTTTTTGGTAAGTATGGATCATCATATACCTCGAATTCATGGTGGAAACCATAAAACAAGGTTGGTTTATTGGTGTTTTTCACATGATTCTTCTTTCTAGCCATCTTCTCCATCCAAAACTTGAAGAACGAAGCTTGGATAACACCTGGAGCTTCATCAACCATTAAAGCTACGAATCTTGGAGCTCTATATCAGTCCTAAAGGCAGGTTTTATAACTCCAAACCTTGAGCTTTGTTTATGCATCTTCATCTCCATGAAAAATCGTTAGTTATTCTTTTTCCTTTGATACTCTTGTGTTCTTGCTAGAAACTCCGTGAAGAACAGCCCATGTTCTTGAGGTAGACGAAGATGATGTTAATTCCTATGTTTATCCAATAATCTACTTTAGCAAACGGTCTCCCAACCTTTAGCAAACGGTTTGCCAAACCGTTTGGAGCAAACGGTTTCAAACCGTTTGAATGCAAACGGTTTCACAAGAACGCATGGAAGCAAATGGTCCAAGACCGTTTGGAGGAGTTGACCAGGCGTAGACCATTTGGGGGTCTGTTGAGAATAATTTAGACTAATTTCCTACCAAAAATCATCAATTAATTCCAAGTGGTTCACCAATTGAAGGCCCATAAATCATCTAAACCCTAATTGGGTCAATTGTTGATTTCAATAATTGAATTATGTTGAAGTTTGGGTTGAGTGGCCCAAACGGTTTCAAAACCATTTGGGGATCACCCAAACGGTCTCAAGACCGTTTGGTGATAACCCAAGACTATTTGGAGGTCTAGGGTTAAGTAGGGTTGATCAATTGATGATTCAATGATATCAAGTTGATGAGTAATCGATTGCTGATTTTGGAGACCAATTCTAATATACAAACCCTAATTGAATGACTTGGTTTTTGATAAAATAATGGGAAAACGGTCTCAAGACCGTTTTTAGGATATACAAATGATCTCAAGACCGTTTGGGCATCACGCAAGACCGTTTGGAGGTCTAGGGTTGACTATGGTTAAGTGGTTGAAGATCTAAAGATAACAAGTTGAAGTGCAATTGATTGTTGGCCTAGTGATCAATCTAATGAGCCAAACCCCAATTAGTTGAGTTGGATTTTGATATTGATTTGAGAAAACGGTCTCAAGACCATTTGTAGGTCATCCAAATGATCTCAAGACCGTTTGGGGTCAGGTCATGACCAAATTGGTTGATGGTTCAATGGTTTCAAATCAACTAGACTCACATTGAAGTATGTTGAAGGGTCATCGATTCCAAACCCTAATCCAATCAACTCAAGCCCTAATTGATGATCAATTGAGGGACAATTGAGTGTAAAATTAGTTGAGAGTTGACCTAATTGACTCAATTGATGAGTGGCTAACAAGTGCATGGATGATTGAGGGGTACAACATTGAAAACCCTAACTCAATTGAAGTGGTTGAGACACTTTTTGGTCCTTGCGGTTTTGAGGTGGTTTGGACCAAACGGTCTCAAGACCGTTTGGGACCAAACGATCCCAAACCATTTTTGCTCATGCGGTTTCAAGGTCGGTTATGTCCATGTGGTTTCAAAGTCAAACTTGACCAAACGGTCTTCATGACCAAACGGTCTTCATCCCATCTTGGGAAACGGTCTTGAATGTGCACTTTACCAAACGGTTTCAAAAGTCAACATGACCAAACGGTCTTCACCACCAAACGGTTTCAAGGGTAGTCCAAGACCATTTGGAGGTTTAGTGTACAAGACCATTTGAAGTTTAAAAAGGTTAAGATCGTTTGATGCCTTAGTGGTCAAGATGGTTTAGTGGTTGATTAACCTAAACCTCATAGATACTTAGAGTGGTTAAAGGACCAAGTAATTAGTTTATTGAGACATGATGTGATCAATTTTGATTATAATAAAGGTACCCTTGATGGGATAGAGTGGTTAGTACTCTTTGAATGAGTAAGCCTTAATAATTACAATAGTAACGACATGACCCATGATGTCAATGTTGAATTGATTTAGCCTAATCAGGGGTGATGCAAACATCAACTTATAGAAAGAGGAGAGAGAAGACTTCTTATATGAATGATTAATCAAGTAATGAATTCCCAATGTGGATGGATACCTAATTAGGGTATGATCCATGATAGTGAGATCATGAAACCCTAGTTATGACAGCTAATGAATCATAACCCTAATTGAGGGCATTAATGGAAGTAATCCTCATACATGATGATGGTATGATCTTAATTCATTATAATGTGAATAGTAAACCCTAATCTAGGGTAATGTGATGTATGGTGAATAGTAAACCCTAATCTAGGGAAATGTGATGATATGAACAGTAAACCCTAATTCTGGGTCATGCTTTTAAGCATGAAACTCTATGATTGAATTATGAAATGAAGAAACACTATTCCTAATTAAGCTAAAGGGGTTGGTTAATCCTAATTGAATTGAATAGGAAACCCTAACCCTACAAACCAGTCGTGGTAATGTAAAACGATCGTGGTAATCTTCTGTAGCACGACCGTACAAGATAGCACGGCCGTGGTAGCTTCCCCTTGCACGGCCGTTCTTGGCTGCACGGCCGTGGTGTTCCATACTTAACTTAGAAATAATTTGTATTGTGTTGATATAGATATAATGTGCATGTTATCAATTGTATTAATCATGCAGGTCTTTATAAAGAAGTGAGCATAACCAAGTAAGGGTTATGATGCCATATTCATTGAAAGCACTTTATAAGCTTTGAAAGTAATGACATGCTATGTTGCCTAGTAAGAGGTAACATATGAGATTGATAGGATGTATGAGCCATGAGAAATATCTGCATTGCTACAATCATGTTCACATTGTTAAAAGACTTGATGGCAATATGTTACTGAGTAATAAGTGTTTTGTTGAACTAAGGGTTTGAACACCCATATTCATGAATCACTATGATGAGATGGTTAGGGATTGATATCCCAATGTTAACTAGGTGTAAAATGAACTTGATACAATTAGTACTCTTTCTTTATAGCAATTGTCTTATTGGTTTATGTTTTGAAAACATGCCTGATGCTAAAAGAATGCCATAATGTACTTAAATAATCAAGTTTAATGATATCATGTAGAGCCCTGACCATAGATCCATCATTGTCAGAAATTAAATGATGGTGAAATAGGTTTTCCTAAGGGAACTCCTGGAGAGCATACTTTTGAGTATGTAGGGGTTATGGACGTGAATATCCTTACGTCCTAATGGAGGAATTGATGTGAGATAAACATCAAATCTCTCAATCCTTCATTATATGTATATGTCGGGATGATGTATCACTAATCTCCCGATGATGTTGTTAATGCCGCATTGATGTGAGATAAACAAGAAATCCCTCGATGGTGAAGAGAGTACAACATGCCACTATAACTCTAATAGAGAAGTTGCTAGAATACCTTGGAAATCTATTATAGTTGAGACACAAGATGTCATGCATGTTGTACCTCACACTGACTGAGGAAGATGAGGTCATAGAAATCCGGCTCTTCTGATGACCTATGTATGGTACCGGTTGCGATTTCGTAATGGTCGGTTGGAGTATGAGTGGTATACCTCATCTCCTCAGGGCATAATTATGTTTGAAAAATGTAATCAGTCATATAGCATAATTGCTTAGGTTGAAATACGAGAAACAATGATTGATGATGCATTATTTATTTAGTCCTAATTGGACCAGTAATATGCATGTTCTTCATATTCCTTATTGATTATATGACTTGTCATTCAATCAAGTTATAATTGAAATGATTGCTTAGAGAGTGTTGTTCTACTTAGTTTAATCAATTAATTACCTGCTATTAAATAATTGTAGTTCTGTTTCTCATTGTTATCTTAATCTTTGCAATAACAATGCTTCTAGTGAAGAGTTATAACTCTCGCTGGGACAATTATTCAATTATCTCACCCCCATGGGATTCAACTTTTTAGGTAGACGTCGAGGACGGAGGAACCCTTCAGTGGGTGAGCAACAACAACAGCAGCAACATCCGGGACAACAGTGATCCTCGGGTGGAGACACTATCTGTCAATTCTTATAGATAGAATGTCCTATGTCTCATCTCTATACTCTCAAGTCCTAGGAGTCAGTAGATGGTTTAATATAGATCTGAGATTTTTGGCGTAATGCCTCGAGATTTTTGTATACTGCTCATGTATAGTTCAATAGGGCAGTCAGTGTTATGACTCTCGAGATATGATATTACAGAGATGTAATGATGTGTCAGCTTGTAGATAACTTACCTTGTTTCTCTATGAAAGAGTTTTACCGTTTGAGGACCTCTTTACAAAAAGTTTTAATTTTTAGTGATTTTCAGTTATTCCGCTGCTAACGAAATGCTTCCGCATTAGTTTAAATTCGTTGATCTTGTTTTCGCAAGACGGTCGCCACAGTAGTCCTCGCCCACGTAAGATACATCCAGATCACAATCAAGTGGGGGAGCGCACCTAACCGCGACAGAGGAAGAAATGGTGAGGAGTATGTGGCCGTGATCTTCCCCCTCCCCAAACTAGACCGTGACCGAGGTCCATAAGTTAAGTCAGTGGAGTGTGGCTATAAATAGGTCACCCACCCATCTTGTCAAGGGGGAGATCACAGATCAGATCTAGAAGGCCACAAAGTGCTGCTGCATCTCAGACTCATTCCATTCCATCCCATCCACCAGTCTTGGATTTCCAAAGGCAGAAGCTAAGGAGAGAGAAGACTAAAGACTCATTATTTGAGAGAAGAAGATCATCTATGCCATCAATGTGCTAGATCCAGATCTGAAGAAGTACTATGTCGTATCATGTTTCTTCTCTCTGTGTCTAGATCTGTCATTCCACTCTACTGTACTTGCCTCCTCATTTCATGGGACTTCATGTATCTATATTTTTGTAACATTGTTATGTTGTCCGCAAGCATGAGCAGCTAAACACCTTAACTTGGGTTGGGAGTAGCCACTAAGGATCTCCCAACATGTATATTGTCTCTTTTTGTTGAATATATATACTCTTGTCAAGATTATCTCCATACACCTATTTTAATGATTCATCTATATGCTTAGCTACCATCTTATGATGTTTGATAGTTGATATCTAGAGAGAGTAATATCACTTTTATCATGTGTTATGGAGTAGTACGAATGCACGAGAGTGTTGGAATGCTAAAGCTTTAAATCATATGTTATGCTTTGTGATTTGCGTGTGGTCATCTCGAGAGAGAGGCTACCCTTAGACTTAGATCTATCCTCATCTCTAGAGAAAGTGGAATAGACGCTATAGATGGTTGCTTGTAATCTTGATGGGAATATACGAGAGAGAGAGAGAGAGAGAGATGATGTTGCATGTTGGAGATACGTCCTAGTAGATGAAACCTGATTCGATTTTCCTTCCATATACTTGTTTCATCTTATTTCTATTTTCGTTTGTTCTGATTTTCTTTGTTTTACTTGCTTTATTTTGAGAGCCATCAGTCCTCGAAGGGAACACCCTTAAAATACCATCTTTACCTAAAGTATAAGAGTGTTAGACATTATGCACTTAACACTGCCAACCTTGTCCCTATTTTCGACCCCAATCGCATCAAACCCCGTTTATCGTTGCGGGGGCCTGAGAATCGGGTTATTTCTTTAAAAAGTCTGACTACTCTAGATCTGCTCCATTTTTAGATGTGTGAATTAGGCTGGTCAAGTTTTTGGCACCGTTGTTGGGGATAAGGTAAAACGACACTGCTAAGAACACGAGTCCACTCCTCTATACTCCCGTGCCTCAATCTTAGTATTAAGCTTGGCTGCACTTAAATCTTTAACCCTACTAACTTACGGTTACTACAGTTCATTTTACGTGTCCAGTTTTTCTAACTCGACTGTACATTTTGTTTAGGTAACCAAAGAAGGCAAATATAATCTCCATCCTAGCTTCTGTTCCTCCCATGAGACAAGATGCCTCCTAGAAGGGATGACTACCACTCTAGCGAAATACGTGCTAGGATCTCACGTGATCCACCTCCCTCTAGAGAAGAAAGAGAGGAGCCTGAACTAGAAGAGAGTGAAGAAAACGAGGAAGAACATGAAGAGCGATACAAAGATGACCGTCGCGAGGATGACTGTCACAACAAAGATCGTCGCCATCGTTGCAGACACAGAAAGAACCATGACGACCACGAGTGGGATGGCAAAAGAGATCACAACCACAGGAATGGTGAAGAAGACAACAAAGAAGACAAAACTCTCCATGAATTGGCCTCTACCAGGGCCAACGAGTCTAGATGCCCCGTCATAATCCCACACCTTGATGTAGCAAATTTCGAACTGAAGCCTGCTGTAATCTTGATGATTCAAAACAAGTCTTTTTAAGGAGTTCCAAAAATGAAAACCCGTACAACCACCTTGATGCCTTCAAAAACAATTGTGATACCATCAAGATGAGAGGAGTTCCCCAAGAGGTAATCTATTGCAAGGGATTTATCTTCTCCCTAGAAGACAAGGCAATGTCCTGGTACCTCATCCTACTACATCACTCTCTAGATGGCTGGAGGGATCTTGTTGATGCCTTTGTCACAAAGTTTTATCCGACTGAGAGAACAATTTGGAATAGATAAAGGATAACCTCATTCATGCAGAAGCTAGGTGAGAACATGCATGAGGCTTGGGAGAGATTCCAAGAATATCTACGGGATTGCCCTCACCATAACTATGGAAAAGGTTTCTTAGTTACAACTTTCTATAATGGGCTGACCCCAGCTGAGAGGACATCACTGAATGTCATGGAAAGAAGTGATTTACTAGGAGAGAAACCAAACAGGACGATCAAGATCATTGAGAACATGGTTGCACTACAAGCAGGCATGGACTATGAAAGAAATGACAGAGGATCTGTGAAGAAGGATGCCAATGAAGGACGGTCTGCCAAAACTAAGGCTTTGGAGGTGATCACTGCCCAGATTCAAAAGATAGCTACTGATGTCTAGCAGTTAAAAGACTTAGGAAGCAAGGACAAGAAACATGTAGAGAAAGTGATGAAGTGTGTTACCTACGGCCAGGGAGGGCACAGAATTGACAGTTGCATTCACACCAGGTCAGAGGAATCCGATGATAGTGAAAGTGAGGAAGAGGCTGAGAATGTATCCTATGCGAACTTCAAGAGGCCAGACCATCCCAGTTTCAATTACAGAAACAAGGATGCTACTGAGAATTCACATCAACTGAACAACCATCCAAAATCGCTGCCAGGTTTCGAAAAGAGAAGCGGACATACTTAGTATACTCAAATGACCAACTATCAAACCAACAAGAACAACTACTCAGGACAAGGTAAGAATCAGAATCGTCAGGGAGCAGGACCGAGCCAAGGACCGAGCCAAAGCCAATGATTAGGACAAGGAAAGGATATCATCCAACAAGACTTAGTCGCCCAATTATTTGATTTTTCTAAGAGGCAAGCCACAGTCAACGATCAACTAGACCAAAGCTCTTTAGCTAATTCTAGAGTCCTGACAACCTTGTAAGTTCAGATGGCAGATATGTAGACACGCCAATGCCAAATTGACCAATAGCTTGCACAGTTGGCAGAGTTGGTGAAGAATCCATCCGGAAAAATTCCATCGAACACGGAGACTGCTAAAATGGCTACCCTCTAATCGGGGATGACACTAAATAACTCTGGAATAGGGGGCGACAATGAGGAAGGAAAAGATGAGGAACCACACAACCTGAGAAAGAAGTTACTCCTGAGAAGTCTGTCGATAAAGGAAAGTCTGCTGAAGAAAGAAAAAAGAAAAGTGAAGAAGTTAGGGATTCAGATCATGTTGAGGAAATCTTCGTGAAGAAAAATATGTATGCACCAAGGGTCCCATTCCCATACAAGCTCATTAAGGCACATCTCAAGAAAAGATACGAAAAATTTATGGAAGCACTGAAGAAGTTGCACATAGAAGTTCCATTTCTTGATGCCTTGGAAGAAATGACTACGTATGCAAAGTTTTTCAAAGATCTCATCACAAAGAGAAGAAGGGGAAACCATGTTGAAATAGTACATCTAGAGAACATGTCTAGAGCTTTTGTTCAAGCTGAATCGGTGACTAAGAAGAAAGATCTTAGAGCCTTCAACATCCCTTTTTGTGTTGGGGACAACATTGAAAGGAAAGGTCTAGCAGACTTGGGAGCGAGCATTAGCCTCATGCTCCCAAGTTTATCTCAAAGATTGGGATTGACCGGCATGGTCAAAACAAACATGAGGATTGAACTGGCAGACCACACATTCAAGAGACATGTTGGTATAGTAGAAGATGTCCCGATCCGTGTGGGATGATTCTTCATCCCATGTGACATTGTATTAATAGACACTATATAAGACCTGAAGTGTTCTATGATATTAAAACAGCAATTTTTGGCAACTGGTAGGGCTTTGATAGATGTCGTCGAAGGCATCATAACTCTCTGGGTTGGAAATGATCACATAGACTTCAAGGTGAAGGATGACATGAAGGGACCGTCTCTTTTTGAGTCAGATTACTTCATGGATAACTACAACCAATACTATGAGGAGGTTCAAGAGGAAAAGGCCATAGTAGATCCCCTGATGAGGGCCCTGAACAACCCAAATCCTCTGGTAGAAGACCCAAAAGTGGTTGAAATTATGGATTATCTTAACCAAGGCAAAGAAGATCTCAGTGAGGACGAACAAGTAATTAAGACTGTAACATATGCTTCTCTGGAACAGTCAAGAAAAGAGCAAGAGGCTCCCAAGCCGAAACCAGAACTGAAACCACTCCTTGAAGGACTGAAATACGAATTCCTAGACAATGAGGAAAGAAATCAGATCATCATTAACGCAAATCTAATGGAAGAACAGATGGAAAGACTCCTGAAAGAGTTGAGGGAACACAAAAAGGCAATCAGATACCCTATAAAAGACATCAAAGGGCTTAACCCAACCCTTTGTATGCACCAGATAAATTTAGAAGAATCTGTGAAACCACAAGTTCAACCCCAGAGAAAATTGAACCAGATGCTAAAAGAAGTAGTCAAGAAAGAAATTTTAAAACTACGGGATGCAGGGATTATATACCCGATAAGCGACAAAAACTAGGTAAGCCCCACTCATGTAGTGCCTAAGAAAGGGGGGATGACTGTAGTAAAGGGAGATAATTGTGATGAAGTCTCCACGAGAACTATTATGGGTTGGAGGATGTGCATAAATTATAGAAAACTAAATTCATCCACGAAGAAAGACCATTTTCCCTTACCATTCATTGACCAAGTCTTGGAAAGACTTGTCCACCATGACTACTTCTATTTCATGGATGGATATTCTGGGTTTTATCAAGTTCCCATCCACCCTGATGATTAAGAGAAGATGAAATTTACGTGTATCTATGGCACATATGCCTTTAGAAGAATGCCTTTTGGCTTATGCAATGCGCCTGCAACTTTCCAACATTGCATTATTTCTATGTTTTCTGACTTCTTAGAAGATATAGTTGAGGTATTTATGGATGATTTTTTAGTATATGGGATGGATTTTGATGCATGCCTAAGAAATTTATCCTTAGTACTACAGAGATGCGAGGAGAAACACTTGGTCCTAAACTGGGAAAAATGCCACTTTATGGTCCAGAGCGGTATTGTCTTAGGACATAAAATTTCCAAGAAGGGTATCGAAGTGGATCTAAGCAAAATTGAAGCTATCTCCAAACTCCCACCGCCAAATTTTGTGACTGGGGTAAGAAGTTTTCTAGGCCATGTCAGATACTATAAAAGGATCATCAAGGATTTCTCAAAAATCTCGAAACCCCTATCGAATTTGCTAATCAAGGACACAGTTTTTGAATTCAATGACAAATGCTTAGAAGCTTTCGACACCCTGAAGAAAGCTTTGACTTATGCACCTATCCTACAAGCCCCAAATTGGGAGCTGCCATTTGAGGTAATGTGTGACGCTATTAATTATGCCATAGGCATAGTCCTAGGACAAAAGAAAGACAAAAAGCATCATGTTATCTGTTACGCCAGTCGCACATTGGACGATGCTCAAGTAAATTATACCACCACTGAAAAGAAAATGTTGGCGATAGTTTTTGCATTTGATAAGTTTAGGTCAAACCTTATAGGTTCCGAGGTGAAATTGTATACTGACCACAACGCTATACGTTACCTTATGCAGAAGAAATATACCAAGTCAAGGCTGCTACAATGGGCTTTGTTGATGTAGGAATTCGATCATGAAATTATAGACAAGAAAGGAAAGGAGAATGTGGTAGCTGACCAGTTATCCAAAATCATTTTTGATGATGGAAACCAATTGCCTGTTAATGATAACTGTGTTGATGAAGCCTTGCTGATGGCTCAATCAAAGGAACAGAGATTACCATGGTTCGCTAATATTTGTAACTATTTGGCATGTGGCCAACTGCCACCTGAGATCATGTATCACCTAAAGAAAAAGCTTTTCTCTGACATCAAGAACTATTATTGGGATGGTTCGTTGTTGTTTAAAAGGTGATCTGATAATTTGTATCGTAGATGTATACCCTAGGAAGAAGTTTTGTCGATCCTGAAAGAATGTCACTCTTCGCCTTATGGAGGGCACCATAGTGGAGAGAGAACTATTGGGGATGACACTAAATAACTCTGGAATAGGGGGCGACAATGAGGAAGGAAAAGATGAGGAACCACACAACCTGAGAAAGAAGTTACTCCTGAGAAGTCTGTCGATAAAGGAAAGTCTGCTGAAGAAAGAAAAAAGAAAAGTGAAGAAGTTAGGGATTCAGATCATGTTGAGGAAATCTTCGTGAAGAAAAATATGTATGCACCAAGGGTCCCATTCCCATACAAGCTCATTAAGGCACATCTCAAGAAAAGATACGAAAAATTTATGGAAGCACTGAAGAAGTTGCACATAGAAGTTCCATTTCTTGATGCCTTGGAAGAAATGACTACGTATGCAAAGTTTTTCAAAGATCTCATCACAAAGAGAAGAAGGGGAAACCATGTTGAAATAGTACATCTAGAGAACATGTCTAGAGCTTTTGTTCAAGCTGAATCGGTGACTAAGAAGAAAGATCTTAGAGCCTTCAACATCCCTTTTTGTGTTGGGGACAACATTGAAAGGAAAGGTCTAGCAGACTTGGGAGCGAGCATTAGCCTCATGCTCCCAAGTTTATCTCAAAGATTGGGATTGACCGGCATGGTCAAAACAAACATGAGGATTGAACTGGCAGACCACACATTCAAGAGACATGTTGGTATAGTAGAAGATGTCCCGATCCGTGTGGGATGATTCTTCATCCCATGTGACATTGTATTAATAGACACTATATAAGACCTGAAGTGTTCTATGATATTAAAACAGCAATTTTTGGCAACTGGTAGGGCTTTGATAGATGTCGTCGAAGGCATCATAACTCTCTGGGTTGGAAATGATCACATAGACTTCAAGGTGAAGGATGACATGAAGGGACCGTCTCTTTTTGAGTCAGATTACTTCATGGATAACTACAACCAATACTATGAGGAGGTTCAAGAGGAAAAGGCCATAGTAGATCCCCTGATGAGGGCCCTGAACAACCCAAATCCTCTGGTAGAAGACCCAAAAGTGGTTGAAATTATGGATTATCTTAACCAAGGCAAAGAAGATCTCAGTGAGGACGAACAAGTAATTAAGACTGTAACATATGCTTCTCTGGAACAGTCAAGAAAAGAGCAAGAGGCTCCCAAGCCGAAACCAGAACTGAAACCACTCCTTGAAGGACTGAAATACGAATTCCTAGACAATGAGGAAAGAAATCAGATCATCATTAACGCAAATCTAATGGAAGAACAGATGGAAAGACTCCTGAAAGAGTTGAGGGAACACAAAAAGGCAATCAGATACCCTATAAAAGACATCAAAGGGCTTAACCCAGCCCTTTGTATGCACCAGATAAATTTAGAAGAATCTGTGAAACCACAAGTTCAACCCCAGAGAAAATTGAACCAGATGCTAAAAGAAGTAGTCAAGAAAGAAATTTTAAAACTACGGGATGCAGGGATTATATACCCGATAAGCGACAAAAACTAGGTAAGCCCCACTCATGTAGTGCCTAAGAAAGGGGGGATGACTGTAGTAAAGGGAGATAATTGTGATGAAGTCTCCACGAGAACTATTATGGGTTGGAGGATGTGCATAAATTATAGAAAACTAAATTCATCCACGAAGAAAGACCATTTTCCCTTACCATTCATTGACCAAGTCTTGGAAAGACTTGTCCACCATGACTACTTCTATTTCATGGATGGATATTCTGGGTTTTATCAAGTTCCCATCCACCCTGATGATTAAGAGAAGATGAAATTTACGTGTATCTATGGCACATATGCCTTTAGAAGAATGCCTTTTGGCTTATGCAATGCGCCTGCAACTTTCCAACATTGCATTATTTCTATGTTTTCTGACTTCTTAGAAGATATAGTTGAGGTATTTATGGATGATTTTTTAGTATATGGGATGGATTTTGATGCATGCCTAAGAAATTTATCCTTAGTACTACAGAGATGCGAGGAGAAACACTTGGTCCTAAACTGGGAAAAATGCCACTTTATGGTCCAGAGCGGTATTGTCTTAGGACATAAAATTTCCAAGAAGGGTATCGAAGTGGATCTAAGCAAAATTGAAGCTATCTCCAAACTCCCACCGCCAAATTTTGTGACTGGGGTAAGAAGTTTTCTAGGCCATGTCAGATACTATAAAAGGATCATCAAGGATTTCTCAAAAATCTCGAAACCCCTATCGAATTTGCTAATCAAGGACACAGTTTTTGAATTCAATGACAAATGCTTAGAAGCTTTCGACACCCTGAAGAAAGCTTTGACTTATGCACCTATCCTACAAGCCCCAAATTGGGAGCTGCCATTTGAGGTAATGTGTGACGCTATTAATTATGCCATAGGCATAGTCCTAGGACAAAAGAAAGACAAAAAGCATCATGTTATCTGTTACGCCAGTCGCACATTGGACGATGCTCAAGTAAATTATACCACCACTGAAAAGAAAATGTTGGCGATAGTTTTTGCATTTGATAAGTTTAGGTCAAACCTTATAGGTTCCGAGGTGAAATTGTATACTGACCACAACGCTATACGTTACCTTATGCAGAAGAAATATACCAAGTCAAGGCTGCTACAATGGGCTTTGTTGATGTAGGAATTCGATCATGAAATTATAGACAAGAAAGGAAAGGAGAATGTGGTAGCTGACCAGTTATCCAAAATCATTTTTGATGATGGAAACCAATTGCCTGTTAATGATAACTGTGTTGATGAAGCCTTGCTGATGGCTCAATCAAAGGAACAGAGATTACCATGGTTCGCTAATATTTGTAACTATTTGGCATGTGGCCAACTGCCACCTGAGATCATGTATCACCTAAAGAAAAAGCTTTTCTCTGACATCAAGAACTATTATTGGGATGGTTCGTTGTTGTTTAAAAGGTGATCTGATAATTTGTATCGTAGATGTATACCCTAGGAAGAAGTTTTGTCGATCCTGAAAGAATGTCACTCTTCGCCTTATGGAGGGCACCATAGTGGAGAGAGAACTATTGCAAAGGTACTCCAATCTGGGTTTTACTAGTCCACCCTGTTTAAAGACGCGACGTCTTTTGTAAAGGCATGTAAGGAATGCCAAGTGACTGGTAATATCAGCAAAAGAAGTGAAATGCCTATGGCTGAATGGGTAGAAGTGGAGATTTTTGATGTATGGGGAATCGACTATATAGGCCCTTTCTCATCATCAAAAGGATACCAGTACATCCTTGTATCCATCAACTATGTGTCCAAGTAGGTCAAGGCAGTAGCAACTCAGACTTGTGAATCTAAATCGGTGATCAAGCTATTTGAGAAGGCCATATTCCCACGCTTTGGAGTGTCTCGTACTGTTATAAGCGATGGAGGATCACACTTTGGAAAAAAACAATTTGAGGCGCTATTGAAGAAATATGAGGTAAAGTACAAGGTCACTACACCCTATCATCCTCAGACCTCGGGACAAGTAGAAGTGTCCAATAGGTAGATAAAACAAATATTGGAAAAGATGGTTAGCCGTACTAGGAAAGACTGGTCTATGAAGCTCGACGACACTCTCTGGGCTTACAGGACTACTTATAAGATGCCTATAGGAATGACGTCGTACAGACTGATCTATGGTAAATCCTTCCATCTACCCCTTGAGCTTGAGCATAAAACCCTATGGGCAATCAAGTTCCTAAACATGGATCTAGAGAAAGTAGGCCAGAAGAGATTCCTACAACTTCAGGAACTCAAAGAGCTGAGGTTGCACGCTTATGAAAATGCAAAAATATATAAACAAAGGACTAAGGTGTGGCATGATGCCCACTTAAAAAACAAAGATGTCAGTGAGGGTGACAAAGTGCTTCTGTTTAATTCAAGCAGCCAGCTTTTCCCAAGAAAACTCCGAACAAGATGGTCGGGCCCCTTTTCTATAGTAAAGATATACCCATCAAGAATGATGGAGATTTTAGGAGAGAGAACAGGAACTTTCAAAGTTAATGGTCACAGAGTGAAAAGATTTTACGAAGATGAAGCTTTTGTCCAAAGGTCCAAAATTAGTTTGGAGGAACCCAATCGGTCACCAGTGGAAAGGAATGAGGAATTGCAACACCAAACTGAAAGAACCAAGGGATGAATGATTATGAAGTCGAGCTAGAGAATTTAAAACAAGCGCTTCTTGGGAGGCAACCCAAGTTTTTGTTGTTTCTATAAGCTTTTACTTTTCCTACCTTTTAGTTTGATTAGTTTACTTCTCTATTAAGTTTTGTACATATCCTATCCCCCTTTAAAAAGATGAATTGATTGATGAAATGAGCTTCATTTTAGGCATGTGCTCTGACCGCGGTCTAGACTGCAGTCGCGGTGTTAACATTGCTTCAAGCAAGACCGTGACTCGCAGTGCTACCGCTTAGCCGATGAGACCTCAATCTAAGTTTTCCTTGAGGAGAAGAGACTGTGGGTTGTGGTCGTGCTTTGAACACACTGCGGTCATGGCCATCCCTCCTTTTTATGCTCAACAGATCACGGTCATCCCTACTATATATACTAAAACCTCAGTTTCACTATTCCCCTTCACTTTTTACCTTCTCGAGCCTGAGTTAAACCTTCTGACTCCGACGAACTGCCCAATCGTGACCAACTTCCTCCGCCACAGCTGACTCTATGCCCCATCTTAGCCTTTGTCTCGTCATCTCCTCCATCAAGCAAGGTAACCGCCCAACCCTTTGTTTTTCACCCGTCGTTTCCATGGTTCTTTGTTGCCGCCACTATCATTTCCGGTTTCGCCTCACACCCTCGCTCCTTTTCCAATTCATTTAGTCCTTTTTCCACCTATAACACCGCCGCCAATCATTCTTGCCAGTCAAAACCCCGCCCGCCCTAGGGCGGTGCTTTTGAACAAACATTAAAAACCTAAAAATATAATAGCATGTGCAACCACCCACCATCGAGTGAATCTACGATAAAGGTCCTTCAACCTCCGCCCTGCCCACCTGCCTCAATTGAACATAGATGAAAGGGAAATGGAGCCATTGAACCATATAGACCGCGACCACAGTCTACACATCAAACTAACATGGTCACGGTGTTCCCTCAACACATGAGTATCACCAAAAAGACTGCGACCTCCCCAAACCAGACCGCGATCGCGGTGTCCTTTGTATTACCAAAAGAAGACTGCGGATGGCGGTCCCTATAAACACATTTGAACTTAACAAATTTTCCTAGACAATTGTAAAAAAATTACTCACTGGTAAATCAATTATAAACTAATTCATTGTGAAAATTTTGCAGAATGTCTTATCCCGTGACCAACGACTCCATCCATAGGCAAGCAATATCTATGAAGGAGGTAGAAAAGATAGTAGAAAGTCTGACAGCACCACTAAAGAAAATCACATCTCTGCCAGTAGCCAAAAGGGTTGAGATGTAGCTGCGACTTGAATAGTACCAGAGGATCCTGGGGCACTAAACACCATAGGACTCTCCACAAGGCACAGAACAAACAGAGACCTCTGAGTATCAACCAGGAGAATCAGAGACCTGAGTTTAGGGAAAGAAAAGGAAAGTTGCACCCAAGGAAACCAAGGACAACAAGAAGGAAAAACCAGTGGTTGTTGAGAAACCAAGGGGGCAGGAGATAGAAAAATCCAACAAAGAGAAATAAGTCATAGGGGAGACATCATTAGAATCCAGAGAACCCCCATTCATGCCAAGGAACTCCGTACACCATTCTGCCTCTGACTGGATGTATTAGAACAAGGTCTTCAGCCCAACTAGGTACCTGGACGTCTAGGATTTCAAGAAAATAGGAATCTATGATAGGGTAATCAAATTCCTAGAAGGTGTGAATCTACGCATCTTATGCACATCCAAGGCCAAATCCTTCAGGAAGTTATCGGCAGAGTTCTTGAATTCCCTAAATAAAATCATCATGAGTAGGGAAGCAAGGAAGGTGGGCGGCGGAGATTACAAACTAGAGGTAAGGCTAGGAGGCGAGCCATACACGGTCACAGAGGCTGTGCTGAATAAGATATTCATGAAGACAGAAGAAGAATCCAAAGCCTGCTCTGCCGCCCCAGGAGAGAAGGAAGCGGTCAGCTACGATAGCCACCATATGTGGGAAGAGCTGACCGGTGAAAAAGAATGCAAATCGAAGAACTCAAAGGCCTCCCTGATCACCTCGTACTTCATTTGCACAATCCCGAAGATAACGGCATACACTATTTACACGAGGTTTGAGACGGGAACAACAAGAAAGGGGGACTTGTTCCTAATATGGTCGATGATAAATAGAAAGCCAGTAATTATCAAAAAGATACTAATCGAACGTTTATCTACGGCAGTGGGAGGAGAAGCAAGAAGGAATTCTAAATACTGCATGGGCGGTCAAATAACAAAGATCGGTCAATACTTTATGGATGCAGGAGAGATCCAGAAATATAAGTAGATAGAGGGACAATCGAAAATAGATATCAAGTCTCTCATCAACACTGGGATTCTGGAACAAAAGGGTGAGAAACTGTACTACAAGCAGATCTGCTCAAAGAAGCTCTTCCCCCTTCCAGAGATGGTGTTTTATGATGCCCACAAATTACGGCCGACCCAGGATGACATAGAGCAGATGTGCTCAGGGGCACTGCAAACTGATAAGGAACAAGCATCTACGGTCGGAGAGAGTAGTGCTCAAGCTAAAATAAAGGAGAAGAAGAGAACATATCAGTTGAAAAAGTTGGCAGTGTAAAAGAAGAGGCAGATATCAGATACAACGGCCACGCCAACCGCAATGCCAAAAGCTGCAGAACTACCAACCCCTCGCCGACCCTTCCAGAAGAGAAAGTAGAAAATAAAGATCCCATGCCTGTAAAGCCACACGATGAAGTAGCTAAAGTGGAGCCAGAGGTGGAAAAAGAAGAAGCCACAGTGGCTAGCCTACAACCCGACAATGAACCAGAGGCTGAGCCGAAAGAACAAGACTCCCAAGTTGTACCGGAACTAGAAGTCCTTAGAGCCAATACAGACCAACAAGACCAGCAGAAGGAGAAAGTACAAGGTCCACCACCACCACCTCCGCAACTAGCGGGACCAAGCACATTAATGATGTGCATAGAACGACAGCCGCACCAACAGCAATAACGCACACCCTCTTTCAGGGGTGTACTAGGTAATAGGTTTGATACCATGTGGGAACACATGCATTAAACCACTACACTAAATATGAATATCGCTTCCTCTTTATCTGCACTAACAACATAGGTAAAGGTCCTCAACAACAAAACCGAAGCACTCCCAGACCTCATATAAGAAACATTAAGCAACCAACGGATAATGATAGGAGTGTTGAAGGCAATGAAAGAAGAAATGGAGGAGTTAAAGAAGGAGAGGCACGCCATTTGAGCTGACAATGAACACATACATCGTGGCTATGATGCGGTGATGACCAGACTAAAAGAAGAATGCCAACGCCTCAAAGAGGACCACCAGAAATTCGAAAAAGAACGTGAAGAAATTGAGGACCGGCGGAGGAAGAAAAAAGCAAAGTGTTCGGCAAGCCTAGCACACTCCTCATTGAGTCCCTCCAGCCACGACGACAATGACGATGACAATGCGAGAGGGACCGGTACAGGGGTAGAGGCGTCAAAAGAAGAAAGTGTCAATGTCAAGACGGCACCAGCAGCTGAGCAGAAGAAGAAGAAAATTCCACAACAACTGAGCTTCCCCAATGACAAAGAAATAACAAAAACCACAGCATTGTCAAGGGAGCTCTATCTCAATAGCAGCCCTGAAGAAGGAAAAGAAGAAACTGACAAAGGTGATGGTAGACGAGCAGAACAGTGGATGACCCTGCCTATAAGTAAGATAACATAAGAAGAACATCAAGTTGTAGCTCATTGAGAAGAAGTCTCCGCATCAATGATAGATTTCAGCGTGACAGGGGTCGGCGAGCTCAAGAACATGCTAGCTGAGCTGGGCGCCGGTCTTGATGAGAGCAACGAGTTCCTCCTATTCCAAAGACACAATGAACATAACGACTACCTCTATGATGGAAATATGGAGCCAACTCTGGCAATGTTGGTGGATGCCAAACTAGGCCAAACTTCTAAGGAAAGCAATATCAGAGACAACATAGCTACAGAAGCTTCCTCAGAAATAGCAGAACAAGTGGCCACCCTACCGACAGTCAAAGAAGCGGAGCAAGTGGCCAAAACTATGCCGACTATCGAAGAAACTTCGGCACCATTGACACACGAAGGAACATCTGACGACGAGGATGGCGGGCTATCTACTTTCTTTACAAACGAGCCCACCGGGGAGCGGAGTACGCCATCTAAAAAAGAAACACTTTGAGTGGCGCGTCCCCTGACATGAAAAATGAAGGAGATGGACATGTTTGTTGTATCACAGATTACATGCAAAGACGTCCACATCTTGGTATACATCCTCAACAATGATCTACCTGGTTCAGACATACTATATAATAACAAGGGTAGACATCTAACTAGGGATCACTTACGGGGGATCTTGCGGTTTTTAAGGTGCTCTGCGCTACCCTCCTGGAAGAATTTCTACACCCAGACAAGTTGTAGCTAGTTTTTAATAGAACAACACATCTGGCTAGCCTCCTCTACAAAGAAGACTATAAGGCAGTAGATGTCGCTGAGATGAAGGCAGCAGTATGCAGAAGAGAAACAAGATGTGTAGTGCTGCCCATAAGGAATGTAAGGCATTGGGCATTAATCGTCGTGGACCTGTACAAGTGGAAGACGACGGTGCTCAACTACTGTGCAGCCAAACTAGACATTACTTTGCTCATCTACAAAAGAAAAGACACAAGAGATTGCCTAAAGATACCACTGTGTCTGCGACGAGCAATCAAAGAAGCAGATGACAAATTCCAGGACTTCTGGAAGTTCTTCTCCATCAACAAGAAGATCCCTCAAGAAGAGGTTGGCTTGAGGGATTATGACTTCATAGTGTTGATAATGATGAAAGCCATCAACAAGGGCAATCCTCTTGGAGATCTAAATAATGAGGACCTGCATGAACTGCGGGGTGTGTATGCCATGGAGGTCATCTATGATCGTCACTTCTTCAGCGACCCAACGATGCCTTCAGAAGCTATACCTCAGAGACTTCACAAAGATATCTCTCTTCCTAAAAAGGTGACTTGGAGGGAACAACTGAAGACCATATGGGTCGATCCAATAGATCCAGCCAGAGCTACGACTTCAGAAGAAGGTTGGAATCAAAGCATTGAAGAAGCTATAAAGCACACATCATAAAATGAACCAGAGCAGCCGCCAGAGCAGAAATCCCAGAAAAACAGCCTTCAAAAGAACAGTCTGAAGAGGGAGAGGCTGAAGAAGAAGACCAGGTTGATGTAAAATTGGATGGACCGACGGGAGAAGTTACATCTTCTTTCAAGGACTTTGATAGATTGAGCTGCATTAGCCTGTCTTTAGAAGAATTGAATACCATTATGAGGTCCTTGAAAGAAGATGATTTTCCAAGAGATGTCATCTTCGAGAGAGATGACATTTGTGTGCTAAAAGATGACCTCTGAGAAACGCTAAAAAAAAAGAGGATATCTTTTAGTAAGCACAATGTCAGCTTACCATGCGCTACTAGGTGACAACATGTCGAATGCTCACATGGCATACTTCCTGCTGGTAGATGACATCTTGAAAGACAAATGATCAGGTGAAAAGGAGCGCCTGCAACAATGCCTGGCGACGTCCCTACCAAACTATATCTTTATGCTGATTCTTCATGACAATCACTGGACTCTGTTAGTCGTCAATATCATCAAAAGGACTGCAATCCTCTACATCAGCTCAGATTCAACCTTTCTACTTAATAAAAAGACTAACATGATGACCGCAAAGACTCCGATAGAAGAAAAGGCCAATACATGCGCACAGGCGATTGTTGATATGATAAAAAGCCATGGCAAAGGGTACAAGCATACAGCGGGAAAAGACTTCAAAAAGATGCAGTTCTTCCACATGAGCCCTCAGTAGGTGCCCCTATCGAATGATTGTGGCTTCTTCTGTCTAACCTGGATGATGGCCCTATCCAGTATGAACGCCAAGGTGGAGGACATGCAGTACGAATAGTACCATGCACTATGAGGAGTATACGCAAGCATGTTTCTTGAGTCTGAGTGGGCCTCCAACAACAATAGGAACAAATAAAGAAAGCTCATGTATACGTCTCACTCAAATTTTAACACCCGGAGACAGGGTGTAGGATAAGTTTAGGGGAGGGGTCATAAAAGGCTAGAGAGGTACATTTATTATCTTTTTACCTCCCAAAAATTTTCATATTTCTTTTTTTGCATGTACATATTCTGAATCTAGCCTTCTTTCCTGCTAAAAGTTGTAGTAATTTCATCTTCCTAGAGAGAAATAAACGAACAACCAATATATATATGAGTAAAACAAAAAACATAGCAATATTACTCTATCTCATTCTTGCAATAAGACGTTGTACGTGTGACAACCTTAACTCATGAAACTCTCGGAGACTAGAGAACTTCACCTAGCCATACTCCTGACCAACCACCCTCACCTGACGATTCTAACCGGAAAATTCATATCTCCGTAGAGAGGGAAACATCTACCATTTTCAAAGCATATCTAAAAAGAGACTTGGCTGCCCAGAAGACCACTTAAAAATCCCTCTCACCCAAGCCTGAAAGGAGATGTAAAAAATCATAAAGAAAGAAAAAATAATAATAATGAGAGTTGTGTCCAAAAAGATGCCAAAAGTTTCCACACGACTGGTGTATTGCTGCACTCATGAATGCAGATATGGAGTGCTCGTAAGTGGAATCTTGAAGCCAAGCTTACCCACCTCCAATCCTGAATGAAACTCATGAAACCACCTGAATTAAAGTCAGAAGCCCAAAAAGGGCAACACTATTTTTACGACAGTTGTGGGCGGGGAGTTCAGAAGGAAGAGGAAAATACTTGAAGCCTTAAGCCTACCCAAACACATTAGCATAGGGCCAACTGAAAATAAATAAAAGGTGTGAAAGCTACCCTCGAAAAAGATCTTGTATTGATATGGTTATTACCTAAGGGGAAGGGGTGATAAGTTGAGAAGGAGGAACATTTTACAATTGAAGGCAATGGCAAGAAAATGAAGTTATGCAACTCAAGTTGAGAGGGAGGAACAAGACTTCAAGGTTAGAGAACATACCACAACAGTCTTGATGTAAGAATGAGATAATTCAGTCGTGTTGTCTTGAAAAATTTTATCACATGAGTTTGTTCTTTCTCTTTAAGTTTTTGAACCTACATTTAGCCTGAGGACAGGCTTGATTCTAAGTTTGGGGGAGTTGATAATACTTTATTTTACGTACTTTTTGTATATATTTTATACTCTTTTAGCATATCTTTTGCTAACTTTCCCCACAATTTTAGCATCTTTTTTCCAAAGACTTCACTACACATCTTTCCTTGGTTTCAGGTACATATATAGTCCAAGTCACGGTCATCACCTCAACCGTGACCCATTCACGCAACAAGGACCATATCACCACAGTTGAGGTCTTCAACTACCTTAAGCTTGTGGTCACTTTGCACTCAAGCAAGACCGCAACCAACTTGGAGGTTGTGATCATTGCTAAGACCGCGATCATAGCAGAGGTCACTATCAACTTGGAGACCACGAGCCTCAAGTAGACCATGATCCTTGCTAGACCGCGAGCCACATGCAGACCACGACCAAGTAGGGAGACCTCTCCAATGCAATGCATGAGTCAACCTCGACTGCAGTCCTCTCCTACGTAAGCTACATCACTAGCCTTAACTGCGTGCTTTGTCCTCACTCACACGCAAGTCGGAGTCAACTTCCCAACTAGTCACCCATCCTAGTACTACTCCAAGCTAAGCATGCTTAACTATGGAGTTCTTTAGTGATGGGCTCCCAGAAAAAGAGGTGCACCTTGGTGATACGGGTAGTCCAATCATTCCTTTTAGATCATTTTATTCGAGGCCTCAAATCTTGAGATGTTACAATCTTCCCTACTTAGACTCTTGACGTCCTTATCAAGGCTCAATATATGACATCATAATCTATTCCCCATTGCAGTGCAGACCCAGAATGGCCCATGCACACCCAGCTCCCATCCACGGCTACCAGCGCAAGGGCGGCTACATCTCGTCTTAGCGAATAGCCCTTTCCAACTTGCCTAGACCGCACAGACTTAATACTGGCATGTGTAATGCCCAAGTGGGCCCCACCTTCTGGAGGAGAATTGGCTCTGATATCATTTGTAACTCTCGGGCCCATTGCCCTAGGCTCTAGTAGAGTTTCAAGAATGACGGTTGTCCCCACAGACCACCACTAGCCTTAACTACGTGCTTTGTCCTCACTCACGCACAAGACGGAGTCAACTTCCTGACTAGTTACCCATCCTAGTACTACTCCAAGATGAGCACGCCTCACTATGGAGTTCTTTGGTGATGGGCTCCTAAAAAAGGAGGTGTGCATTGGTGATATGCGTAGTCTAATCATTCCTTTTAAGATCATTTTATTCGAGGCATCAAATCATGATATTACAATCCCCCCCACTTAGACTCTTGACATCCTCGTCAAGGCTCAATATACAGCCTCATAATCTCTTCTCATTTCATTGCAGACCCAGAATGGCCCATGGACACCCAGCTCCCATCCACAACTACCAGCGCAAGGGTCGCTCCATCTCGTCTCAGCAGATAGCCCTTTCCAACTTGACTGGACCGCACGGGCTTAAGATTGGCATGTCACGTGCCAATGTGGCCCCACTTTCTGGAGGGGAATTGGCTCTAATACCATTCATAACGTCCAGGCCCATTGCCCTGAGCTCTAGTAGAGTTTCAGGAATGACGGATGATCCCACAGACCACCACTAGCCTTAACTACGTGTTTTGTCCTCACTCGCGCAAGACGGAGTCAACATCCCGGTTAGTCACCCATCCTAGTACCACTCCAAGTAGAGGACGCTTAACTATGGAGTTCTTTACTGATGAGCTCCCAGAAAAGGAGTTGCACCATGGTGATATGGGTATTCCAATCATTTCTTTTAAGATCATTTTATATGAGGCCTCAAATCCTAGGATGTTACAGATACATATCTTATTTTTCTATTTTTCTGGGTGTTCCCTTCACCTAGGTGTAGGTGCTATATAGGGCAGAGACTCAGGATGATTGTCAGCTCATTGGTGAACATAAGGATAGCTTGAGATAGTCTTGTTACCCTCTACTATTAGGGCTCTCATGAAATTAAATGTACTAGTTTTATTTTTTATGTACCACCCCTAGTGTGAGAAACTTGTATGTATATAACATTTTGTAACTTTACAAATAGTTATATTTTTCGATGCTTAAACTTTCATGGCTCATGTTTGTATCATTGAATGAGCCTACTATTTGGTCCCACTCCTTATTGGTATACAATCGTGATATGCTTACTTGTCATGGGTATATTAACCAGTGGTATCTTAGCCTTGTGTAAGATGACGGTTGTTTGAAGCAACATCAAATAATTTTTTTGATAAGATGTTCGTTGTTTGACACATGTGTATGTAATCTTTTGTTATTTAAATAAAGACTATTGTGCCCTACATATAAATAGTGTTGTATGTATTGAGCAGTCGGTAGGAAAGGGTATTGTAAAGAATAAACATCTATGGCAAATAAACTTGTTTCCTGCCGCAAGAATTTGCAATGATAGGTTATCTAGATGTTTTTCGATTACCTTGTCCCTATGTCTTATTTAACTTTTAATCCACATAACAAACATCAGTTAAAATAGTCAATCAGGTTTGCTTGTCGTGTCACCGTTAGGAGGGCACAACAAACACAACCATAATCTTGTTGTTGCAACTTCTACCAGAAATAGAGAAACCAATTAAATTAAGTTCAACTTTGTTATCTCTACAATTCATTATAACAATTTACTTTTGCTTCTTTTTTTCCAACTTAGATGTTCTACTTCCTTGTTTGCTTTACGAGGTATTTTCTACTGAGATCTGAAAAATACATACACATCTTTAGTACCCGTTGTCTGTCACCGCCTCTATCCCTTCTCATCTCAACCGTATACTCAGCAATCAGTTTCGAAGTGTATGCACCACTACTTGTGCAACTCACCGCCAAGATAAGCTGGGACAGAGACAGAGATGATTTTGGGGACAGAGGATTTGTGCTCCAAGGCAACACGCAATTTGCCCAGGCTTGTGTTCCTTTATCAACGTCGGTGGGTATCTCTCGGTTTAGCGCACATTTTGACGACGGCTCGGACCGCGTTGATCGGTTGAGGCGGAAAGCCGTCCTCGGGAACAATACTTTTATCAAGGAATAGAACATATAACCAGTAAAAGATGACGACTTAGGTATTTCAGAATTTCTTGAGAACAGAATCACACATTGGTAAAGCTGGGACGTCAGGCAGCACGGCATTGGACGACATTCTGCGCGAAAAGAGGCAGAAAGGGCCGGACAGATTCTACTAAAAGCGGGGGCTTCATCTACTTAAAGTCTTAAATTCACCCCCAATAAAGAGCCTACTTGAGAGGACGTGTGCCTTCTCTTGCACTGTCACTTCCGGCGACAAGAAGCTAGTCTATGGTATGGGGTCCCTTCTCTCCGGCCTCCGCCGGGAAAAGAAGAAGCCACAAGAGGCGGCCGCCGAGGAGGAGTCAAGGGTCGTCACTATCAGCAACATAGACGCCTGGAAAGCCAAACTGGAAAACCACAAGGAGTCCGGCAGGCTGGTACGTATAGCAGCAACTCATGATGAACTAGGAGCTAGCAGTAGTTGTTTCTACATGGCTTCCATCGATCATCTCTTGGGTATCAATTAATGACCCCCTGCCCTGTCTCCTTCCTTTTTCCATTTTTTGCCTCCCCGATCGAACAGATGGTGATCGACTTCAAAGCCGCCTGGTGCGGGCCCTGCCACTTCATGGAGCCCCTCGTCAAGAATATGGCGGCACGACTCACCTCCGTCGACTTCGTCCAGATTGACGTCGACGAGTTCCCGGTTAGTATATATATACATGCTCATATGCATCGACCTGTAGCAAAGTGGGATGATTTAGTTAACCAGCTTCATATCCTGTTTGTCCTATTATCCTATACTTGCAGGACGCGGCGAACCAGTGGCATGTTGAGGCCATGCCGACCTTCGTGCTGGTCCGTGGCGGGAATGAGGTCAGCCGAGTCGTCGGCGCCAGTGAGGAAAATCTACGTGCTGCAATCAAACGCTCCACTGCTGATCCTACCACAGCCCCCGCCTCCGCCGCCGCCGCTGCTACCTGAGGCCGCTGGGTATAGTGCCCGCTGGTCAACCGCATATATAAGTAATGATAGGAATGAACTGGGCGCATGCAGTCAGCTGCAATATACGTAGCAGTGTGAAGTAGAACAATTTCTAAAACTTCCGTCGACGGCGCAAGAAAAAAAAAATACTGTATCGTCGTGCGTTGTTATCATCCTATTTATAATCGTAGTAGTCCGTGTGTGTCATGTTTTTCTTTTCTCCTTTTCTTTGCAAAAACTATGAATCATAACTAATAGAAACCACGTACTTATATAGGAAACGTAGTGCATGGTATCATTGCTTCTGTTTAGCCGCAATGCTCTGTTTCCATCTGCTAGTTGCTTCATGGAACGGGATATGATTCATCTCCGTCGTTTTCAGAATAAACTTTAAGCAGACAACACAAGGGAAAGGGATACGGGAGGAATCCCATTCTTATTGACTGGTGCTCTTTAAAAGTTCGTATCCAACTTACACATATGCTTTTCTACAGAATTCAAATAAAGTATCTACTCTCACTAGTCTAAGAGAACTAAGTGAATGCATCAAATATTTGGATGTGTTCGGAGTAAGATTGGCTACTACAAGAACAAACGACGCCATTAAACAATTTGTCCTGATTGAAGTAGCCCTTTTGTTAGCTATTGTAGCCACAATGCGCTCAAATTTTGAACATAGAAGAAGCACATGTCAATTGTTGAGTGACCATACATGAAATTCTTATTTAAAACTGAAGGTCCACATAAACATCCCTCTAACATTCAACCAAACGAAGTAAGCTTATGTCTTCAATATATACGAGTTTTGGGTTGCCCCACTCGAGTTAAGACTCTACCTTGTTTACACCCATATATATCCATGCGTTGAGATCATGTGACCAAAAAAACATGTGCCATTTGAAACTCGTATACATTAAACTTAGTGCAGAGGCGGTGTTACCTAAGAAACTACAATATTCCCGTATGTTGCTCCTTGTCACAAGAATTGATCAGAATATCATTCATAAAGACAACAAAAACTAATCTAACAACACGCATGGCATTGGTCAAATCAAAAGGGCACGACCACAAACTTGAAATGACCATAGCACGATTTGAAAGATGAGTTATGCTTGTCCTCGTCTCATATGTGTGACTTAGTGATATCACTATTTTTGGGCAATGGGTACGTGTACTTGATGATTATCTTGTTTATTGGCATGTAACAGATGTACAATAACATGGTATCATCCTCCATCACAAACATCATAAGTGCTCTCTAAGGTGAAGAGATATGTTTGATAAAACCTTTGTCTAGTGTCTCTTCCAGATGGGACTTCAATTCTGTAAAATATGTAGTTCCTATACAATACATTGAGTCTTTGATCTAACTATTTGGAATCAAGTTGGATCTCGTACTCTATCTCTTGTGTAGGATAAAGACATACGAGATCATTGAGAAAACAACAAGGACACATATACAACATGATCATCCAACAAACAGAACCCCTATGGACTAGTACCCACCGTGTCTGTTAAGAAATCCTTGCAAGATCTTCCTCAACAACCTATCTTTAGTTGTTGATGACAATAAGAATGTAGACAACCCTTCCTTTCTACAAAAAGGACAAATGAAAATTCACCTATCTAGAATATTACCTCCTTTTTTCAGCATTCTAACCGGACTCAATGTGCTTATAGGTTGTTGACACCTCATTTTTGTTCTCTGTCAGAAATTCCTGCTTAATATTCATTATCTAACTAATGGAGTCCATTTCATAGTTTTTCATATTTTCTACATTTTATCCCTTTTTACCTTTTTCTTGTAGTTTTGTATATTTATTCGCCTATATAAATCACTTATTTTTATCCGGTCAAGACTTCCTAGATAGATATTCATCTTCCCATACTCAACTACAATTTGTCCATCAGTTCTACTTTCTATGAAGGCATTTTTCATAAATTTCCCAGTTCAATTATAATGAAAATGTATTTTTTTCCCAAGAGTATTCAATTGCCTTTTTTCTCTAGAATTACATGTTCTTTGACAATGATGAAGGGAAATCATGTTCTCTATCTTCCACTACTTTATTCACCTTTTTTCCAAATCTACACTCTACCCAATTTTCTCCGAAATATTCCTGAACTATTTGGAAAATCAAGAGACAGATTGCATCCTACCGGAGCCACTAGCGGATTGAAGCAATCCACCAGTGAAACATGGAAGATTGAAGCAATCCATTGTTGCTATCCCCCCTTATTATTTTCATTATTCATGATCAAGAGGATCCTTCCTTTGACACCACATGCCTCTGAACGCCATTAAATTGCACAAATGATAATCAGGGTGTGCTCCTAATGACTAACTTTTGTTATTGATCTTAACTACTTTAATTGCACAAACTATTCATATATTCTTAACTACTCATGTAATCGGTTTATTTATCTCGATTTATTTGAATTAGAAAGATCAGACCTTTCTCTTAGCCTATATCTTTTCACCATCCTCTAATCTTTTCACACATCAGTCCTAATCACCCATGAAGGATCTATGTCGTGGGGGAGGCTTGAGGCAATTAACCCAAACTACTTAAAAAGTAGGATCGTTATGGCTATCATGGGAAGGGCATGGATATCTCCACCCCCAAAGGCCAGCCAATAATAAAATTGTGTTTTTATCACTTTTCAATATATTATTTCTTATTAATCCACTTGTTAACACTATTTTTTTGGAAACATTTAGATATGGTCTAACACCGATTAATCAAGTGGGATGAAGTTACTAATCCTTCCCCTCTCATAATCAAATCATAGATATTTTTTTGTATATGTTTTCTCCTTTTTTTATCTATTCGACTCAAAAGCCAAATCGATTTTCCATCATGGATTCACAACGATTTATCTTGTTTTTCCTCGTTTTCCATAAAACATGGTGGTGAATCTAGTCTCTTGTTTTCTTTTTTTCCACAATAGTTGTATTAAGTTTCATTACCAAAGATATATAAGGGACGTATTTTTTGGGCAGGGTGTGACAGACTAGCAACTCTACTGAGGACTGCCAAGATGATCTAATTTAATTTCCCATTTCTTCACAAGACTTCAAAGCTTTGATGGTTTTACGTCTTTTTTTTTGCACAAAGTCACATTCATGCATCGCCCTGTTCAATGAAATCTATGGGTACGTGGATCAAGGTGATCCACAGGGCCTATGCACCCTGTCATGCTGGGACTTTGTTGAGTTCTATTATTTTTGTGTAGTTTTTTGCCCTTCCCTTTTTTAGTGTTCTTTTGTTTTTGGGTGTTGTTTTAGGGTTTTGGTCAGCTTCCCCTTTTTGGGTTTTGAATTGCTTTTTATTTTTTCACTTTTCTCCAAAACAAAAAAAAATATCTACTAAAAAAATCTACTAAAGTGAGAAAAGGATGAGGAAAGATACATGACGAGAACACAATCTCTTCTTTCTTAAATAGCTATATGGTTGTTTGTTTGTTTGTATGCTTATCATCTGCATTACTTGCTTTATTATTGTGGCATTACTTCATAAAACATTAAAAGCTTACACTTACACTATGCAATCATGTAAACACATGCATCACAGAAAGAGTGTCAACCCCACATTGGATCCTTGGATGTGGTGTGTCGATGTTAGTAAAGATATCTACACATTGTTAAGTTGGACGTTCAAGGGCCTTGAAGGCGCCCCTCTCTCTTAGCACTCTAGATTGATTGAAATCTCCATGGTCACAAGGTGTATTGGGAGAAGTACCCATATTTGCCGAATTCAGGCTACCCTATAAAGACACGATCTGTGACACCCTTTGCCACAAAAATGAGATTACTCAAAACAAAGCACAGAATTAATGGTAATAACAATATTACCACCAAACAAACATGCTAAATTAAAATTGATCATCGCAAGATTTCCAGTTGATCAACTCGCAATTGAAGCCATAAACTATTTCCACTTGAATTCCATTCATATCCAAAGTATTACACAACATGGTTCACTGGCTATCTAGCCACCACCTGTTACATGTAATGGTATGCTCATGTATACAAAACATCTATGTACTGCTATGGCATATAGCCAAAAACTCAAAATGATGTACAATATTTACAAAACAACCTCAAGGACTTGAGTGTATATGGACGACACATAGGACTCTATTACTAGACACTAGCTGCACCTCCATGATTCAACAGTTATAGCTTCACTTGTTATCAGTCTCAGTCACACAAACTCTATCTCATCATGTATGTCCACCTAAAAAGATGTGTAACCCACGGGGTGAGACCAAACGCCCCAATGATAGGTATAACTCTCTATCACCATCTATTATAAGCATAGATAGCTAAAATAGGGGATTATACTTTTAATAGTTAAGAAGATTCAACTCAATGATATAAGCAGGGCAATGATTACAGTTTAAGAAGTTAGGGCATCTACACTAAATAGTAGATCATCTCACACCTTAAGAAGGAATATGAAGAAAATGTACAATTGATGTAAACTAAACAGTATAAGAAACACGGCAAGGGGGTCATCCAATGTTATTTGTATGTGACCCTAAGCAATAATACTACATGACTGTGTTACATCTTTAATTAGTATGCCCTGAGTATTTGAGGTGTACCACTCAAATCCAACTAACCACTGCTAAGTCAAAATTTGTACCATAAAAGATCAATGGAAGAGTCAGACTCCATGATCATCACCAGCACTACTCAGTCAGCACGAGTCTACAACATATTGAAATATAGTCAAACTGCAAAGTCAGCAACTTATAGCCACAGCTATAGTCCTGAAAAAGCAGCAACTCATATTCAAATATATGATCCTACAAAACAACTAGCCTGCCTCGGTACATGTCTCAGCTCTAGAGAATAATCTCACGTATGGTGATTCTATAATAAACATCACATTACTATTCCAACAATTTAAGGATATAGGGAGTTACCTCCACTAATACCCCGCATATTCAACAATATATGCTCCGAGTTTCCCGTAGGAGTTACTCGTTTCACCATCCAGCTAAATACTGACACTAAATATGGATCTATGGTACAGGGCAACTATATGATTAAGATTTCACTTTGTTAGTTATGCCAATTGGGTGAATTAAGGCTCCATCATTCAAGTGGGCATACAAAACCCTCATTCAATATAGTAATCATAACTATAAAACAACTTCAGAAGGTATAAAACGTATAAGGTGTGAAGTTGTCACATCATCTCAGAACAACACTATCTCACTGCCTTAAACAAGGCCATCAAAATCACCACTTGTTAATACTGCCATATCAGGCTTATCACTATTATGACATCATAGGGTATACTAATCCCTTGTCACATTACTGGAGGATATAACCTCACATTAGGCATTAGACCTTCACTAGGTCATAATACCAATCACATTATTCAGGTAACTCACTATTATCTCATATTGCTTTATCAGGCATATGAGCATCACGTGTATCACATCACATATACACCATAGCAATCATTAGCTATGATAATCATCTCACCTACAAAATCAATGTTATACAAATAAATAGAGAGAATACTTATTGATATCTCATCATATTAAGCACTTTAGGCAATGTAAACAGTGCATCATATATCCCTTCAATTTGGGGTTAGGGATTCATGGTCAACCGCATAGGGTTCCATGACACTATTTATTTACCAATCTCTAATTTCATTAACTCCCATAGGTTTGGAATGTATTAGGGTTAAGCATTATAATTTATAACTAAGTGTGCACATTTACATATTTACAATTCTAGTGCACTTCGCCAAGGCTTATGACCGTCATCTAATATCATTTAATCATCTTCATAACATGGACTAGCTATGATACTCAACTGACCAGCAAGATTAAAACCATACAAGTAGGAGAGAGAGTATAATTACATGCTATTCCATCCATGCACATTTAATATGTATACCATATTCTATGATTAGGGTTATGGCTCACTCACATAGCCATTTAGAGTTTACATTAAGATTATTGCACCAAACCCAAATTGAATCACTTCCCACTTTCTTGGAGTATGGTAGGGTTAAAGGACATGATTAGGGTTTAACATCATTAGTTGGACATGAGTCGGTCATGATATCTACAACACTATGTATCATCATTATTTACATATATAAGTGTACCATCTCATTATGTCATGCATGTGTCACGACCATGCCTCATATAAATATAAAACCATGCATCAACATGGTATTGAAACCCACTATCAATAAGATGCCCCATGATTACATTACACTTATATTACTATCTCTCACAAAGTCATTAACTATATCACATCACAATGGGATGTCAATCCCGCAATCACATTTCTAGGGAAATTTCACCTCAAGCTATACAAAAAGCACTTGTTAGGTCACTAGACTCGTTCATACAATTTCCTACACAATTGATAACACACTATATCTGTCAGTTCTCATAATCACAACCCTTTAATGTACAAGATTCACCATAGCACTCACATGGATATGTCATTCACCTAACTTCCAAGGTTAGGGTTACCTTAATAGAAGAGAGAAATTACTATTATCGCTTACAATTCTTCAAGTAGGGTGAGCACATAAGTCATGATCATTTGATTAGGGTTACGGTCCATATTTAATCAATTAGGATTTTAATATGTTACTCAACCAGAAAACCATGATCCCATTCCTTCTCACATATTTGAAGAACACTAGGGTCAAGCACTATGGTTAATGATTAACCATTCAAAGTCACATCATCTCATATAGATCATTACACTATGTATTGACCATATACATACATGAGTATAAGTGTATCAACCCATCACTATACATTGTTACGACCTAGACACACTCAATGTGTCACGATCGCAACAATATGTTTGGACATAAGAACATCATGGTGTAGTGACCTAGTGGTGTTAGCCTCAAAGGACTTGAGTGTCTCGACCTCAAAATCAAAATGTTTTGACCTCCACACTTCAAGGTGTTTCAACCTTAACCATTCATTGTCTCAACCCACAAGGGGATAGTGTTTCGACCTCAACCACATGTGTTGTGTCATCTATAACAAGATTCATGGTCTAAACCATCATCTTCACATGTGATTCGACCCCAAAAATAAAGGTGTCGACCTTAACACCTTCATATGGTCGCTACCTTCAAAACCCTAAAGTGTTTCGACCCCTTAGCATGCATGGTCACAACCGCACATCATATTAGGTATTGCGACTTCATGCAACCTAATTTTGTGACCTATGTGGTTTCTAGCCTGCTACCAAATAGGTCGTAACACCTGGTCAGAAAATAGGGAACACCAAACATTTAACCCAAGAACAAGGACCCTTTACAAGGGTGTTCTTCAAACCCAAGAACAAGATCATAGAAAATCATTTTAAGGATCTTGCTTAAGGATGTGAAAATAGGTTTCTCACTCATGAAACCATCATCAAGACCATCCATTATATTAAATGAACACATCATAAACTAAACACAACAGTTCCATAAACAAAGAATAAGAGATAATCAGTCTTTCTTCCAAAATCCAAGTCGGATACAAGGATTTTAGGGTTTACAAGAAGTATACATCATCTTCGAGATACAATATATCTCAAACATAACTATCATTAGTTTCTTCACTAAAATAATATATATTTTAAGATCTAGAATAGCAACATACAAACAGCATGTAATCAGGTTTAGATTGCACATAATAGAGGAAGGAGTTATATAACCCGCCTATAGTTGATGATCCAAGCCTCCTTGATATTAAGCTCCAAAGAAGAAAAGGAATCCCCAAATAGATCCAAACCTTTGACCAACGGATGTCCTTGAAAAAGAGAGGAACACTATGGTTAAAGAAAGGTTCAAGGAAAAGAAAACCCAAACCCTAACTTCGAGCCAAGGTAGATGATGAAAAAAACCCTAGGTTAAAGCATGATTTTTGACCCAAGAGAAGAAGAATCCCCAAGAAGTATCTCCATGGACCATCCACAGCCCTCATGGTTGAGATTGAGGAAGAAGAAGATGAAGAAGAAAGGGGAAACTAGATCCACAATTTGAATCACTTACCAAGAGAAGAGATTCTCCAAGAAACCACCACCAAAAAGATGATCTAACACCAAATCCACCACATGCAAGATGGATTGGCTACCCTATCTTCAAGATCTTCTCCTTCTTGATCTTAAAGATCCAAGGTCAGTTCACATTCAAGGGAGGAAGAAGAGGAAGTCAAAAAGTCTCTCACACATGAAGAGAAAGGGATATATACCCCAAGGGGGAGAGAGAAAGTAGTTTGTGATGTGTCACCATTCTAGATTGCCCAAGGACACATGTCATTCAACCTCATGTTCTTATCCTCTCCCACATGAAAAAATACAAAAAAATCATATTTATCCAGAAATTATAGTGGCCACCATGGTTGCTACCATCATCTAGGTCGAAACACTTCATCCATGTTCACCTTGTTTTGACCAAAACTCTAAATTGACAAATCAAAGTCAAAACACTAAATGAAAAGGTTTTATTTCAACCTCTAGGTTTTCTAGGTCGATAACACAACCCTTAGGGAAGGTGTTGTGGTCTCTTCCCTCACCCAAGTGTGAGGTAATGTTTGCTACACCCAAACCCTAGTTTAGTCACCACTTGCACATGGTAACCCTAGAACACCATGAAGTGTTCCATCATCAAATATCAATCAAACAAGGTGCCCCAAATCATCATCTTATCTCTCATGGTGACAAGGTACAAGGAGCACTCATGTGACATTTTGCATGTTAACCTTAAAATATGGGTAAATTGCAAACTAGTCCAAAATAACCACGTATATAGAAAAGATGGTTCAAACCTCAATCAAAATGAACCCCATTGAGACTATAGACATGTCACGTGATATTAAAGCATTTCACAAGATTAAATTAAGGTTTAAGTATCTCACTATGCAAAGAAATCATATTTAAGCATAAAGCTAGGTCAGGGGTCTTACAACTATAACCCCTAACAAGGATTTTTTCCCTTAAATCCCACGCAAAAGGAAACAGATACCTCCCAAGCAACATGTCCTTAAACTACACATGACATCCTCTATGTCATAGTGATGTCATCAAACTTTAACCAACATTATGTCCTATGTCCAAGATTTTCACAGGATTTGTCACATAGAATGCATCCTCACCATAAAAACATTGTATGTACCTTGTACAACTTAGATGACAACTTTAAAGAAAACTTTAACTTGTAAGTCACCTTCTCAACCTTGCAAAATCATAGGGTAGGATCCACAAATCTGGGAGTTTAACATATCTATCTGAGGGAAAAGGTAAGACTACAAGTTTATGGGTTTTGACCATTGAATTCTCATTATTAGAACCAAAACTTTATACTATAGGCTTCATTATAAACCATTGGATGTTATAACATCTATTCACCACTATTGGATTAAGTTTAACTTTCAAATCTATCTGTTGATATGTAGGCTTAGCCCTTGGATCATATAACAAAAAAAACCATTAGTTTAAGGATTAATTAAAGCAACTCATGATACCTAGTCGCACCTTCCTGTGGTAACTTGAACCACCATCAGTTTTAAAGCATCATGTCATCATTGGATGATGGGGCCAATACTACCATCATTGAACATACTCAGATGTTGAGCTTAAAATCACCATTGGTTCATGTAATCTCTAGAGCACACTAAAGAATAAAATTATGTTTGCTTAGAAAATGGTGACAGAGAAGACTTTCTACTCAAGGTATATGTAACCCAAACCATTCCTTGATGATTCATAGAATATTATATAACTCTTCTCTAAATCAAATCTTGCAACTATCTGTTTAATTCTTGAATCTTTTACGACATTATTCTATGTGATGCATAAACCCCTAACATGTGATGTTTGTATTATAGGTTGGGCACCTATAACCAGATTGATCTCAAAGTCAATTTGTCTAGGAAGCAAAACACATATTGTCCTATCAAGAAACATATCCTTGATATTACATACAACTGGCACTCTTGGATACTTGGATTCCCCGCCTTGGTATCCATCACATATGCCAAAACTCATCACATTCCTATCTCATCAACTTTTCAGCTATCGCTATTAATACCAAACATGTTGAAAGAATTTTCCTATCATCTTGAAAGATTCACGAAACATCATCATTCACAGACGTCACTACCTTGGAACTAAAGTCCAAGCCCAACTGATACTTTTCAAAGTATCCATCTCAAGATTACCTCAAAACCATGCACATCCAGTGATATAAGACTCACTTGAATGCCACATCCTTGGAAAAAAGAACACAAAGGGAACATGCTTCCCTTATCATCACAACACCACCCAAGGATTGCTAACAAGGAGAAGGAGATTACCATTACCTTTTGTTATTACACAGGTCTACCACTACTCATGTATCATTGTAACCTGATTCATCTTTGTCTCCTTGCCATTGGCATAAGAATTCTTAAAGATGAACACATATTACCATTCCTTCTTTATTATTTGTTTATCATTTTCATGTATATCCCAATGTGTTACCATGTTTTACAACATCACATCAAGAGATAAATCATTATTTTTCTCATGTTCTATATTGAATAGGGACTATCTTCCTTATTCTCTCTTATCATATATAGGATTGCACCTTACACTTTCTTATGCACATATTTTGGTCTGAGATTAACTCAAGTTCCACTTCACTCATTTTTTATTTGCTCTTATATGTCTCCTCACTTCATACTTATCTCAGGAATTCTCTCCATACACGGATTTTACACCTTGACTTACCTTATTAACATAGATTTATCCATCTCTTGTTTCATAATTTTCTTGAAATTACAACTTTAAGAACCTCTCATATCTTGCTTGTGCTCAGATTTAAGTTTTCATGGTGTCATATCTCTCTATCTTAATCACCAAACATTTAATGGTTAGGTATATTATGATGTAGTTCTTGTCTCCTTTAGAGTAAGTTGAAGGTATTAGCACCATAATTGTTGATCTATTATGCTCTTTAGATTGTTTCAAAATGATTACTTGATTAGAGTAATCAGAAAGAAATCAACCTAAGAGTTCCATACTTACCTTTCCTTCAACATTTGAATACTTGGCCAGGGTACTCAAGTACTGAGGTTAGGAAGTATGCACCATACTTTATATCATGATTTAAACTTAGACATCATCCTAGTCCTAGTCCTAGGGTCCCTATGGACTCAATGAACCTATAGCTCTGATACCACCAAATATGACACCCTTTGCCACACAAACGAGATTACTAAAAAAAGTGTGGAATTAACAATAATAACAATATTACCACCAACCAAAAAGGGTAAATTAAAATTGATCTCATATCAAGATTTCCAGTTGGAAAACTCATAATTGCAGCCGTAAAATTTGTTCACTTGTATTCCATTCATATCAAAAGTATTACAGAACATGGTTCACTGGCTATCTATCCACCACCTGTTACATGTAATGTCTGCTCGTGTACACAAAACATGTTTGTACCACTATGGCATATATCCAAAAGATCAAAACGATGTATAATATTTACAAAACAACCCCAACGACCTGAGTGTATAGGGACGACACATAGGACTCTACTACTAGACACTAGTTGCACCTCCATGATTCAACAGCTACCGCTTCACTTGTTATCAGTCTAAGTCACACGAATTCTATCTCATCATGTGTGTCCACCTAAAAAGATGTGGAACTCATGGGGTGATACCAAACGTCCCAGCAAGAGAGATAACTCTCTATCACCATCTATTATAAACACATATAGCTAAAATAGGAATTATACTTTTAAGAGTTAAGCAAGATTTGACTCAAAGATATGAGCAGGGCAATGATCACAATTTAAGCAGTTTGGGCATCTACACTAAATAGTAGATCATCTCATACCTTAAGAAGGAATATGAAGAAAATGTACAACCGATGTAAACTAAACAATATAAGAAACACAACAAGGGGGTCATCCAATGCTATTCATATGTGAGCCTAAGCAATAATACTACACGGTTGTGTTACATCTTTAATTATTATGCCATGTGTATTTGAGGCATACCACTCAAATCCAATTGGACATTGCTAATTCGAAATCAGTACCATACAAGATCAATGTAAGAGTCGGACTCCATGATCATCACCAGCACTACTCGGTCAGCATGAGTCTGTAATGCAGTGACATATAGTCAAACTGCAAAGTCAGAAACTTATAGTCGCATCTATAGTCCTGAAAAGGTAGCAACTCATAGTCAAAGTTATGGTCCTATAAAACAACTAGCCTACCTTGGTACATGGCTCAGCTCTAGAAAATAGGCTCATGCATGGTCATTCTATAATAAACATCACATTAATATCCCAAAAATTTAAGGATATAGGGAGTTACCTCCATTAATACCCTGCATATTCAACAACATGTGCTCCGAGTTTCCCGTAGGAGTTACTCATTTCACCATCCAGCTAAATACTGGCGTTGAAGAAGGGTCAATGGTACAAGGCAACTATATGACTAAGATTTCACTTTGTTAGTAATGCCAATTGGGTGAATTAAGGCTCCATCATACAAGTGGACATACAAAACCCTAATTCAATCTAATCTTCATAACTATGAAACAACTTCAGAAGATATAAAATGTAAAAGGTGTGAAATTATCACATCATCTCCGAACAACAGTGTCTCACTGCCTTAAACAAGGCCATCAACATCAACACTTGTTAATACTTCCATATTAGGCTGATTATTATTATCACGTCACTGGGGATATTAATCCCTTATCATGTTATTGGAGGATATAGCCTCACACTAGGCATTAGTCCTTCACTAGGCCATAAGACCAATCACATTATTCAGGTAACTCACTATTGTCTCATCTTGCCTTATCAGGCATATAAGCAACATGTGTATCACAACACATATCTACCATAGCAATCATTATCTATGATAATCATCTCACCTACAAAATCAATGTTATACAAATAAATAGAGAATACTTATTGATATCTCATCATATTAAGCACTTTAGGCAATGTAAACAATGCATCATATATCCCTTCAATTTGGGGTTAGGGTTTCATGGTTAACCGCATAGGGTTCCATGACACTATTTAATTACCAATCTCTAATTTCATTACCTCCCATAGGTTTGGAATGTATTAAGGTTAAGAACTATAATTTATAACTAAGTGTGCACATTCACATATTTACAATTCTAGTGCACTTCATCAAGGCTTATGGCCATCATCTAATATCATTTAATCATCTTCATAGCATGGACTAGCTATGATACTCAACTAACCAGCAAGATAGAACCATACAAGTAGGAGAGAGAGTATAATTACATGCTATTCATTCATGCACGTTTAACAAGTATACCATGTTCTAGGATTACGATTATGGTTCACTCACATAGCCATTTAGATTTTACATCAAGATTATCGCACCAAACCCAAATTGAATCACTTCCCATTTTTTTGGAGTATGTTAGGGTTAAAGGACATGATTAGGGCTTAACATCATTAGTTGGACATGAGTTGGTCATGATATCTACAACACTATGTATCATCATTATTTACATATATAAGTGTAACATCTCATTATGTCACGCATGTGTCCCGACCATGCCTCATATAAATATATCAACCATGCACCAACATGGTATTGAAACTTACTATCAATAAGGTGCCTCATGATTACATGACACTTATATTACAATCTCTCACAAAGTCATTAACTATATCAAATGAGATATAAATCCCTCAATCACATTTCTAGGGAAATTTCACCCCAAGCTATACAAAAAGCACTTATTAGGTCAGTGGACTCTTTCATATAATTTCCTACTCAATTGATAACACACTATATATGTCAGTCCTTATAATCACCACCCTGTATTATACAAGATTCACCATGGCACTCACATGGCTATTGTTAATGTGTCGTTTAGCACTTACAATCACTAAGATAATTATCCTAGAGTCAATCCTTTTTCAACTTTCCGATTAAGGCTAGTATAGAAAGGGTCGATTCCACAGGACAACTTATTAAGATTGTTATCTCTAATCCCAATTATTTGAAGAACTTATTTTATTTGTTTTTGGTATTTTTTTTAGTTTTGTAACAGAAAGTAAAAGTCAAGTTTTGGGGGTTGGTGATTAACACTAAGGAAAGAAATACAAGAATAAAAATGTACTTAACAAGAATATAAATTTGCCCTGTCACAAGGAAAATTAAGATTGTTGTTAGCACAAGAAATACTATTATGAATGAAAAGACAAGGAATTTAAAGAAAGCAAAAGCAAGCGGTGATTAAATCAAGATATGTGAATCGAGGCTTTAGGGGTTTTCACCACCTTAGCCTAGGAAAAAACAAACTAATCCTTTAAAAATGACGGATTCGATGAAGGCAAGTGAATTAATAAAAATCCACTAAAGATGGACTCCACATGAGCCCATTGGTCCTGGTGCTCATGCTTCTTAGTACATCATCTTAAAAGAAGAATATCCACGGTCGTTTCAAAACTTTTATGCGATTGGGTTTGTTGTTCTAAATCTGAACTTCCACAGTCATATCCATCCAGATTAACTTTTGATCAAATCAATTAATTACTTTGATAGATCAATTAGTTATCAAACCTAAAAGTCATCTAGAATTGTTTTTTAAGGAAAAGTTGATAAAGCCATGGCTAAGGGGTTATTCCCCTTGCCTCGATAAAGAACTACTCACTCATGGAAAAGGAGCAAAGAGAGACGGAGGGAGGAAGTGATCTAGCCATCTTCGAGTCTTACGACTACTGATCCTCGATTAGAGACAATGAAGATGGCTGCCTCTTCCTACCTTGCTCGATTTCTCGGGAGAGGGGAGGAGGAGAAAAGAAAATACTAGATCTAAAACACAACGGAATAATAGAATAACATGTAACAAAGATGCAAAGCCACTTTATTCCAGATCTAGAAGAAGAATACAAGGATTGCTTCAGAGCACTAATACAAGAAAACCCGAGATGCCCAAGGAGGAGGAAGTGCCCCTCCTTTTATAGGAGAAGGAGGGGGGTATACATTAGGTTTAGGGAAAAAGAAATGTCTGTCGGCAGCTGCTAACTTTCTAGATCTAGTCAATAGAGAAAACAATTGATTGTTTTACATTCCTTTTGCATTAATTTCCCGCAACAGAGATTTCGAGCATATTTTTGGGCTATTTAAAATTTTTAAACAGCCCGAAAATATATTTTTCCTGTATATACTTAAATTATCTTTCCAACATATACTTACACAATAAATTCCGCCTTGGGATGTGGGACTTATACCAATTTTGGTTAAAGGTATATACTGAAATCAGACTCTGCGGGAAAACATAAGGCTACTTTCACTGGTTAATTGTGCAGCCAACTAAACACCAAAATTTCCGCAAAATATGTATTTTTATAGCCAATAAAATTCTCTTTTCATTCCATACTTTATCTTAAAATTCCTCCTTTAGACGCAAAATATATGGCTATTTTGGTGACGAGTATCTCAGGCACTGTGGGAATATTTGAAAAGCATCATATCTTCATCTTTTATTTTCTCAATTTAATTACTTAGATAATTCCTGAAAATTAAGAAAAATATCATAAGAATTCAGGAAAAGTATATCAAGAAGATGAAAGTGATATTTATTTTTGAATTAGCTAAAATTAACAAAAAAGTCCTAATTAATTATTCTAAATGAAGCAAAAATAAGAATTGAATATACATTCATCAGCTATGCCATTCACCTCACTTGCAAGGTTGGGGTTACATTAACAGAAGGGAGAAAATACTATTATCTCTTACAATTCTTCAAGTAGGGTGAGTATAAAAGTCACATGATCATTTGATTAGGGTTAAGGTTCATATTTAGTCAATTAGGATTTCAATATGTTACTCAACCAATAAGCCATAGTCCCATTCCTTCCCACATATTTGGAGAGCACTAGGTTCAAGCATTATGGTTAATTATTAACCATTCAAAGTCACATCATCTCATATAGATCATTACACTATGTATTGACCATATATACATACATGAGTATAAGTGTATCGACCCACCACTATACATGTGTTATGACTTAGACACACTCATTGTGTCATGATCGCAACACTATGTTTGAACATCATGGTGTAGTGACCTAGTTGTGTTAGCCTCAAAGGACTTGAGTGTCTTGACCTCAAAATCAAAGTGTTTCAACCTCCACACTTCAAGGTGTTTCAACCTTAACCATTCATGGTCTCAACCCATAAGGGGATAGTGTTTCGACCTCAACCACATGTGGTGTATCGGCCATAGCAAGGTTCATGGTCTAAACCATCATCTTCACATGTGTTTCGACCCTAAACATAAAGGTATCGGTCGTAACCTCTCATATGGTCACTACCTTCAAAACCCTAAAGTCTTTGGACCCCTTAGCATGCATGGTCACAACCACACATCATCTTAGGTGTTGTGACATCATGCAACCTGATGTTGCAACCTATGTGGTGTCTAGCCCGCTACCAAACATGTCGTAACGCCTGGGCAAAAAACATGGAACACCAAATGTTTAACCCAAGAACAAGGACCCATCACAAGGGTGTTGTTCAAACCCTAGAACAAGTTCATAGAAGATCATCTTAAGGATCATGCTTAAGGATGTGAAAAATAGGTTTCTCACTCAGTAAACTATCATCAAGACCATTTTTTATATTAAATGAACACATCATTAATAGAACACAATAGTCTCATAAACAAAGAATAAGAGATAATCACTCTTTTTTCCAAATCCAAATCGGGTACGAGGATTTTAGGGTTTACAAGAACTATACATCATCTTCGAGATACGATATAGCTCAAACATAACCATCATCACGTCTAAAAGATGGCAATGCACTCTGGCGGCACTGACGGTGCCAGGGGAGATGACTGTCGACGACCTCCACATCAAGGAGGGAAAAGACCCCAGTGAAGGATCAACGTGGAGGAGGTTCGAGTGACTGGAGTAGCCAAGGAGTGGAAGGCGGTTTTCAAAAACTCAGTTGGTGATGTTGACACCAGGCTCTAGGAAACTGCTATGACGGTGGAAGGAGACACAATCATCATCCCGCAATTGGAGGTGGATGAAAACGTAGCCTTATGGAGGAATACTCTTACAGGCTATGTCATCGGGTTTAAGCCCCATATCCCCACCTTGTAGGAGTATCTGATGCGATTATGGAGGTCGGCGGGCTCCATGGAGGTATTGGGTTGGGGGAATGGCAGCTTCATAATCAAATTCCAGGAAGGCATTGATCTCATCGACGCGCTTGAAGGTGGACCGTGGCATGTGAAGGGAAAGTCGATGATCCTTAAAAAGTGGGAGAAAGGTGAACCACTAGAGTAGGAGAGGTTTACTTCAGTTCTGGTATGGCTCAAGATTACGAATCTACCTCTGGAGCTTTGGAGTGAGGCGATGATTGCTCGTATTACTTCCTATCTAGGAAGATTGCAATGCTTGGATCGTCAAAAAAAGCCAAGACCGGGATTTAATACGCTCGTGCCAATGTGTTGATGAGCGTTGATTCGACTTTCCCCAAGGCTATGAAGCTACAGACAGACAAAGGAGCCGATTACGTTGTCAACGTTGATTATGAGTGGATCCCAGAGAAATGTCCCCATTGTATAAACTTCGGCCACGACAAGGCCTTGTGCAAGACTGATGTAGCCATGTTTTAGGGCTCCATCCTATGCCATTTTTGTATTTAAATCACATATAAACATGTTAGATTACAAACTTTTACCCCTAATATGCTTATCATTGAAAATACACTTATGGATGTTCTTTGCACTGTTTTTAGGTACATGGACCATGCTTAGATGGATGAGAGAGAAAGAAGGAGTTATAGGGTTCCCGCACTCATGGAGGGACCCAAAGAAGGCCCCAAAGTCTCCTTCAACCTACCTCCAATGGCCAAGAGTCGTCCCCAAGCAAAGACATCCAAGAATAATGAATTTTGAAGTGAAATTAAGTAATGCAAGCCTCACCACGGTCGTGTGTTTTTTAGCAAAGAAGTGCCCTCTTCAACAGGGTTTTCCCAAAGAATCCCACGGCCGTGGCCATCAGCACGGTCGTGGTCAGAAGAAGAGAAAATGACCGTGGGCAACCGCCATGGTCGTGGGAATTAATGACCAAAGTTCCATATTGCAATAGGGTTTTTACCCAAGGTGCCACGACTATGGCCGATGAAGTACAAAACGCCTGTGGTGCTGCGCCACGATCACCACTCCCTCCTCCAAAATGGTTGTGTTACCCAACACGGTCGTGGTGCCTCTCACCCACCATGACCGTGGCACTCTGCCACGGCCGTGGCCACCACCATACTTGGCTTTTCACCACTCCCATCCATACCACGACCATTCTACCACCCCACGATTGTTCCCTACTACCCTCACCATGGTCGTGGCACACCAACACGGCCGTGGTGATCCACCAACCATACCCTACTTTACAATGATTTTCCTAAACTACCCCCCACTTACCCTAGTGCCTCCCCACCACCTATATATACATAGGTGGTGGCTAGGGCATGAAGGTGAGACACCCCTATAGCTTCTCCAAGCTCCATTCTCCTTCCTTGAGCTTTGAGTGCAAACCCTTTGCATTTTGGCTCACCATCCACCATTTCCATCCTCATTCCACCATGGAATCCTAGTTTCCTAGGTTTTCATCCATAATCCCCTACCATTTCATGCACACCTGCACCCTTGGAGGAGGGAGGACGTCTACAGAAAGCTTGGAGGTGAAGGAGGCTTCCACATCAAGCTTCACGGAGTCCCTACTTCTTCTACCCCTTTCTTTTCTTGTTTTCTTGATCATGTCTAGCTAAGCCCCTTGTGGTGGGTTGTTTGGGATTTAAATGTAACTTTGATACCTTGTTGGGGGATAATTTCTTGTAATGAACTTAATTCATATCTATGATGATTACTTCTTGCTTCTATCTCTTTTCCTATCTTATTGCATGTGGTTTGTGCTTCTTGTATGAATTGCTTGTTTTGAGGTTTTTGATGACACTTAGTTTCTAGGAGGAATTGGGGTGTATGTGGCAATCGTAGGAATGGCTCCTAGGTCCAATTAGTGGATCCCTAGCTAGCCCCCTTTGTTTCTACATACACATCCCTCCTCCTACAAATGAGTGTGAGATCTAAGTAGCTAGTGTAAGTGAGATTGATGTAATTGTCTAGGACCTTCTAAAGGCTAGAGTGGCTAGTGGCATGAGGTTAAATACCCTCATCTCTGCTCCCATCTCTACCCTCAACTCTCAATTACTCACTATCACTTACCCTAGAAACCTAGGTTTGGTTAATCTCATTAGAATTACACCTAACCCTAGTATTCTACTAGTAGTATAGGGTATGTTTTAATGGCATTGACCTTATTGTTTGGTTTAGTAATCTAGATATGAAATGAGAACCATGCATGTTTAATGATCTCCCCCCAACTAATATCAAAGTTACATTCTCCAAACAGCCCACCCACCTTAATCACCTTTCTTAAAACCCTAATTGCTTAGTTTTCTTGTTGATGCTAGTTTAGTCCAATTGCTTTAGTCTAACTTAGTCAATTTCTTAGTTTTGCTCTTTAGTGTTAACTTAGGCTCTTGCTCTTGATAGTGGTTAGTTTAGTTCTTAATTGCTTCTTGCCTTGCTAGAGTAGTGTAGCTCTTCTTGCTCTTGCTTAGTTAGTTTGATAACTTAGTTTACTAATTTGCTTGCTCTTCCATAACTTAGTTTCCATCTTGCATTTCTTACTTGCTCATTAGCGTAATCAAACAACCAAACCTTTTAAAACCCTAAGCTCCACAAAAGGAACATAGCCCACACTGTCTAACTCTAGGGCCCCCTCTATCTCTGTGGTTTGACCCCTTATCTTGCCAATCACCTATACTACAACAATACCCCGTACGCTTGCGGGCGACCTGTTTTAGTCTTAATGATCAAATCAGTTAGGGATAACATAAATTTTGAAAGCATAAGATCTCATATCATGTGTGCTCCGACCTCGTGGGGTGTAAAAGCACCACTAGAGGGGACACACCAAGCTTTCTGGCACCATTGTAGGGGACCAACATCCTCACCGGAGGGAAACGGCATTCCAAAAATGCCTCCTCTGATGTGTCCATGCCCTCCCATACCCCTATGCCAACCCATTCCGCCTCCCAATCCCTCTTTCGTTCACAATCGGTGAGCGGATCACACTCCCGCTTATCTAATAACCACCACATCACCGATGCCACCTATGAGGGTGAAGATGATGAAGACGAGGAATCTATGGGAGTCGATTTGGATAACCTTATTGATGAGATAGAGTCGGTGGCCGCGAAAACAAATCAAAAATATAAAGCGGCATTGTCCTCATCCCGACTACCATCGAAGCCTACACCAGCCCGTCACTCGACATCCCAGGTGACGGTGAGGCGTGGTGTGCAGCCGCAACCCTCGCGGCAACTACAGCAAGATGAGGAGCATTCGGCCCACTGGTATAACTTGGATACTAGCTCGGGATCTCAGTCCTACATGATGGAGGAAGAAGATGGTGATAGTGAGGAAGATGAGGTAGAGCTTGAGCCTGAAGGAGATGATGTTTTGGCACAGTTGGAGGCAGACATAGCAAAGACCCTGGGCAAAGCACTGGCAGGGGTGTCCTATGGTAGAGGACACAGGCAAAAGAAGGTTGATCTTATCTACCCCGAGTGCATGACAAGGCGAGTCGTCGCCACCAAGTACGGGTCTGAGAAAGTGATTGATGAACTAGGGATCAAGGAGGTAGTGAAAGAAAACTTGAAGAGAATAGGGTTGTGGGATATTCTTTTCACACCCCAACCAGCCTACGTCACCTTGACCCAGTAATTCTTCACCACTCTCGAAAGGATGAAAGTGAGAGGTTGTGACGCAATCAAGTTTGCCATAATGGGCAATGTGCACACCCTCACATCCACTGAGCTAAATGGGATATTCGCTGCAAGTCCTGAAGAAGTCGTGAAAATGGATGACGGCTTGTTAGAGAGGGAGAAAGAACTTGATTATGCCTATTTCTGGGAGACAATCATAGGCAGCGGTGTGTACGATGCAGGAAGATCAAAAACTGTCGCCATAAGCAACCCAATGATCCGCTATGTGCAGAAGGTCTTGGCAAACACAATTGTGGGGAGGTATGATAATCAAGGCTCTATTTCACAAAAAGATATGTTTGTCTTGATAATGATGCACCTCAACAAGTACCTAGACCTTGGTGTTATATTGATTGACCATATGAAGTCCATACCCTACAAGAGCTCAAAACCCTTTGTTATGGGGGGGGTGTTTGTGACTTCAATTGCACTAGCGTTAGGGTATGATCTCTCTGGGTTACAAGACGGAATTGAGGCGGAATTTGTTGACCTCAATTACCTGGAGCGCCCGCACACTATTAAGGTGAAGGACAAAAAGATGATATATCTTACTACTAGTGTTCCGGACTTCGAGCTTGAGCTACCATACCACGCGACGCCTATTCTATCCGCGTTGGGAATTCTCTTTAAATTGAAAGAAAAACTTTTGAAATGGCAGCAAGAACACCCAAGAGAGACATATACCAGGGGAGCCACTGTCATACATGAAGACATTGTTGAATCTAATGTGCAAGGGTAGGAGCAAGAAGATGCAGAACAAAGGCAGCCCCGCAGGACAAGAAGGAGGGATGAGGGGACATCCCAGCTGCAGCCACCCTCAGGGAACACCTATGACATGGAAACCATCCAGGCACACCTTGAGAGTATTCAGAAGACACAAGGTGACATGCAGCTTATCCAGAAGTACATGTGGAAAGATCAACAACAGCTGCACCATCAGATCAACCACATGTATCACTACAACCACGCCCAAGCAGCACGAAACCCCGAATGGGGTGGAGATTTTTGGGGTGGTTTGGCTGGATATCCAGAGACGTACCCTCCACCCCAGGACGACTACTGGGGGCATTATTACCAGCATCCCCCATCAGGCTCAGTCCCATCCTCAGCTCCTCTAGATCCTTCGTAGATGCCAGATCGGCCACCGCAGCCATGACACTTCCCCTATCTCCCCTAAGCTATAGTTTCATGCTGAGGACAACATGATTCTAAAGTTTGGGGTGGGTAGGGAGGTATGCACCACCCTATCTCTCTCATTTTGTCATTTTGTTATCACCTCTGCCATCGAGTTTAGTTTTATTGTTATTTTTCTTTTCATTGCATCTTTGCATGGCATGTAGTTGACTTCTTGCATTTTTGTGTAATTTTTCAAAAATTTTACTTTTCCATACCATGCAGTGCATCTTCATGTAGTTTTTGTAGTTTTTGTGCATGTTAAGTAGGATTTGCTGCTTTATGCTTTAAATTCCCCTAAAGTAGGTTTAGATGTGATTTAGTGCAAATTGGCACCATTTTGGCCAATTTTACCCAAATTTGAGATTTCTTGTCTAAAAAGTATGTTTTGACCCAATCTCTACTATTTTGAGTAAAAATGACGACCTTTGACTAGTGCAAGTGAAATATCATGCTTTATTGCAAAGTGGTATTAATTTTTGACTTTTTACATGTGCATCACCTCTCTTATGATTGTGATTAATTTGGCTGAATTGTGAACTTGAGCAAGCTTTGAACGCTTAGTGTTTGTGGAATCACTTGTTTGATATATCAATTTCATATTGTTCATTCATGTGGTGTGATATCTAGGATGAAGTATTGGATTAACTTTCATGCAGGATGTCTTATGTGGAAAATCATACCAATGACCCCTCTTTGACCCGACTCTTCTTCCACCATATTCGTACCCCTCTGCCTCATAAAAAGATGCCCTAGTGCACATAATCAGCCTTGGCCACCTCCAAAAGTTTGGGGTGGCCATATCTTTATCCCCTCACTTCACTCTATCCACCATATGCCCTATCTACACCAAGGGCAAGAAAAGAAAGAAAAGAAAAGAAAAAGAAAAGCAAAAACAAAATAAAAGGATGCTCCTATTTAAGAGCATTCAAATAAAGAAAAGATGAGTGTGTAAAAACACTCCAAAAATCTTACTGCAACCCTTTCTTCCACTTTCATACCCATTGAGCTAAGAAGCATCAAATTTAGCTCATTTAGCCTTTTTCCATAGCCACGTGGGTCATTTGGTATGATTTGAAATATAAGACTGAATGCATGAATGTGAAACAACACTCCTAGTCATCCTCGATTAACACTATCATGAAATGGTTTACCCGGAACTTTATGGAAGAAGTATGGATAACTTATGTATTCTAGGCGCTATATTTGAAGTTCATGTGCTTTGTGCTCTTTTCATGATTGGATTGTGAAAGTAGGAGAGGAGAGAGGTGAAATGCATGCACTCAGTCATCTTTGATCCCATTTAGCAATAATCATCTTTTACATTGCATATGTCATTTCTTTTTGTGGAAGTTTTGTAGGGAGATTGAGTTGGAGCATACTTGAGGACAAGTGTGTTTTAAGTTTGCGGTGGTGATGTAGCCTTGTTTTAGGGCTCCATCCTGTGCCATTTTTGTATTTAAATCACATCTAAACATGTTAGATTACAAACTTTTACCCCTAATATGCTTATCATTGCAAATATGCTTATGGATGTTCTTTGCACTGTTTTCAAGTACTTGGACCATGCTTAGATGGACGAGAGAGAAAGAAGCAGTTCTAGGGTTCCCCCACTCATGGAGGGACCCAAAGAAGGCCCCAAAGTCTCCCTCGACCTACCTCCAATGGCCAAGAGTCGTCCCCAAACAAAGACATTCAAGAATAATGAAGTTTGAAGTGAAATGAAGTAATGCAAGCCTCACCACAGTCGTGGCAACAACACCACAGTCATGCATTTTTTAGCAAAGAAGTGCCCTCTTCAATAGGTTTTTCCCAAAGAATCCCACGGTCGTGGCCTCCTGCCACGACCGTGGCCATTGAAGACACCACGGTCGTGGCCATCAACACGATCGTGGTCAGAAGAAGAGAAAATGACTGTGGGCCACCGCCACGGTCGTGGGAATTAATGACCAAAGTTCCAGATTGCAATAGGGTTTTTACCCAAAGTGCCACGACCATGGCCGATGAAGTACAAAATGCCCGTGGTGTTGTGCCACGATCACCACTCTCTCCTCCAAAATGGTCATGTTACCCAACATGGCCGTGGTGCCTCTCACCCACCACGACCGTGGCACTCTACCATGGCCGTAGCCACCACCATACTTGGCTTTTCACCACTCCCATCCATACCACGACCATTCTACCACCCCACGACTGTTCCCTACTACCCTCACCATGGCCATGGCACACCAACATGGTCATGGTGATCCACCAACCCTACCCTACTTTACACTGATTTTCCTAAACTACCCCCCCCACTTACCCTAGTGCCTCCCCACCACCTATATATACATAGGTGGTGGCTAGGGCACAAAGGTGAGACACCCCTACAGCTTCTCCAAGCTCCATTCTCCTTCCTTGAGCTTTGAGTGCAAACCCTTTGCATTTTGGCTCACCATCCACCATTTCCACCCTCATTCCATTATGGAATCCTAGTTTCCTAGGTTTTCATCCATAATCCCCTACCATTTCATGCACACATGCACCCTTGGAGGAGGGAGGACGTCTACAGCAAGCTTGTAGGTGAAGAAGGAGGCTTCCACATCAAGCTTCACGGAGTCCCTACTTCTTCTACCCCTTTCTTTTCTTGTTTTCTTGATCATGTCTAGCTAAGCCCCTTGTGGTGGGTTGTTTGGGATTTAAATGTAACTTTGATACCATGTTGGGGGATAATTTCTTGTAATGAACTTAATTCATATCTATGGTGATTACTTCTTACTTCTATCTCTTTTCCTATCTTATTGCATGTGGTTTGTGCTTCTTGTATGAATTGCTTATTTTGAGGTTTTTGATGACACTTAATTTCTAGGAGGAATTGGGGTGTATGTGGCAATCGTAGGAATGGCTCCTAGGTCCAATTAGTGGATCCCTAGCTAGCTCCCTTTGTTCCTACATACACATCCCTCCTCCTATAAATGAGTGTGATATCTAAGTATCTAGTGTAAGTGAGATTGATGTAATTTTCTAGGGCCTTCTAAAGGTTAGAGTGGCTAGTGGCATGAGGTTAAATACCCTCATCTCTACTCCCATATCTACTCTCAACCCTCAATTACTCACTATCACTTACCCTAGAAACCTAGGTTTGGTTAATCTCATTAGAATTACACCTAACCCTAGTCTTCTACTAGTAGTATAGGGTATGTTCTAATGGCATTGACCTTATTGTTTGGTTTGGTAATCTAGATATGAAATGAGAACCATGCATGTTTAATGATCTCCCCCCAACTAATATCAAAGTTACATTCCCCAAACAGCCCACCCACCTTAATCACCTTGCTTAAAACCCTAATTTCTTAGTTTGCTTGTTGATACTAGTTTAGTCCAATTGCTTTAGTCTAACTTAGTTAATTTCTTAGTTTTGCACTTTAGTGTTAACTTAGGCTCTTGCTCTTGTTAGTGGTTAGTTTAGTTCTTAATTGCTTCTTGCCTTGCTAGAGTAGTGTAGCTCTTCTTGCTCTTGCTTAGTTAATTTGATAACTTAGTTTACTAATTTGCTTGCTCTTCCATAACTTAGTTTCCATCTTGCATTTCTTACTTACTCATTAGTGTAATCAAACAACCAAACCTTTTAAAACCCTAAAACTATAAGCTCCATAAAAGGAACATAGCCCACTCTGTCTAACTCTAGTGCCCCCTCTATCTCTGTGGTTCGACCCCTTATCTTGCCAATCACCTATACTACAACAGTACCCCGTACGCTTGCGGGCGACCTATTTTAGTCTTAGTGATCGACTCGTTTAGGGATAACATAAATTTCAAAAGCATAAGATCCCATATCATGTGCGCTCCGACCTCATGGGGTGTAAAAGCACCACTAGCGGGGATGCACCAAAGACCTTTGTTCCCATCCAAGCGATAGAAATGGCACAACCCAATCAACCGGAACAGACAACTCCACAGGTGCAAGCTGTTCGACGGAATGCCAAGAATACTCACCAGTCTGGGACAACCCTGACGTCTAGTAGGGGTTCGAGCAGTTCGCAGGAGAAGGGGAAGGAAACTAACAGAGATAGGTTCGAGAGACCAAGGAAAACTATTACCCAAGAAAGACAAGGCGTCAGAAGGCCTCAGTAGGTAAGGAATGTGATGACAACAGATTCCAAACACTTGGTGACTCTGATGCTAAAATAGAAACAACGGCCTCAGCTGGCGGTGAGCCAGCCCAGAGGTCAAATGGTTGACATGCCCAAAATCATGGCTTGGACCATCCGTGGCTTATCCAGTTGGGAGAAGCAGGACGTTGTCTGAGCTGAGATGAGGAGAGCCAAGGCGGATGTGGCTCTCTTAACTGAGGTGAAGATAAAAAGGAAAAAGATAGCTAAAGTCATGAAGCATGCTTGGCCTGAGGCAAAGTGGTTAGACAAATCTTACTCAATCAAGAAGATAAGAATCCTAGTAATTTGGGAGAACAGTGATATCCAAATTACTTTGATTGCCCAATCGAGACAGTCCATGCACCTTAAAATTAGTATTGGTGACAAGAACTTTGATATTACTACCGTCTACGGAGAGAATGATGACTCCAAGTGTGAAGCTCTCTGGGATGATCTGGTCAGAATCAGCAACTCGTTTGATGGATCTTAGTTCATCACATGAGATTTTAATGTTGTGAGAAAAGTAGAAGAGAGGAAAGGTAGAGCAGCTCCCTCTACGAAATTAATGAGAGATTTCAACGAGGTTGTTCTTAATATGAATGTGATAGAAGCTGAAGAAAAGGGATCATTCTTCACATGGAACAATCAACATAGTGGGGCTAATAACACACGGAGCAAGATAGACAGAACCCTCTTCAATTCCAGTGTTCTTGTTGAATTTCCTAAGATGTGGATTGAATTTTTTTCAACCATATATAGTGATCACCATGCACAGATCCTTCACTTGGATGAGGAGGTGCATAGAAGCTGCTATCCTGTGAGATATTTCAATGCTTGGGCTAGCCTGTCTGGTTTCAAGGAGGTGGTGTCTAGAGCATGGAGTACGAATGTAGAAGGTAGTCCTATGTACAGACTCTACCAATGGCTGAAGATTACAAAGAAAAACCTTCAAACGTGGAACTGGGAAAACTCTAGTGACCTAGTTGACTCTGCTAAGAATAAAGAAAATGAATCTCTAACAGCTCTAGATAAGCCGGACAGGGATCCTGATAATGAACTTTTATGGGACATTACTAAAGCATTAAAAGAGGAAGCCATTGTTGTCAGAAGCATTGAAGAATCTGTAATTAGACAAAAGTCTCGGGTGTTCTGGCTCAAGCACAGAGACTCAAATACCAAGTTTTTTTATGCTTCTCTAAAGACAAGGAGGATGAGAAACCAGATCAGAGTTTTGGAGATTGCCAACACTCAAACCAGTAACATTGATGAAATCTCTAATGCTTTTATCAACCATTACAGGGGAGTATTCAATGTGATTGGAAGAAGAAATGTAGTTAGGTGGTCTAATCTTCCTAAACTCATAGAATTGCAGAAGCTAACTATGTGTACTACAGTCACTGATGGAGAGATTTATGACATTGTCAAGAAGATGGACGATGACAAGTCGTCAGGTCTTGATGGAATGAATGTGCACTTTTTCAAATCCACATGGGATATTGTGGGTAAGGACGTGTGTTGTGCTATCAAGTACTTTTTCCAGAAAGGGAGAATGCTCAAGGAAATGAATAAAGCCTACATAGCTTTGATTCTAAAGATCAAACAACCAATGAAGGTTGGGGATTGGAGACCCATATCATTGTGCAATGTGGCCACCAAGATTATTTCTAAAATCATGGCCAATAGGTTGAGAGACATCCTCCCTTTGCTAATAAGCACAAATCAATGTGCTTTTGTTAAGGGTAGAAGGATTGCTGATGCAATTTTGCTGGCGAATGAATTGGTGAATGACTTCAATAGGCCTAATGCACACAGCAAGCTTTTCCTTTAGGCAGATCTGAGTAAGGCTTATGACTCAATACATAGAGGTTACCTGCTATCTATTCTGAAACATATGGAGTTCCCAACATGTTGGATACACTGGATTGAGGAATGCCTTAGTTCAGCCACGGTTCAAATCCTAATTAATGGTACCCCAACCGATCTAATCCAAACTTCAAGTGGTATTAGGCAAGGGGACCCATTGGCACCATACATCTTTGTCATTGGGATGCAAGGTTTGTCTGCTATTTTTGATGATGCAGTTAAAAATAGGGAGCCTGTCCCACTCTGTTCTGGTGATACGGAGGTTTCACACTTATTGTTTGCAGATGACTTGTTGGTTTTTGCAGAGGCTAGCAAGGACAATATAGTTGGAATTAAATACTGCCTAAATAGGTTCAAGAAGGTCTCTGGCTTGGAACTAAACCTGCAAAAGATCCAATTGTTTATCAATAAAAATGCACCACAACATCTCAGCTCTCTTATGGGGGTGGAGTTATGTGAATTTCCTATAAGATACCTTGGTGATCCTTTGTTTGCAGGTAGACTCACGAAAAGGATGTGCTACCCTCTGGTGGATAAGATAAAAACTAAATTGGAAGCTTGGAAAGCTAAGCTACTGTCAATGGTAGGGAGGCTAGAATTAATCATTTCTACCCTTACTTCTTATCACCTCTACTAGACGGGTGTCTTCCCTTTACCAAGAGCAACAATGGAGGAGATTGAGTGTTTGTGTAGAAATTTTCTTTGGGGTGACAAGGAGGATTGCAAACACATACATTTTGTGTCCTGGGATGTTGTCTACAGGCCGAAGAGTGAAGGGGGTTTGGCATCAGGAGAGTTGAAGACTGGTGTAAAGCATGTATCATCAGAACCTTGTGGGATGTTGTGAATAAGAAGAATTCATTGTGGATTTGGTGGATACACAACAAGTATATCAAGAAGGAGACTTTTTGGTCGTGCAAACTCAAGTAAATGAATAGTTGGATGTGGAAGAACATCCTAAGAGTCAGATAGGATTGTTTGCCTTATGTGAGATTTAACATAGGGCAGGGGACAGGAATGATGACTTGGAAGGACCCTTGGGTCAATGGCCAATTCTTTGACACTTGTGTTAAGGACTCGAGGTTTCTACGCCTGAGATCCAAGCTCGGACCTGATATCTACCTAAATAGCATCATTACATAAGGGGTGTGGGATATACCACGCCAAAGAGGAACTGAAGAACTGGATAAGCTGTGTAAGAACATTCAGCTTGGCACTAGGGCATCAACCATGTTAATCGATATTCAAATCCTAAGTATTGAAGTTCTCACAACAAAGGAATATAATAGATCATGCAAGGTAGGTGATCAATCCACAAAGCATGCATGAAATGATTAACAACAAAATGGAAAGTTATATACAAGACATGCCAATGAAATGGACTACTCACTCCTCATGATAGAAACAAAAAGAAAAAGAGAGAGGGAAGATTCCATCATGGTCATGGTGAAGAAGATGATCACAGCTCGATGGAGAAACAATCTTCTACACAATGGCAGGGTAGATCTGGATGAGGAGGGAAAGAATACCAAAATAGATGAGGATGATCTTCTCTCTCCTTCTTCCTTCTATTCTAGTGATCTTACTCATAGGAGATGGAGTAGTAGATGGCGGATGGATGAAGGTGCTACAAATTTGAAATCCCACCACTTTCGTGGCTAGGAGATAGATCTTGATGGAGCAGAGATGGTGGAGTATCAAGGACACCATGGAGGTAGTCTTTGGTGGTGGTTGATCATCTTCCTTGGTTGGGCACAGAGCGGCATCCTGTCAGTGTGGGTGGAGCAGAAGCAATCCCTTAAATGAAGGAGGGTTCATCTATTTATAGGTGTAGCTCTGGAGAGCATCGACTTAACTGTCATGGTCACAGCCTTCAGTAGCGGTCACAGTACTCCTCAGCATGACCATGCCGAGGTGCACCCGACCATACTGGGGGTTGTGGTCGCGAAGTGTTTTTTGCGGTCGAGGCCTTTGTGCCACGGTCGAGGTGTTTGTGTTGTGGTCGCGGTGGGGTCTTCTTGGTCTCGGCCGTGGTGGGGTGTCGCATTCGTGCTACCTTGACTTTGGCTCGACCGTGCTAAACTGGGCCCGATCATGCCCAATGTCGATCGACATGTTGTCTTAGCCACAGTTGTGGCAATGTCTCCTTGGCCACAATCGTGACATTGTATTCTTGACTGCGGTCACGACATTATGGAACAAACCCAATTGCTATGGGTTGATGGGCCTACGTCGATGAATCCTCTAAATGATGAGGATGCTTTCTGATGAAGGGACTGTCCATCAAAAATAGGGTCCAAATTATCAAAATTTTATCGGTACACATAGTGCACATAGTGCGATGCTTAATCTTATAATGGAGGCAAATGGATTTGATCAAAACTCTAAATAATCATCTGAAATTGAGGAAATTGTACATGAGCAGATTCAGGGGGCATATGAGAGCTTTCAGTACAAATCTGGGCCAAGAATGGTGACTCAAACTAAGATGAATATGCATTCATCACATGCCTAAGAAATAAAAGTCTACTCGCTCATGATGGTGAAACACAAGTACATGCTACAAATTTGGGAGCTAAGCATGACTAGAGAAAGAAAGAGCAATGGAAATCCAAAGAATAAGGAAGAACTCCATTTTGAAGACAAAATTCCACCCTTGTTGGTGCTTCTTCTCCAACAACCTTCTCTCCTGAGTGGTTGGAGTGGATAAGAGAATCTTTTGTTGCAATCCTTGAAGGAGAAATGAGTAGAAAAGAGGTTCTCCCACAAGAAACAACCTCTGCTTCCCCAAGATTGTTTGTCCTCTACTCTAGTACATTCTCTAGTCAAAAAGTGTTTCAAATGATGAGATATAACACTAAAAATGATGGGAAATATGGAATTGTAATACAACAAGGACAAACCTAACCTTAAATGACTCAATTTAACAATGTTTGATTTCAAGACAATTTTCCACAAGATCCATATGTTATGTAGTTATCTCATCCTGGAGACACATTGTGATTATGCAATTCTCATAGTATTGAATAATTGAGGTACTAGATCATATATTTATATTATTGAATTATATTCCCTCTTGATTTGCACACATACATCTTGAGTTACGGTGAATTCTAGATAGCCTTATAAACCTTTATTGTCTCTTGAAAATTCATCACCCTCATTTGTAAATAATGAAATATTGTTGATAATGATTGTGTCACTGGACTTGATATCCTGGTGTTTTTACTCAATGTGGACTTTGGTTTCTCAAGCTTTGGACCTGTAGAGCTTTATCTCACTTGAGTGGGCCAAGTACCTCACAACCCTACATAGTGGATAGGGATTAGGTATCCCCCACTATATTGGAATAGCTAATAAGGCACTAGTAACTTTCTCTCCTAGTGTGAGAGCACAAGGTACATAGCCCTAGAAAAGATATGACAGAATTGTGCCAAAAATTGTCAAATTGAATAACTTGAAATCGATATAATTTGTGAACAACCTGGATATATTGTACATATTTGACATATTGAATCTTGCTTATTTGATGATCTTATAAAAGAATTGTCATCTTGAACTTGATATTGAAAATACTACTTGTTAGCAGTTCGTCAAAAAATAGTCCCTTCCTACTTTATCATGTATCAAAATCATATTTTTTGCATAGTTCAATACTACTTGGATTTAGTACCAACATTGCTTACCTATGATTCCCTTCTTAGGTTCCATGAGTGGTTTCATTCCCTCTAGAAATTTATGAACATGTGGCATGAATAAAAAATAAAAGAGACATGCTTGAGGTGCCCTCTATATATTAAATATTATATAGGACTTATGTTTTCAATATAGCCCATATGTACTATTTGCGACTCTAATGAAAAATGTGATTACAAAAAAATTATAATTTTTGGCATAATTTTTGTGAATATTTGATCATAAAGATCGTGTAAGACTCCTAACCTAGTTTTATGCTTAAATATTATTTCTTTTCATCATGAGATACTTAAACCTTAATTTAAACTTGTGAAATGCTTTAATATATTTTGACAGGTCTATGGTCTCAATTGGGTCCAATTTGATTGAGGTTTGAACCATCTTTGTCATATAAGTGGTTATTTTGGACTAGTTTACAATTTACCGATAATTGAGGGTTAACATGAAAAATGTCAAATGAAGAGAGTGATACTTGTACCTTGGCACTATGATAGAGAAGATGGTGACATGGGGTGCCTTGTTTGATTGATGTTTGATGATGAAACCCTTCATGGTGTTCTAGGGTTTCTAAAGTTACCATGTGTAAGTGGTGACTAAGCTAGGGTTTGGGTGTAGCAACCATTACCTCACACTTGGGTGAGCATAGAGACCGCAACACCATCCCTATGGGTTGTGATATCAACCTATACAACCTAGAGGTAAAAAAAAAACTTTTCCTTTAGTGTTTCAACCTTGCTTTGTCAGTTTAGGGTTTGGGTCGAAACAAGGTGAACATGGATGAGGTGTTGCAACCTAGATGATGGTAGCGACAATGGAGGTCGCTACACTTTATGGATAAATATGAAATGTTTTTATTTTTGCATGTGGGAGAGGATAAGACCATGAGGTTGAAGGACATGTGTCCTTGGGCGATCTAGAATGGTGATACATTACAAAACACTTTCTCTCTCTCCCTTGGGGTATATATCCCTTTCTCTTCATGTGTGAGAGACTTTTTGATGTCATATTCTTCCTCCCTTGAATGTGAACCAACCTTGGAGGTTCAGGAGAAAGAAGGAGTAGATCTTGAAGCTAGGGTGGCCAATCCATCTTGCATGTGGTGGATTTGGTGTTAGATCATCTTTTTGGTGGTGGTTTCTTGAAGAATATCTTCTCTTGGTAAGTGATTCAAATCATGGATCTAGTTTCCCCTTTATTCTTCATCATCTTCTTCTTCCTCCATCTCGACCATGAGGGCTATGTATGGTCCATGGTGATACCTCTTGGGTATGTCTTCTTCTCTTGGGTCTAAAATTATGCTTGAACCTAGGGTTTCTTCATCTTCTACCTTGGTTCAAAGTTAGGGTTTGGGTGTTCTTTTCCCTGGAGTTTTCTTTAACCATAGTGTTCCTGTCTTTTTGAAGGAGATCCGGTGGTCAAAGGTTTGGATTTATTTGGGGATTCCTTTTCTTCTTTGGAGCTTAAGATCAAGGAGACTTGGATCATCAACTATAGGCGGGTTATATAACTCCTTCCTCCTCTATTATGTGTAATCTAAACCTGATTACATGTTGTTCGTATGTTGCTCTTCTAGATCTTATAAATATATTATTTTAGTGAAGAAAGTGATGATGGTTATGTTTTTTTATCATTAAGCGTGCTTCACATTCCATAATCACAAAATTTACAAGTGGGGGGGAGGAAAGCTCAATAGAATCTATCTATGCAGATTTTAATAAGAAAGTAAACTATCTATCTATGCATGCTTCTATAATCACTAGCAACACAATGCCACACTCGTTGTGGGTCAGGGCTAGCATTTTCAAAAATAACTCTGTTCCTATGAATCCAAATATGGTAGAGAATGAGTGCAGCAAGCATTCCTTCATTTTTGCTTTTCAGTAGATGCAGATCATCGTTGCTCCTTGGGGTGAAGGAAAGCATTGGGCTTGCTCTTCTCCATATCACAGTAGCTAGATCGCATCCCCATAAGACATGGGTATAAGATTCAGTCTTTTTGCAGCAAAGACTGCACCTCGAGGCTAGGACAAAGCCCCTTTTCTGCAGAATATCTTCTGTGATGAGCCTTCCATGCATAATTTTCCAACAGCAAAGAATGACCCTCTTGGGCGCTCTGGTACCCCAGAGCCATTTGGTCCACATTGGTTCATCATGCTTGGATCTGCATAGATTCCAAGCATCCTTCAGTGAAACATCCCTCCGATAACTTCCGAATGGATATCTTCATATTAGTAAGTGTGTGACCTGTGGGTAACAAGACATCGAGCCCATGGAGATGCTTACGCAAACTCTATTTCCTAATGGATGGTTTGCTACTCCATTTGGATAGTTGTATCTTGTCTGGATGTGTTTTGGATGTGTTTGCATGTGTAGTGGTGGTGAAACCCAGTTCCACCCCAATGATTCCCATCATTAATCTAAACTCAATTTTATTCCCGCTCTTTTACTTTCCTTGCAATTAGTTTAACTAAACCCAAATCAACTCTTTATTCTAAATATTAGCCTTAGTCGATCTAAATTCAACTAGCAAGATTCTTAAAAATGTTTTCCCTTGAGATTTGATCCTTAACTATACTACGATAAGATCCGTCTGCTTGTGGGTGGTACTATTGCATAAGGTTTTAGTAAAAACTTAGGGATTTCAACCCTAAGTGAGTTTGTTAGTGAAGTAAAACCCACATTAGCATGGGGGAGTAATTTCCATGTTGTACTATTTTTTAACATACATTTCAAATATTATGCTAGTTGTTTCATTGTTCTAAGGTTCATCAGTGTTTAATTATTCTTACAAGCTTTAGTGTTCACCTTGTATGTTTGATTTATGATCTTTGTATAATCTTGAAATATATGAATAGGAGTCAGGAGATGTGTCTTATATGCACTACCTTAACAATGGGAGTGTTCGGGATGTGTTGGGAATTCAAGGTATGTAGTCTGAATCTAAGATATCCACGGGAGTGGTAGATAAATTTAGGATTGTTCTACATTACTGAGAGGTGATTATAGGATACAAATTTCCCTTGTGATTATTTCTATAATTCTTGACTTTTGTTATTCTTCATGTTATGATATGTATATGAAACTCTATCCTCAATAATTCTTAATTAAGGTTGATCATTAATACAAATTATTTCTGTCGACAAATTCTCTAGTTTGTTAGTTTACTAGTATAAACCAAACCAATTGTAAAAGGGTGGGACCCGATAGTGGGTCCACTCAAATGGTAAAGACATGAGCCATGAAATATTAAGAAGTGGAAAACATAACTATTTGTAGAGTTACAAAAATATTCGGTATACATATGTTTCTCACCCTAAGGGTGTTACACAAAATTGATCACACTGCATCTGGTTTCACAAGAGCCCAATTGCATAGGACAACCTGGACATCCCAAGCTATCCTCTATCCATCTTCCTTTATCCTACTTTCATATGTCCATTTCCTTCAATGCACCTATACATGGGTAGTTTTAAGAACAACCTAAAAAATAGATAAAAATAGTATGTGTCAATAAACACCGGTATATGTGCATAAATAAAATGATTGGGCATTTTAGGGATATGAAGTACAAAAGAAGGTGTTCCCTCAAGAGAGGGCTACATAAATCTAGGTAAGTTCAAGAGAAGTGTTAACAAAAGAATGAGGCATAAAATATGAGTGCCAAAAGAGACAAATAAATTCTTGTCATTTAGCATCTCACAATTCATAAAGTAAAACAATTTGCATGCAATTCAGTATAGACTAAGTCTATCTATGTAGGGTCAATACACCACTAAGTCTTTGGCCTAAACATGGGTGGAATAGACGCACCAAGGGCAAAAAAAAGATTGCGCCCAAATATACATAATACGGACGGAAATAGATGTTCCCAAATATACAACATAAGGGTGGAAAAAGGCACATCTTGTATGGAAATAGACGTGTCCTAATTGTTATGTATAAGAAACTACAATAGATAACTAGTCTAATACAATGCACACATAATAGAGTGGCAAGATAGTTTTGGTTCAGTCATAATCACATTTCAAGAGACATTTAGCACAATAAAAGATAACATATATGGCAGTGGGGTTTACAAACCCATTCATCAAGATTGATAAAATGTAAATTCTGAGTCAACAAGCAAGTGTGTGCAAAGGAATGCCTCATTATAGGAATAACGGGTTTTTTGTCAATTAAAATGCCCAAAGTAATATAGAGTTGCATGTACCTAATCTTCAAGACTACATGTTAATTGAAAGTCTCCAAGGATTTGTGTTGAGAGAGTTACAAAGTAAAATAATATCCATTACTACTGGAGTTGGAATCAAATGTTATACAATTTGAGTTATTTTGGATTTGGTTTTAAACGTATGATTCATATTACATATTCTTAACATCATTATAGTTTCCTTAGGTGTTATCGACCCATGTATATCATCATTTTCAAGAGATTAGGTCCCCAAATTTCATTCCCCTACGGGTCAAATATATTCTTATATGATATGTTATTTGTCAACCTTACTCCGTAATATCGAGGGTTTAACCTAGAGTCTCTAAATTTTGGGCATGAATGCAAGTATTCCCTATATGGTTATATAAAACAAAGTTTCTTCATATCTAGTCCAAATTAACATGTCATCTAGTGTCACTTTTGTCAAAATATAAATTCATCCATGTGTATATTTATCAAAGTGCAATCTATCATATGATCTTTCTCTTTTATACCCTTTGACTTATTTAAGGCAAACAGATAAAATACTTCCTCATATCATTTAATAGTCGTGTGAATTTAAAGTTTTCGTTTCATACATGAAAATACTAGATGGTGTATGAACTAGGTTATATTATCATGTTTTACATATCACATCATTTTTAATACCTAATTTCATGTATAACATGCCTAATATGCATATGTACATAAGTTTAAAACAACTAAGTATTTTGAATGGACAACTGTGGTTTTGTTTGATGTTCGTCCTCTCTAATAATCATATAAGTTTGTTGCCATCCCTACACTAGTGTGATTCCTCCACATTTAGAAACTAACATGTATGATGTATTGATGCCAATAGACTTGTACATATCTATGTATAAATATGTATATATCATCATGTTGTAACTCTTGGATAATGTAGTCAATATATATGAATATGTTTCATGTTCTAGGCATTGAGATTATTATCAAATCTAATTATAAGTATAACTATCAACTGTTTTGATAGTATTAATGCTACAGTGAATGAGCCTATAAATATGCATACTCCTATTAATTATTAGAATTAGCTATATATAGTATGTTACCCCATACTTTACTTAAATCATTGCATTTATCAGTCATATTAACATACTATGGAACCAAGTCGATGTAAGGGAAAGAATACCTCATAATTAATGTATTCATGTTTTCTCATCCTTCTCAAGTTGATGAAAATTGACATCTATGGCTTTCTTAGAGTTGGGGTGAGTAAGGATAGTCAGCTATTGGTCTTGCTTGGACTCTAACATGAACAAAGCCATTGGTGCATACTTCTCATACATGGTTGGTAGTGGATTGGAGTCATAAAACACATGAGGATGTTTTGAAAGTCTTTGAGCTTCAGACCCTTGGTTCGCTAGAGAAAAACTAGGGACAATCTATTTTGCACACAGTGTGGCCCGAGGTAGAAGACATGCTTGGGTTTAATTACATTGTGGCATGTAGTTTTGGGATACTTGTATAGATAAAATAGGGAGGTGTGTAAGGCCCTTCTTCCTCTTTATCTCTTGTTTGTTGGGAATGGTTTGAGGCCCCATTGATGAGTTGTGTCATGATCCTAGGTAGAAGGACTTTGGGTCTACAAGTTCTAAGAAGACTCTGAAGACTACAATGCTGGTGATCAGGTGATACTTCACTGGGTTACCATGGAGGGAAGTAGGTGAGAATGTGAAGGAAACTAGAAATAAGAGTTGTCGTTGGTGCCACATGTCTGCATCTGGTTGCAAATGACCAGAGGGGGGATAAGAAGGGTGGATGTTGGCACAACAATAATAGGCAGAGGTGTTATATGGCAACCTCAGTCGGTGGCAACGTTGATGCCCATAGTCAGGTTGGTGGCACAAGAATTGGAAGGGGGTCAAGTAGCGGTAATGATTGCCTTGAGTGGAGACGCCGGATCAAGTGATGAAGGGGAGGCAGTTCCACCACACCATGTCATCACCATAGTTGTCAACGTCTTCTACAAATATTTGCGAGGTTTCTTTTCTATCAAACTACTTGATGTATAGTACAAAACATCCATGACGGATGTTGTGGTATTGCGGGTAGAAGGTAATGCCTCCATCGATGGGTGCTTTCATGTGTTTGATCTATCATTCACTATAGAAGGTGGCGGAAACCTCCTTGTTGCTAGGTCTGTTGGGTGTGGATTGAGGAATAGAGGAAGATATTTAGTGTCTTCATTACAGGCACTATGACTAGTGTCACTACAAGCCTTGAGGGTAAGGGGAGGTAGGAGGTCAAGTAGGTTTTGGATTGAGGAATAAGATGAAGGAAGAGGAGAATAAATAGATCAAAAAGGTAGAGAAGAAGAGAAACGGAAGGGGAGAGGAAGTAGGGGCGTCGGTTAGCAATGGCATCTACGGTTAGTGCTAACCTAAGGGACATGCCAGGGTTTGTGACTAAGAAGAAGGTAACGCGCATATGAGTTACATAGAGGTAAATAAGGGGATATAGTTTTACATAGTCAAATGCAATTATGCATATTTATTACTTATAACTTAAATAAATTAATTAGATGACTATATAATGTCTGGTTGACTAGAAAATAAATAGGTAGACTAAATAGGATTTGTGGAACCCAATCTTAAAGTCAAATTGTTATTTTAAAAATGCATGTTATTTTATTTCTCTCTGGGAGTGCTAAGTATGCATTTAATGTATTTGTTTTCATTTATAAAATGGATTTGATACAATAAATCACGCATATATATTTTCCTATATCTACGAGTCTCATGAAGATTATTGATTGCTAAATTAAGGTTATAACTAATTTTTTAGTGAATTTGTAGAATAAACTTCAAAGAAGATTTATATTCCTAACTAATTACAAGACTTCAAGAAAAGGATATTTATCATCCTATACCAATTTTAACTCTAAAACTTCTAATTCAACAAAAGCCTAAGAAAAGGAGTGTTTAGATATGGTTTTAGGTTTGGGCATGTTACACCAACCTTTGAAATCAATCTAGATTTTTGGAGGTTAACATTCTTACATCTAACAATCCCCTTATCCTTGGACGACCTCGATAGTACTACACACACTTGTATACTTGGGGTGGCGTTATAGTTATAAATTTAAGACTTGTGCATATAGGCTAATTCAAACCAATGTATCATCCATAAAAAAGTGTAGGTATGCACTCGATTCCAGAAGAGGAAAGATGGGAGGTTTATTATGGTAGAAATATTCCTTTCAAGTACACAAAGTGTCAAGAACCTAGGCGGCCACAACATACTCCCACAAAGGGCCCTTCAAATATTATCTTGCCTTATAAGTCAGGGAATAGATTCTCAACTTAACTGATATGGATATTCCTAATGATAACACATAAAATACATACTTCTCTTGTCAATAGGCCAGAATCAAATCAACTAACTCTAACAAAAGTCCATAACTATAAATGTAAATCTTCGACAATTGTTAAAAGATCATAAGATCCTACAAATGTCATTATAGTTAACTCTGGTGACCAGTAATGTATTTCTCAGACACACTCAAATATTGTTTCAAACACTAGCATGGAATTGGATGTCTCTCATACTACTATCTCTCTTTATTTAAATGAAGTTATTATCATAATATTTCAAACAACCAAAGAAGGAATAACTCGGATAATTCTTCTTTACATGTTGAAGACAATTGGATCACTAGGCCAAATTACTCTTCCTCTATGCCATGCCTCAGTGGTAAGGTAGGTAGAGAAATATGCACTTCTAGTGGCAAGATGAAGGTGTCACTGTATATGACATATAGTCAAGCCATAAAATTTCATATGGGTTTAGATGGTCTCTCTCACCCTAGTAAGGTTGATGATCTCAACTAATCTTATGTTAGATACAATATTTTGGAATGTAAATGGTATTTCCAACTACCTTACCCAATATCAATTGTTAGATCTGATTCTTATTCATAAACCTGAATTGGTTGCACCATTAGATCTCAAATCTCATGTGATATTGTTGATCAGGTTATCCAAAAGTTTGTATTTTCTTGCTCTCTTTGTGTAAAGTCATGTGGCTTTTCTAGAGGCATTTTATTATTATGGAAAGATGGTATTACATCAATTCAATTGATTGAGAGTCATCTACAATACTTACATTGTCTGGTGAGTAATACCTTCTTTATTACTATTATCTATGCTGATCACATTCCTAGTATTTGCCATATTCTATGGAATCATCTACCACATATTATTTCCTCTATGAAGTGCCCTTGGGTAGTCATGGGGGACTTTAATGTAATGTTATCACTTTGTGAGAAGAAAGGAAGTTATTCATGCCAGCAAGGCCTCATCCAATGTTCTCGTATTTGATTCTAAACAAATATGCTACATGGTTGTTTATGAGTTTATTATGCCCTGAGGATTTGAGTCGTACCACCCAAATCCAACCAACCACTACTAAGTCAAAATTAGTGCCATACAAAGTCAATGGAAGATTTGGAATCCATGACCTCACTAAACCTCATGGTCAGAATATGAGTGAATCTTGTAGTGACATCATCAGTCAAATTGCTACTAGCAACATATAGTCCAGCTATACAAACCTAGCCCGCCTTGGTATAGGTCACGACACTAGTGAAACTGAGCTACGGCCCACAGCCACACTCCTCTAGGGTATGGCCCACAGCCAATCTTGTATCACATATCATTGTGCTACGGCCCGAAGCTGCACTCTTACCATGGTATGGCCCGCAACCAATCTTGTATCATATATCACTTATGTCACATATCTTGGGTCATGATCTGAGGCTCACGCATGGACAAAGTCACCCTCAATTGCTTGATATTAGGGTACCAAGTTGTCACCGCATACTCAATAGTATGCGCTCCGAGTTTCCCGTAGGAGATACTCATTTTACCATCCAGCAAATGTTGACACTAAATGGATCTATGGCACAGGGCAAACTACATGATTAGATTCCACTTGATTAATTAGACCAATTAAAGTGTCTTTTAGCATCAATCAAGTTATATCATATAAACCATAGATAAGTTCTTCAAAAGAAAGGGCATAGTAATACAATAGAAGATATAATTGTTTAAACTATAAATGGATTTTGATCATCTCACAACATTGTATCACTGCCATTCACAAGGCTATCACCGTTAAAATTATTATCATGGGATATCAATTCCTCATTCTAGTACTAGAGGATATCACCTCAACTAGGCCCTAAGTCCTTGCCATGTCTAAGACCCATCACATCACACTTGTGATTCTTTTTTATCTCATCATGCTTCATTGAGCATATAAGCATTACTTATGACGATCATCATTTGTGCCACATCACATATACGTACTATAGCAATCATTATCTATTACATTCAGAGAGACAATATGTTTAAACACCTTTAAATAAAGCAAGCAATGCATCATAAGTTCTCTAATTTAGGATTAGGCTTCATGCTTATTCCACATAGGGTTATCAAGCATCATTCTATCTCAAATCTCTGACTTTCCCTACCTCCCATAAGTTGGAGTGTATGAGGTTAAGAATTAGGCAATATAACCAAGTATTCACATTCACATATTCATACTTTCCATGTTCTCTTATCGAGGCTTATAGCCAAGGCTTTATATTATTTAACCATCTTCATAGTATTCACTAATTATAACACCCAATTAACTCATAAGGTTAAAATCATTTAATTTAAGAGAAAGGATACAATATAATTATTTCTATTCATAAGCATTCAATAATATGGCCTGTCCTTAGAATCAGGGTCAGTGTTTTTCACATATGGTCGATTGGGGTTTTACCTCATGGTTACATCACTTGCCCTAATTACATAAATTTTCACTTTCTTGAAATCAATTTAGGTTTGAATAACATTAGTTAGATATTAATAGATCATCATGTCATCAACACTACGTATCACCATTTCATAAATGCATATGTATGTCATTTCATTAAGTTATGTGTGGGTTACAACAATGCATTATGCAAACACATAGATTATTGCATGACCATGATGTTTCATCTTTATGTGACCCCTATGTTATTACCCTTCACAAGTTATCAACCATATTATCACACTAAGGAAAGTCAAACCTTCTATTACATAACTAGAGGGTTTTACTTCAAATTATACACAAGGCACTTATCAAACCACTAAAGTTGTTCGTACAATTTCTACACAAAAACTAATGCCCCTTGATTTCAACAAGGCTCATCACCACTAACATGTACTCACATGGTTGTCTCATTAACCTCTCTCACAAGTTATTATCATGTAGAAAAGAATATATGAGACACTTGTCATGGATTAGAATCTTTCACTAAAGTGAGCACATAAGTCTCACCATCTTATGATTAAGATTAATGCATGGTCACTTTACCACTAAACCCTACTTCTATAACCTCCCACCTTATTGGAGAGTTTTAGGGCTAAGCATCATAATTAAGGATTGACCATTCATAGCCATGACATCTTACATAAATCATCACACTATGTATTGACTATATCCATACACAAGAGTATAGGTGTAGCAGCCCTTCATTACACATGCATCAACTAATTAATTACATAGCATCTCGGTCTATCCCCTAACCCTAGATGTCAGTTTAACATTTAATTTAGGGTATCAGTTTATCATCGACCCTAGGTATTAGTTTCATCCCTTCCAAGGTGTGTCAGTTTAGCATCCATATTTGCAACATGGTCTTAACACCCACTAGGTGTATCAGTTTATCTCATCATGGTATGTCTCAGTTTGTAACATCTAAGGTTAGCCTTTAATATATTAGTTTCATATGGCTTGGGGATCCCAGTTTCATCATCCTCATGTGTTGTCCTGACCACATCGAAGTGTGTCAGGCAAGCTCATCTTGGGTATCAGTTTAGCATCAGTCCAAGCATGTCGGGTTGATGCTTGACATTGAGTGTCGACTTGTTACCACCATAACATGTTGACTACCTCTATGCAAGGCACAAAGGGGATAACCTCCCCAAGGTGTGTTGATTTAACCCTACTTGAAAGTGTGTCGGGTTAGACACATGTATCGGCCATACCATCATCAAGTGTGATGGTTTAATCACCAATTAGGTGTGTCAGTTTACTCTAGGGTATCAGCATCACCACTATTTTTTGTGTTGGCCAAGGTGTGTCTCCCATCACACTTGTGTTGGGCTAAAGGTGTGTTGAGTTGTCAGGGTTAGGGCATATCGGGTTAGCCCCTAAAGAGCATGTAGGGTTTGAACTAGCTTGGGGTGTCATCTAGTTCAAAATGTGTCGACTTTGTCATCATCTTCAACCTTAGGATATCGGCTACTAGTTAAACCATTATCATAGAAGGAAAGCGCAATATATGGATAGAAAACTAAACAAGGTTCCTTCTTCAAATGAGTTTTCAAGACCATCATTAACTACTAACATATATGAGATGAACGATTTAGAGATGAGAATCAATACAAGCTCATGAAAGAGTGAAATAATAAAGAAGTATAAGAGTTGTATAACCCACCTCAAGAAGGTCTCCATCAAGGTTTCTAGCTCCATGATCAAAGATCTAAAGAACACGTTCTCTCAAAGTTGAAGATGATCCATCAAGAGTCCCAAACTCGGCCTCAACCTTATCTCCAAGAAGAAGAAGAAGATACCAAGGTTATGATAGCTCAAGGAGCAAAGAAGTAAAGAGAGAACCACGACCTATTCATCCTTTATTCAAGGTATGATCCTTGGTCAAGAGGGGAAGAAGAAGATGAAGAAGAGAGCTCAAAGAAATTATCACCAAGAAACATAACTTACTAAGATGGAAGTTAAACCAAGAATCATTATAAACAAGGAACTCGACCTCCCAAGCTCCATGGGGGCTTCCCCTAGCTCCTTAAGTTCCCAATATCGTCCACCAATAAGAGAAGAACAAGAATGGATGAAAGGGTTCACTTGTGTGAAGAGGGAGGGGGTTATATACTTGAGGGAAGAAAGAGATCAAAAGAGAGGTGTCATCGCCTTAAGAGTCTAGGTGAGACTTGTCCGTGTGCAAAGGCCACGTGCAACCACTTGGATTAGCATGAAAGATTAGTGTTATATAATATAGGTAGAGTATAGGCATCTTGTCTTACTAGTAAGGGCTCCACATCTCCAAACCCATACACTACACAACATTCCAAGGTCAAAACACACATTGTCCATACATCATTATCAGTGCTAAGGATATCATCATTTGCCCAAGATCCAAACTAGGCACCCACCTATTCCTATATCTTCTAGATGATGTAAAATAAAACAAGGAACACTTTAGGGATAGTAAATTGCATGTTAACCCATTTACTTTAGGTAAATTGCAATTTACACCAAAACTAGCACATAAAGCACAAGCATCATCCACACAGGCTCAACTTGATACTTGAGCTCTTCACAAGGTGCCCCATAGAATCATACTCTCTCTTACGATGCTAAAGTACTAAGGGAATTCTCAACATGTGACAAATTGTGAGATAACCCCTCATCTTGTGTAAATTGCACTCTGGTCCAAAATAAGCAAATATTGCTTAAACATTATCCAAACAGAACCAAACTTGAAACATAAGTGTGTCACATGATAAAAAAAACACATCAAAGGATTAGATTAAAGTTCTAAAAAACTTACTTAGGCAAAAAAATAGGGTTAGTCTGAAACCCAGGTCAGGGTCCTTACATAATGTTACATATTTCAGGTTTGATTTCAATCTGGAACAAGACTATTTGTTAGTATGCTTAATTAATTGCCTATAAATAATAACCTCTTGTTGGATGTTTAGTATAATCCTATTGTTCAATTGCCTTCAGAGTTATAAATATTCACGACTCTTAAATCCATGTGTCGTAACAAAGTTTCTAGACTTGATGGTGTTAGTGTCAAATTTATGGCCAGCCATTAGAACACTATTAAGTTATTTGTTGTTCAAACAATTACAAATGCTTTACAAGGTGTTCCTCTACCATCAAGTATTTGCAATGCTACAATTGTACTTATACCAAAACTCCCTAACCCATGGAGGTGCAAGCAAATTTGATTAATCTCCTTGATTGATGTGCGTTTGAAATCGATTTCTAAGATCATGGTGAATGATATAAAACTTTATATGCCTAAATGGAAATGTAACAAATAATCTAGTTTTATACCTAGTGGGAGGATTTCAGATAACATAATATTGGTCCAAGAATAGGTAAATAATATGAGAAGGCCTCATTCCAGTCCTTACATGGCAGTGAAAATCGATTCAGCAAAACCTTACAATTGCATGTTCTGGACATTTATCCTAGAAACGATCATTAAGGCTGGGTTTCCACCTACCATCATCAACTTTATAATGCATTCAATCCTCAGAGGATGAATTAGTATTGTCTGGAATGGTGAACGTACCTAACATTAGATCTTCTAGGAGTCTTTGTTAGGGTGATCCTCTTTTACCATATCTTTTTATTCTTTGTCTTAATAGACTCATATTACTAGTTACTAACTATGTCAGTCATAATCTTTGGAAACTATTGAAGTTATCTCAGTAAGGATCGGCCTTCTCACATTTGGCATTCACAATGATATCATATTATTCGCTAAATCTTACATTAAACACATAAATATGATAATGTTGTTGCTTTGATAACTTTGATGTTGCACCAGATCAATCTATATCCATTGAAAGGAATACAATATTTTTCTCTTCTTCTATTCCAATTACCCTACAGTGACAAATATGTGCTTCTATTGGCATGACTGTTACTTTAGACCTTGGAGTCTATTTGGGTGTACCTGTCATTCATGGATGAGTCACGAAAGCACTTATCACATATCCATGACAAAATCAATGAACATATCACTAGTTGGGTTGGGGAAATTATAAATCTTTCTAGTCAAATTTGTATGTCCAATCTGTTCTTATGTCAATCCCGACATATTCAATGCATACTTTTGTCTTACCAATATCTTTATGTCATCGAATAGATGCGACTATATGCCAATTTATTTGAAGGATATGTACATAGAAATCAACTCTTTCCTTGGTAGAGTGGACAATATTACTGCTCTAAGAAAAGATGGTGGATTGGGTCTGTTCTCGATGCACCAATGGAACTCAACTCTTATTATGAAAACTGTATGGAAATTCCTAACTGGTAGGAACACTTCTTGGGCCATTAGATTGAGGAATAAGTATAGATCATGTACACCTTGGTCAAGCCATCATATCACCTTTTTCCCAAGAATGGTTTTCTCTTTGCAACCTCTGACGATACATCATAGTCATAAAGTCATTGGAAATAGTGTCCATATGTAAGACCCCTAACCTTGCTTAGTGGTTGAATGTGCTTTATTGTCATAATTAAGTACTTAAAACCATAATATTACCCTAATATGTGATTTTATATCATGTGGCGAGCTTAAGTTTCAAGTTTGGTCCAGTTTGGACACTGTTTGAGTAAGTCATGCAATTATATGCTTATTTTTTTGGTTTTTCTATAATTTACCCATATATAGGATTTTTCTTATAATTTATCACATCCTTTTGTTCCTCACATGTTTTCTTATCATTTTGGAGATGTTTTGTCTTTGTATCACCTAGATGCACCTTGGTTTGATGGTGACATCCATCTAGGGTGAGTTAGGGTTTTGCCTCTCATGGATGAGCTACCTTGGAGGCCAACACTCGATGGTCCTCCTAGATAGGTGACATATGATGGTTCTCATTGGGTCTTGGGAACTGGTGGTGGTCCTTTAATTTAGTGTGTTAGGGATGATTATTTCATCTCTTGAGCTCCTTGGATCGATGGTTTACCTTGTAAGGGTGCTCAAACAATGGCTTTCACCCTTGTGACCAAGGTTTCAACAAACGATGGTCACCATGTGTTGTAAATTGATGTCCACCTTGGGTAGCCATTATTCGATGGCCCTTCATACTTCTACAACTAATGGAGCTACTATTTGCATGGATGTAATGTCCCTTGGCCATGGACACATGGCAAGCATGGTAGGACACCTTAGCCTTCTCTTCTCTCTCACCCATAGCTTTATAACCCCCCCCCTTCCATGAAAATGAACCCTTTACACCCACTGTTATATTCCTTTCTATCTAGAGATTCTTCCTCCTTGGATAGGTGGAAAAGGAGGTGCCCAAGGTAGAAGAAGGTGGTCGATATCCTTGCATGTGCAACTAAGGTTCAGGTTTACCCTATCTTGGAGTTTGTGGAGCTTCCTTAGCTTGTTATTGACCTAAGAAAGTAATCTCTCCCTCTTTCCCTTCATTTTCCTTGCTTCCCTACCTTTTTCTCTCTTCTTCTTGGTTGTGGCCATGGTGTTCCATGGTGGAGCATGTGCTAGATCTTAAAGAACACCTCTTTCTTACTTCTTTGACCTAGGGTTTGCTCCCTAGTTTGGAGAAGGAGCTAGATTAGTCGTGTGGAGTGCTCAATCTAGGGCTTCTTACTCTTTTCCTCAAGCTACCTTGCTGCTGGAGCTTCATCTTCTTCCTATAGGTGAGTTATATAAATTTGTCCACGTTTATTGCTTACTTATAGCTTGCATGTGATATATCTTGCTATAAAATGAAGTTCTAAGTAGAAAGGTAGTATCTTTACCTAGGGTTTGATCTTAGGTGCAAATTCTTGGATGACTTATCTTCTTGGATGTGCCTTAAACCTTGTACACGACCTTCCTTTGGTAGAGGAAGATTTAGGCCTTGCTTTCATGTGGTCAAACAATGGTTTTTGCTTTTCAAATAATGGTCATCCTAGGAGTTGTGAGTTGGTTTTCCTTCTTCCTTTGCAACCCGATGGTTTGGTCCTTGTCGCTATTTTTCTTGGATTTCTTATGCCAACCTGTGTTCATGTTTTAAGTGTTGTTTTGGGTTCTATCTTGAGCATGCAACTGATGGTCATGTTTTCCCTCCACAAATGATGGTTAGGTTTCCCTCAAACGATGGTTTTGGTGCTCACTTGATGGGTTTCATCTGATGGTTTCCATCCATTCTTCAAATGATGGGTTTTCCTTGGTTTTTGGATCAGTTTTCCACCTATTGACAACAACCAATGGACTCATTGAGTCCCACACCCGATGGTCTCACTGGGCCATCAACCAATGGTTCATATGGTTCAATGATCGATGGCTTTTCTAACTTATGATCTGATGGTGCACAACTGATGGTGGTACTAGGTACCACAACTGATGGTGACATTGGACACCACAACTGATGGTGGTTCTATGTGTCACAACTGATGGTGGTTCCTATATTCACAACCAATGGTTTCTTTAAGGCCAGCAACTGATGGTGTCTTTTGTGTAACAAACTATGGCTTGACTAGGTTAGGTTGGTGACTTGTCTAGGCCGCAATTTGATGATTTCCCAATTTGATTTGATCAAGGTTTTTTCTTGGGTTGTAGTCAATGGTTTCACCTAATCCACATATGATGGTCATGAGTGAGGTCCCTAATTTGATGGTGTGGTTTGGATGGTGAAGATTCGATGGTTCTATTTCCATAAATTGGTAGTCTTACCTTTGCCTTATATGAATGTAAAGTAATAGTAACTAAAATAAGCTGATGTCCAAATCTAGTTACATTGATATACCCAACCCTAATACAAATAGATGAGGATGTTACTCATAGTCATATTCCTTGTGTGATTGGTATGATGATGGAATGTTCTCTAAATGTTGTTGTAACCCTAATAAGCTGCTATATGAACATCACAATGCTTCTCCATTCAATGTTATGCTAAACTGGGTATCACAAGTATGTTGATGGTCTGCTGAACTATGTATCACAAGTATGTTGATGGTCTATTGAATCTTGTTATAAGGAGGAAAGATAATGATTCTCTTGTAGGTGATTATGATATGATGGTATTAATGACCCTTGGGCATGGTTTGAGCCCTAATGGAGGTGTGATCCTTTTTTTTGTAACAAGGATTGGTATCATGTGGTGATGTGATGAGATTTATACATCATACATTTTATATCTTTTGAAGTTTCTACACATCAATGCTTCATAGAAATGAATTAGGGTTTGTATGTCCACTTATTTGATTCAACCTTAATTCACCCAATTGACATAACTAATAAAGTGAAACCCTAATCATGTAGTGTTGTGTGCCATACAACCATTCATTGTTAGGATTTGTTGGATGGGTGATGAGTATTCCTAGAGGATGCTCAGAGTCACATACATAACCACTGAGTATGCATAGGTGCAAGGAGTGTACATCCTTGACATCATGATCTCAATGTTATGGAGGATGGTTGTGGTCATACCTTGGTTTAAGAATAGTGGATACTTGTACATATATGATGTGATTGAGGACAGTTGTGGTTGTACCTCAGATGATAGGATTTTATATACCTTGGTTTCTAGCATCGTGACCTTTATACCTAGGACGGGTTGGTGTTGGTAGTTGACTATATGTCACTGCATGCAACTTGACTATTGTGTGACTGCCTGGCCGATGTCTTAGGATATGACTCGAAATAAGATACCTTTAGGACTCTCTCATGTCGTTCATCCCTTCTCAACTCAAATTCTGTTAAGGACCTTAAGGATTAGGGTTTTCTCTCTTCTCCTCACCCTCTTGAGGTATGGGTAAGGTTAATAAGGTCTAAGGAATCCTCCACCAAATTAATGAAAAGAATTTAAATAAGATGTCATGGACATAGGCTTAATAGATTAAGCACAAACTAAAGAATAGATACATGCTTAGGTCATATGACACGAGTTGTCAATGCCCTCAAGGGAGACCTGAGGATAGACCTCCTTGTCAGGAGGATGAGTAGAGAGAGTTAGTCTTGGAGGTAGAGACCTATATTAAAAGTAGAGACCTGGCACATCCTCTAAAGATGATGTTAACCCTAACCCTAAGTGAAGGTTAGAGAGAGAGAGAGAGGACACAAAGAGTTAGATGTCATGGTAGACCAGGTGTTTGGATGGACACACCTTGGGATCTCGTTTGAGCCAGGAGAGGTTAGATGACCCAGTGCCTTTGGCGACCCAACCCTGGAAAGGGTCATGCATGTTTGAGCAAAAGATAGCTCCTTCATGGATGAGGTTAGAGAAGAACCTATAGAGACCTTATGGGCTGTTACAAGTAGGATATAGCTTGCACCCATAGTACATCAGTAGTATGAGCAGTTCATAAGGACAGGATGGATAGCTTATGAGATAAGCATAAATAACTAAGGATAACCTCGAGAAAATGTAAGTTAAACATAGGCATCACCCATGTATAAGTATGCTTGTGAGATTGATCCTTTATGGAGAGAGGAGAGGACCTCTAGTAGTAAGGCTAGATGGGGAGTTAGCTCTAGAGAGAGAAAGCATGACTCAAGCAAGAAGGTTGGATGTTTAAATTCCGTGACATGAGAAATAGTGGGGAGAGAGGATGATGCTTCTGGTACCTATGGTATAAGTGAGTACCTACTGGATGATATAAAGAGTGCTTTAGACCCTTAGGAGGTTTAAGTAACCAGTTGTGAGACTGTATACCTAGTTGGTTGTCCTGGAAGAAGACTCTGAAGTGTAGCTTGAGTATAAGGATCATGGAAGTACATGACATGACTTGGACATGCTTGATTTGTGGTAAAGAGATTGAGCATGTAGTTGGACACCCAAAGGTGAACCTAGGGTTCCTAGGCCTAAGAGGGGAAATAGTGTACCCGATGTTCATGATGATATTTGAGTCTCTGTAACTGTGAGCATGTGTAGAGGTAAAAGAAACCCCTTAAGTTAAGGGTATGTTTGATGAACCCCTCACAACTAAGTTGGTCTAATGTTGAGGATGAGAACAAGTGTGACCTAGAAGCTTGCTAGGGTTAAGCATGCTCATGTGGATGCAGACCCTAAACATAAGGACGGTTGTGACCTTGTTGTCAAGAGTTGTAGTTTCCTCCCATCCTGGGAGAGGGACCCTTTTGTATGGTGTATACCAGTTTTAAGGTAACCTAAAGAGGTTTCATAGGATCTTGAGAAGCTAAGTGAAAAGTATGTGGTATGAGAATGAACATGTAGACCCATAGATAACCATCTCTAAGTGCATGTGGATGTGTTACCATGAAGGTAACCGGTATGGGGCCTGACCAAGGTAGGTAGGTTGACATGACCCCTATGAAGGGATGAAAGTCAGCCATGAATGCAGAGAGAGAGAGAGATGATGAAGGATTGGGTAAGGTTCTAAGTTGAACATGTACTATGTTAGAATCCTAAGTCTGTCCTAGGGTCAGGTAGGAATAAGACTGATGGAATAAGGAGTTGCCTAATTCCCTAGTTGCACATGACCATAGGGTCGGGAGGTAACAACTATCATTGTCTGAGGGGCATGGGTTAGGAAATTGATCGCCTTCATGAACTCATGGGACCCAAAGGGCAGATGAGTATGGCACTCTCTGTATGCATAAGGGAAGAGGGATGACCCCAAAAGTGTCGGCACCCTATAGACCTAGAGGAGATGACCAAGGATTGTGTAGTAACCCAAGTAGGTTCAAAACAAGTTTTCCCTGGAAGAAACTTTGATATCAAGATGATGGTGATGTAGAGACATATGTTGCACGTTTCAACTTTGATTTGGAAGTGTACTGGCAATGTGGGATGGACCATCTCTACTCTTGGAACAGGAAGAACTTTGTGTTTGGACGGATGCCAAATGCTTATTTCCTCTTGTTATGGGAGTGAGAGATAGGACAGTACGCATGCCATACACCAAGGGTAAAGATGATGTGAGTTGGAGCGTTGCCATGAGGAATGATGATAGAGATGATAATGTGCCCTTGTGAAGTGAATGATACATGGATAAGTACAAACGGTAAAAGTATTAAGGTAATCATTTTGTGAGAATGTTTTATCATGAGCTATGTGGAATTTGCAAGTGATGCAAGGTAGAGTTTGATCACCAAGAAGATGAGATCAAAGTGTGCTCAATGAAGATAGACTTAGAGTTTGAGTTTGAGATGACAAGTGAAATACATGGAAGTATATGTCTTCAATGTTACCTAATATCTAAGGATGTGGAGTGGTAATGAATGCTCTGATTGAGATATATTTGACTAGTTTGGCTAGAAGAGGTTGTTAGGATAACCCTATGTTTGGAAAGGATATGTGTGTTGGCTAACCCTCAGATGTAACGAGATATGTTGAACAAGTTAATGGTTGTTTGGTTAGCCAGTCTAGTCCTTGATGTAATGTGTAACGACCGTCTCGTTAAAACAAGATTAACTAATGTGGACGCGTTTACTAAACAGCGGATTACCAAAAATCACTAAAAATTAAAACCTTTTTATCAAGAGATCCATCAAAGGAAAACTTTCTCACATAGAACCAAAGTAACACATTTACATTCTTGTTTGAAGGTACATATTCTGTATCATCTCTTTCTGAGAATTACAAGCATTAACTGTCCTGTCAGGCTAAACACAGGTATTATAAGATCTCGAGGCATTGAGCCAAAATCTCGAAAGCACTAAATACTACTCCGAGGACCTGAGAGTACAGAGACGACACATAGGACTCTATCTACATCTATACAAGGCATAACAGCCAGTGTCTCCACCTGAGACTTCATTGTTGTCCCTGCTGCTGCTGCTGCTGTTGCTGTCCTTCACCTACTGAAGGATTCTTGCCTCCTTGTCTGCGTCCACCTAAAAATGTAGTTCCCACGGGGGTGAGACAGTTGTAAATTGCCCCAGCGAGAGATATAACTCTCCTCCAGTAACATTATTATTACAGCTTACGAAGTTACATATGAAAAGAGGAATCATATTTGTTTGACAGTAGTTACTTCAATGTCTAACATATTAGAATATTAATCTTATTCAACATTGCAGCTATAACTTGAAAGAGAAACATATCACATATCCATTAAGGAAAATGAAGAACATGTATAACATTTATTCACTACAAAATCATTATCACTACATTAACTCTCTTCAGGATTAGATCATATATCTAAAGCCTGGCATTGTCATTGTGGTGTCATGGCTTGTAGCCATACTCTTTTCAAAAAGTGTTGGGATCTTAATCCCTCAATTCACCACTGGTAATTCTCATCCTTTCACAAATTCAATACCCTAACCATGTGATTCTGGGTATTTAAACCCTTAGCTCATCACCTTAGCATTGTTACCACATTCTCAAGTAACTAACATCTTTAGGTCATCTGATCAAGATATGTATGATAATTGTTACACAAGCATCCATCATGACACTTGAGGCCCATTAACTCTCTTTCTATCTCTTACCAGGCAACAAGGTATATTATGGCACACAAGGCCCAATAAACAGATTCAAATTAATAATACATCATAGCTCATACCTGGCTATGCCCATCATCTCATGATACATGCATGGTTAGCACATATGATAACAGTACATCAATTATCTATCAACACCATGTAGAAAAATATGTACTATTAGTTTAAGGGTATCACCCCTATTCCTTTACCAGGATTAGGATTTTCATCACACATCTCATGTATCATTCATCCAATTGTATTGGACTTATAACACAACAAGGTATAATAGTATTTGGGGTGTTGGATATGATATCTATCATATCTTGATGTTTCACTTCCCTCAACATCATCATCTTACTTGAGTTTATTCCCTTAGCTTGTATTAGGGTATTTCCCATCCTAATACTTATGCACTAGATCATCACATTCATCATGCAATGTATTGGTCATGATTCATTTACTTTAAAAAAAACAACCATTGCCAATATTAAGGATTCATCTTTAAGTTAGGAACTAACAAAATGGCCATTTTAGGTCACTTACAAATCAGTTTCAAGTGAAGCATAGAGTACAACGGCCGTGCAACCAAGAACGTCCGTGCGAGGGGAAGCCACCACGGCTGTGCTACCTTGCACGGCCGTGCAAAGGGAAGATACCACGGTCGTGCTACCTTGCACGGTCATGCTACAGAAGATCACTACATGATTCATATTTATATATGAATTCTAATCTTTCATCCTTTCAACTTGATTAGGTCACATCAACCCTTCAATCAAGTACATACAACTATGATTATCCTAGTGCATCAAGTTATTGATCCTATAAGCAATTAAGAATTCATCCCTTAATTGATACTAATCACTTAGGTATTATTAGGGTTTCAACCTTTGTACCTTCATTGATTATCATTACTAATCATTATTGGATCAATAGAACATTCATCATATTAATTTTCAAAGATTCAATCACATTGGACCTCCATTACATAAGGTATCCAATTGAATTAGGGTTTTCAATGTTGATTCCTTCAATCATTGAATTCATGGAACCAATCATCAATTGGACCTATACTCATACTTCAATTGAGTTAAATAGGTCAGCCTTCAACTGATTTGACCCTTAATTAACCCTCAATTGGTCATCAATTAGGGTTTTATTCAATTGAATTAGGGTTTGGAATCGATGATCCTTCAATACTAATCAATGTAAGACTAGTTACTTTGAAACCATAGAACCATCATCCAAATTGGGTATGACCTGACCTCAAACGGTCTTGAGGTCGTTTGGATGACCTCCAAACGATCTTGAGACCGTTTTCCCATCATTTCATCAAAATCCAAGTCAACCAATTAAGGTTTGGATCATTGGATTGATCACCAAATCAGCAATTTATTGCAAATCAACTTGGTACCTTTAGACCTTCATACACCTAGCCATACTCAACCCTAGACCTACAAACGGTCTTGGGTGACCACCAAACGGTCTTGAGACCATTTGGATGAGCTCCAAATGGTTTTGAAACCGTTTGGCTCCTCCAACCTTTGGATTCTAGTGAAATTCCATCAAGGATTGGTTTATCGAGTTGATCAACAAATCAGCACTTAATTGCAATATGATTTGGTACCTTTGGACCTTCAATTGGTCAACTATAATTAACCCCAGACCTCCAAACGGTCTTGGGTGATCCCCAAACGGTCTTGAAACCGTTTGGGCCAATCGACCCAAAACATCATCTCAATCACTTGCAAAATCAGCACTTAGCCGATTAGGGTTTATACCACATCTTTGGATCTTAAAACACATATCCATACTTGAAACTAGACCTAAAAACGGTCTTGGGTGACCCCCAAACGGTTTTGAGACCTTTTGGGTGATCCCCAAACGGTTTTGAAACCGTTTGGGCTAAACAACCCAAAATTTCAAAACAACTCATTGGAATTTCAGCACTAATTCCAATTAGGGTTTGCCTAATTGATTAGCCTTTAACTCATGATTCCTTGGGAATTAACCCCTCAAATTTGGTGAGTCATTAACCAACATAATTAGGAACAGTAATATCAAACGTTCAACCATTGTTCAACTCACTCAAACGGTTTTCAAACCGTTTTCCCAAAAATGTCAAGTTAATCAGATTGAAAAACGGCACTTAATCCAATTAGGTTTACCTAATTGATTAACCTTCAACTCACGATTCCTTTGGAACTAATCCATAAACTTTGGTGAGTTATCAAAAAACATAATTAGGAACAGGATTCTCAAATGGTCAACCCTTGGTAAACTCCCTCAAATGGTTTTGAAACCGTTTGCTCCTAAACAGTTTGCAAACCGTTTGGTCACCAAACGGTTTGGTGAAACCGTTTGGTACAAACTTCCAAACCGTTTGCCCAAGATATTTGAGGAGGTGTGTGCTTATGATGATGTCATCATCATCAAGATTCGTCCCTGAAGTTCTAAAAACTTCTGATTTCATGAATTAACCATTTTCAACCAGCAATTAATCAAGATAATGAAGGAATCATTGAAATTACAAGATTAATGGTTGAATAACAATGTAAAAGGGTTCAAGTTATAAAACCCACCTCCAATTGAGATCCAAAGCTCCAAGATAACGCCATAAATTGTGTATGAATCTCTTGCAACTCCCCTTAGGCTCGTCCTTAAGCTTTTGATTGTAAAAGTTGGCTAGGGTTGAAGAGGAGATCGAAATAAGAAGAAATCAATGATTTATTTTCGATTTCCACCATGGAATCAAGGAGAACGAAGGTCAAGGGATTACCAACAGGTAGGGAGTCGTCCTACTTCTCCTCCCTAGATCCTTGGTCGGTTTTGCAAGCAAGGAAAAGAAAGAAATCCGAAAAAGCCTTTGTTTTGGCTTGGAAAGGGCACTTTTATAAGGAAATTGATGAGAGAGAAAATGCCTTTATAAAAATCAATTCATTCCAAAAATAGCACCACCTCTTCCTCCTTGGTTTTCTTGTGTACAAAGGCAACTCAAAGCCACCGAACTCCCTTCCATTATCCATTGATTAAGGGAAAAGAAAATAAGCACCTCAATCCATTATAATATCAATATATATATTTTGAGTGGAAATTCTTTTCCTTATAATAAGGTGAGTGGAATTTCACCTACTTAAGATATTTTCGATCCTTGTAAAGCTCAAGGACGGTCACACATACATCTGAATTCCACCATTTTAATTTTGGTTGAAGGCCCTTCAATTAATACATTCATTTTTGCCCTAAATTGAATTAGGGTTTCAATTAGGATTAAATCTTGATTATTTTAATATCAAGATTCTCTCTCCTCCAACTTAATTCAAATGAGGCACCCCTCTCTTTTTCTTTGCTCTACATGATGAAAAGAAACATTAGGGACCTTATTGAAGTGGTAATTTGCATTTTAAACCCTAGGTTTTTGGTAAATTGCACATTATACCAAAACTAGGTTTTAATGCACAAGGACTGCTTTACAAGCTTAATCTTGGTGCCCAAGATTGTGAAAACCATACCACTACCTAATCTTCATTCTTATGATGTCTCCACATCAGAGGAACATCTTATCATGCAACATTTTCAATTTAACCCCTCAACTTGGGTAATTTTCACTTTAGTCCAAAATTAACAAAACAATGTTTCAACATTGTTCAATCAGGACCAAAATTGAAACATAAGTTTCTCATGAGCCCTAATTACTTTTCCCAAGATAAGATTAAGCATCTACTCAATCTTATTAGGCAAAACATCTAGGGTTAGAATATAACCCAGGTCAGGGATGTTACAAATTATCCCCCCCTTATAAGGATTTCGTCCTCGAAATCCCAAGAAAAAGGAGGGACAGATTATTCATTAATCATGCCCTCAAGTCTCTACATATCGTCTTAATGTTATGGAGATACCATAGATTTATAATTCACACAAAATTCCTTTCATTAATTCCACCTTATCACTGTTTATATTTATGCAGAGCATAAACCTCTAACATATGATGTCCATATTATTGAAAGGAAAAAGCATAAAAGAACATACTTCAGTCATCACTCAAAAATATATACCAAAAGAGAAACACATATATCTAATAGAGATAATTTACTCAGCAATCCTTTATTCATTTAGGAAAGTTCACTTAGCAAACTCTATGTTGGGAATGTTCACATAACTTTTCCTTTTTAGTTGGGAATGTTCACATAGCTTTTCCTTTTTAGTTGGGAATGTTCACATAGCTTTTCCTTTTGGTTGGGAATGTTCACATAGCTTTTCCTTTTTGTTGGGAATGTTCACATAGCTTTTCCTTTTAGTTGGTAATGTTCACATAGCTTTTCCTTTTAGTTGAGAATGTTCACATAGCTCTTCTTTTTGGTTGGGAATGTTCACATAGCTTTTCCTTTTTGTTGGGAATGTTCACATAGCTTTTCCTTTTAGTTGGGAATGTTCACATAGCTTTTCCTTTTAGTTGAGAATGTTCACATAACTCTTCTTTTTGGTTGGGAATGTTCACATAGCTTTTCCTTTTTAGTTGGGAATGTTCACATAGCTCTTCTTTTTGGTTGGGAATGTTCACATAGCTTTTCCTTTTTAGTTGGGAATGTTCACATAGCTCTTCTTTTTGGTTGGGAATGTTCACATAACTTTTCCTTTTTAGTTGGGAATGTTCACATAGCTTTTCCTTTTTAGTTGGGAATGTTCACATAGCTTTTCCTTTTAGTTGAGAATGTTCACATAGCTCTTTTTTTGGTTGGGAATGTTCACATAGCTTTTCCTTTTTAGTTTCATTATACTCTCTAGATTGTTTCAGTATGACTACTTGATCAGAGTAATCAAAAAGATAACAATCTAAGAGTTTCATACTTGCCTTATCTTCAATAATCATATACCTGGCCAGGGTATATAAGTATTGAGATTAGGTAGTATGCACTTTACTTACTATCATATTTCTCACTTTTCATATCATTATACACACAGGATTTTCCATTCTTGAATTTTTCTTCAGACATCACTTCTAAATCTCATCTTTCAACACACAGATAAGGAAAATTATAAAGCATTTTAAGGAATACTGAGTAAGATATAAGTTCTCATATCCTTTGTGTCCTTATAGGACTAGTCAAAACAAGTTCAAAGACAACTACTTTTATATTTTTAACACATAGAATTAGAAAATGAAATATCATATTGACTTTATTTCATCTGACCTGTCTGGGATGTCTGTCCACGTCCTCTATTGTTACTAGGAAACTGCCTCCTTTGTGATCCTTGTTGACTCTGCCCCTGAGGTTGAGTCATCATTGGATTCCCGCCTGGACAATCCTTTACTAGATGTCCCGGTTGTCTACATTGATAACAGATCCTAGGTGCAAAATAGGGTATGTGAGGTCCAGATACCGATGTTGATGCTATGTTGGAGGCTCTTTTTGGAACATTACTACAATCCCTGTCCCTACTTGACATCCATTGTGTCTGGGTATGGAATCTCGATGATGCTTCCGATGTAGAAAATCTCAGCTTCTTAAAACTTTCAGACCTTTGTTTTTTAGTCTGAGTGTACACTTTCTTGCCACTAGTCTGTCGTTTCTCGATTTTAGACCTCTCTATCCTCCTTACTGATTCCACAAAGGTGGCAAACCTTTCCCTATTCTCTAAAGCAGACACATGAGTGGTCAGTTCAGCATTCAATCCCTTTTCAAAATGCCGAATTCTTTCCTCATCATTAACTGCCATTTACGGACAAAACTGCAACAACTCCATGAACTTAGCTTCATACTCACTAACGTTCATCTATCCTTGTTTGATTCTCTCAAATTGAGAAATCTTCTCATCTAGATACATCTTAGGGAAGTATCTACTGACTTATTCTCGTCGGAATATCTCCCATCCAATTTCTTCACCTGGTCTCTTATCTTCCTCTATCATCCACCAATGACCAGAACTCCCTTTTAGGAGGTACACAACATGTCTTACCTTTTCAGCTTCAAGAATATCAAGGATCCTGAACACCTTTTCCAGTTCTGTTAGCCACATATCAGCATCTGTTGGATCATATGTACCAGCATAGTCTATGGCTCCAACCCGGCGAAGTCTCTCAAAAGTCTTGCCGGCTCCATAACCCTCATAATGGGTTGGCACCCTAGGTGTAGGTGGTGGCATCCTGTCTGCCATATGTGTTATGGCTGTCAGGAACTTCTCAAATAAAACATGGAGAGCTAGATTTTCTATCACAACTGGGTCAATCTGGGGTTGTTCAGGTACATGCCCTTCCCTGTTCTGGTCTCTTGCACCTCCTCTTGGTGCAGCAGTGCTTCCCTCAGCAGCATGTTCTTCATGTTGTCCAGACATCTTTAAGTTCTTCTTCTCCTATGTGAGCAGAAGATACTATCAGATAAACTGGAGGACACTTAGAACAGACTCTACAACCTTAGTCCTATGTCTCTGTAGACTCAGCGAACCTAGAGCTCTGATACCACTAAATTGTAACGACCGTCTCGCGAAAACAAGATTAACTAATGTGGAAGCATTTACTAAACAGCGGATTACCAAAAATCACTAAAAATTAAAACCTTTTTATCAAGAGATCCATCAAAGGAAAACTTTCTCACATAGAACCAAAGTAACACATTTACATTCTTGTTTGAAGGTACATATTCTGTATCATCTCTTTCTGAGAATTACAAGCATTAACTGTCCTGTCAGGCTAAACACAGGTATTATAAGATCTCGAGGCATTGAGCCAAAATCTCAAAAGCACTAACTACTACTCCGAGGACCTGAGAGTACAGAGACGACACATAGGACTCTATCTACATCTATACAAGGCATAACAGCCAGTGTCTCCACCTGAGACTTCACTGTTGTCCCTGCTGCTGCTGTTGTTGTTGTCCTTCACATACTGAAGGATTCTTGCCTCCTTGTCTGCGTCCACCTAAAAATGTAGTTCCCACGGGGGTGAGACAATTGTAAATTGCCCCAGCGAGAGATATAACTCTCCTCCAGTAACATTATTATTGCAGCTTAAGAAGTTACATATGAAAAGAGGAATCATATTTGTTTGACAGTAGTTACTTCAATGTCTAACAGATTAGAATATTAATCTTATTCAACATTGCAGCTATAACTTGAAAGAGCAACATATCACATATCCATTAAGGAAAATGAAGAACATGTATAACATTTATTCACTACAAAATCATTATTACTGCATTAACTCTCTTCGGGCTTAGATCATATATCTAAAGCCTGGCATTGTCATTGTGGTGTCATGGCCTGTAGCCATACTCTTTTCAAAAAGTGTTGGGATCTTAATCCCTCAATTCACCACTGGGAATTCTCATCCTTTCACAAATTAAATACCCTAACCATGTGATTCTGGGTATTTAAACCCTTAGCTCATCACCTGAGCATTGTTACCACATTCTCAAGTAACTAACACCTTTAGGTCATCTGACCAAGATATGTATGATACTTGTTACACAAGCATCCATCATGACACTTGAGGCCCATTAACTCTCATGCTACCTCTTACCAGGTAACAAGGTATATTATGGCACACAAGGCCCAATAAACATATTCAAATTAATAATACATCATAGCTCATACCTGGCTATGCCCATCATCTCATGATACCTGCATGGTTAGCACATATGATAACAGTACATCAATTATCTATCAACACCATGCAGAAATAAATGTACTATTAATTTAAGGGTATCACCCTTATTCCTTTACTAGGATTAGGATTTTCATCACACATCTCATGTATCATTCATCCAATTGTATTGGACTTATAACACAACAAGGTATAACAGTATTTGGGGTGTTGGATATGATATCTATCATATCTTGATGTTTCACTTCCCTCAACATCATCATCTTACTTGAGTTTATTCCCTTAGCTTGTATTAGGGTATTTCCCATCCTAATACTTATGCACTAGATCATCACATTCATCATGCAATGTATTGGTCATGATTCATTTACTTAAAAAAAAACAACCATTGTCAATATTAAGGATTCATCCTTAAGTTAGGAACTAACAAAATGGCCATGTTAGGTCACTTACAAATCAGTTTCAAGTGAATCATAGAGTACCACGGTCGTGCAACCAAGAACGGCCGTGCGAGGGGAAGCCACCACGGCCGTGCTACCTTGTACGGTCGTGCAAAGGGAAGATACCATGGTCGTGCTACCTTGCACGGTCGTGCTATAGAAGATCACTACATGATTCATATTTATATATGAATTCTAATATTTCATCCTTTCAACTTGATTAGGTCACATCAACCCTTCAATCAAGTACATACAACTATGATTATCCTAGTGCATCAAGTTATTGATCCTATAAGCAATTAAGAATTCATCCCTTAATTGATACTAATCACTTAGGTACTATTAGGGTTTCAACCTTTGTACCATCATTGATTATCATTACTAATCATTATTGGATCAATAGAACATTCCTCATCTTAATTCTCAAAGATTCAATCACATTGGACCTCCATTACATAAGGTATCCAATGGAATTAGGGTTTTCAATGTTGATTCCTTCAATCATTGAATTCATGGAACCAATCATAAATTGGACCTATACTCATACTTCAATTGAGGTAAAATAGGTCAGCCTTCAACTGATTTGACCCTTAATTAACCCTCAATTGGTCATCAATTAGGGTTTGATTCAATTGAATTAGGGTTTGGAATCGATGATCCTTCAATACTAATCAATGTAAGACTAGTTACTTTGAAACCATAGAACCATCATCCAAATTGGGTATGACCTGACCCCAAACGGTCTTGAGGTCGTTTGGATGACCTCCAAACGGTCTTGAGACCGTTTTCCCATCATTTCATCAAAATCCAAGTCAACCAAATAAGGTTTGGATCATTGGATTGATCACCAAATCAGCAATTTATTGCAAATCAACTTGGTACCTTTAGACCTTCATACACCTAACCATACTCAACCCTAGACCTCCAAACGGTCTTGGGTGACCACCAAACGGTCTTGAGGCCTTTTGGATGAGCTCCAAATGGTTTTGAAACCGTTTGGCTCCTCCAACCTTTGGATTCTAGTGAAATTCCATCAAGGATTGGTCTATTGAGTTGATCAACAAATCAGCACTTAATTGCAATATGATTTGGTACCTTTGGACCTTCAATTGGTCAACTATACTTAACCCCAGACCTCCAAAAGGTCTTGGGTGATCCCAAAACTGTCTTGAAACCGTTTTGGTGATCCCCAAACGGTTTTGAAACCGTTTGGGCCAATCGACCCAAAACATCATCTCAATCACTTACAAAATCAGCACTTAGCCGATTAGGGTTTATACCACATCTTTGGATCTTCAAACACATATCCATACTTGACCCTAGACCTCCAAACAGTCTTAGGTGACCCCCGAAACGGTTTTGAGATCGTTTGGGTGATCCCCAAACACTTTTGAAACCGTTTGGGCTAAACAACCCAAAATTTCAAAACAACTCATTGGAATCTCAGCACTAATTCCAATTAGGGTTTGCCTAATTGATTAGCCTTTAACTCATGATTCCTTGGTAATTAACCCCTCAAATTTTTTGAGTCATGAACCAACATAATTAGTAACAGTAATCTCAAACGGTCAACCCTTGGTCAACTCACTCAAACGGTTTTGAAACCGTTTTCCCAAAAAGGTCAAGTTAATCAGATTGAAAAACAGCACTTAATCCAATTAGGTTTACCTAATTGATTAGCCTTCAACTCACGATTCCTTTGGAAATAATCCATAAAATTTGGTGAGTTGTCAACCAACATAATTAGTAACAGTATTCTTAAACGGTGAACCCTTGGTCAACTCCCTCAAACGGTTTTGAAACCGTTTTCTCCTAAACGGTTTGCAAACCGTTTGGTCCAAACTTCCAAACCGTTTGCCCAAGATATTTGAGGAGGTGTGTGCTTATGATGATGTCATCATCATCAAGCTTCGTCCATGAAGTTCTAAAAACTTCTGATTTCATGAATTAACCATTTTCAACCAGCAATTAATCAAGATAATGAAGGAATCAATGAAATTACAAGATTAATGGTTGAATAACAATGTAAAAGGGTTCAAGTTATAAAACCCGCTTCCAATTGTGCTCCAAAGGTCCAAGCTCACGCCATCAATGGTGTATGAAGCTCTTGCAACTCCCCTTAGGCTCTTCCTTAAGCTTTTGATTGTAAAAGTTGGCTAGGGTTGAAGAGGAGATCGAAATAAGAAGAAATCAATGATTTATTTTTGATTTCCACCATGGAATCAAGGAGAACGAAGGTCAAGGGCTTACCAACAGGTAGGGAGTCATCCTCCTGCTCCTCCCTAGATCCTTGGTCGGTTTTTCAAGCAAGGGAAAGAAAGAAATCCGAAAAATCCTTTGTTTTGTCTTAGAAAGGGCACTTTTATAAGGAAATTGATGAGAGAGAAAATGCCTTTATAAAAATCAATTAATTCCAAAAATAGCACCACCTCTTCCTCCTTGGTTTGATTGTGTACAAAGGCAACTCAAAGCCACCGAACTCCCTTCCATTATCCATTGATTAAGGGAAAAGAAAATAAGCACCTCAATCCATTATAATATCAATATATATTTTTGAGTGGAAATTCTTTTCCTTATAATAAGGTGAGTGGAATTTCACCTACTTAAGATATTTTCGATACTTGTAAAGCTCAAGGACGGTCACACATACATCTGAATTCCACCATTTTAATTTTGGTTAAAGGCCCTTCAATTAATACATTCATTTTTGCCCTAAATTGAATTAGGATTTCAATTAGGATTAAATCTTGATTATTTTAATATCAATATTCTCTCTCCTCCAACTTAATTCAAATGAGGCGCCCCTCTCTTTTTCTTTGCTTTACATGATGACAAGAAACATTAGGGACATTATTGAAGTGGTAATTTGCATTTTGAGATATATCTGACTAATTTGGCTAGAAGAGTTTGTTAGGCTAACCCTAAGTTTGGAAAGGATATGTGCGTTGGCTAACCCTCAGATGTAACGAGATATGTTGAACAAGTTAATGGTTGTTTGGTTAGCCAGTCTAGTCCTTGATGTAATGAAAGGATGGTGATAGAACCTCAGATACACTTCTTTGGATAAGAAGGTAATAAAACCCTGATGAGAGTGGTTTAGGGTTTCCAAGGAATCGATTTTGAGGAATCATGAAATACAGGAAATCATGATTTTAAGATCACCATACATCGTACCATCAAGATAATAAGTGATAGTAGGACTTTAGATGACTAAGATGAAGTTGCATGTGGCATGTGGCCATGCATGACAGAAGATGAAGGATGAGCACTGATAACCCAGTGCATTGATAAAGGATAAAGAGTTCCCGAGAGGGAATGGGAGTTCATCACTATGGATGTTGTAATGAGTCTCCCCTAGACCAAGGAAGGGCAAAGATGCACTGTGGGTTATGGTAGATCGCCTTACCTAGATGACATGAGAAAGAACGAGTACTATCAAGGGACAGATCGGGTTGAACTACATATGAGAGAGATGGTTCAACTACACCATAAGGTGGGTTTAAAAGTTCTTGAGTATAACCTAAAGGTTCACTTCCATAAGGTGGACGTAGGTACATGAAGAACTTGATGTTAGTATAGTTTATCACCCCTAACTAAAGATTAGTATGATCCAGACTGGAGGGTCTGATGAGAGCATATGTGCTCGTTCAAGGTGATACATAGAGATAGTTTTTGTCCTTTGCAAGATGTGATGATAACCACCATAGCCATTATCGGGACATAAAGAAGCTCTATAAAGGAGGTTGTGTCGGTCACCACTTCATTAAGATGATGTTTGTGAATGGACCTCGCAAGGGTCAGAAAAGGACCATAGTGTGTGCAGATGAAGTCGATTTGATCATGCAATGGCTGAAAGGAGCCCAGGGATGACATGAGTCGTAAGATGATGCAAAGTAGACTGACATGCAGTTCACTATGGGGGAATATGTGATGTGAAAATATGATCCCTCTGAGTTATAACTGAGAAAGTCGAGTCCCCAATACATGGGTCCTTTTGAGATGGGTTGGTAGAGAAGGCTATGTTTGACTTTACCCCTCAGGATAAAGTGATGTGTGATGGGTTCCATGTGTCCAATTTAGAGCACTATGTGAGGTACCTAGGCCATGTGTTGAGCAATGAACCTAGTGAGCCCTAAGGGAGGCTGAAATGACCTGAGTCACCTATGCAGTTTATAGATGTCGGGGTGAAAGAACTCAGAGAAAAGAATATGTGATGATAAAGGTTCTTTGGAAGCGCCATGGGTAGGGTAAAGCCACATAGGGGCCAATGATGGACATGGAAAAGTCTTATCCTGAATTGTTTGCTTGCTTGATGGAATTTTGAGGACAAAATTCTTATGAGAGGGGAAGGATGTTACAACCCCAATTTTTGGGTTCATTTGCTGAGAAATGTAATTTCTCATATTAAACATATTTGGACAAATAATGATACAATTTGTTTCAAATAAATGGATTTCATTTACAATAGCCTTGATGGTTGTTTTTGTGGGCTTTATTGGCTATTGGGCCCAATAACAAGGAAATTCAATTAGTAAATAAATAATTGAGTTTTTGAGGAAGGAAAGATGTGGAAACCTCTACAAGGCAAAAGAATGTAATCTAAGGATGGATTTCGTGCCTCTTGGGTTCCTTTGGTTCCAAGGAGTCCAAAGTTGCACAGAAAAGGCAATAAGAAAAGAAAAGATTAATTAAGTATTTCTTTATTAAGAAAGAAATTGAAAACAATGAAAAATGTGGGAAATAAATGGAAAGAGGTATAATTGAGTTATCCTTAGTGAAATTGTGTATCCCAAGGATTCTTAATGTTAAAAGGAATACCAATAAGGAAAATAAAAGATAAATAAAGAGAGATCCTCAAAAAGAGATATTTAATAAAGAAAGAGAAAGATAGGGAGTTCACTTGGTGGTGTTTCATGGACTCCCACAATAATCAACGAGATAACTCTTTATAATAAGAATAGAAGGATCGGATACCAGTAAGGGAAAGAAGATGCTTTTAGGTGCAAGGAAAGGTATTAATTGAATTCCTTGATTGCATCAAACTTTGTTATATCCAAATAACGAAGACGGTGGGTATTTCCCTTCAAACTGTCCATGCAAGGAAAGTTGGGAGAAGGCTTCATATGGTAACTTGCCTCTACAAAATCCAATCCTTTCCATGTGGTTTTGGAAATATAGATCCACCAGCTTCTTTGTGGTCTAAACCCTAGAGATACGATGCCTATAAAAGGCTAGTCATGCATGGCTTCGGGGAAGCAACTTTGCTCTCGCATATAACAGCAGATAGAAGGAAAGTAGTGCAGGCCATCGGTAAGGAAGGAATCAGAGCCACTCTTTTGCCTCGACCAAAGCTATGGTGGATTCAAAGGAGCCTGTGGGAAATATCATTAAGGCATCTTACTTCCATGGGATCGGGATGGATGGCATGACCGGAGGTACTGGGTTGGTGGTGCCCTGCAGCTGGGCTAGCAGAGGTGTGCTGCCACGTGTGGGCGCACTGGCAGGAGGCAGCCATAGAGGAGCCCTGTCACAAGGAAGGAGAGGACGGACCCGAAGGAACGAGTTGGGATATGGCACTAGGTCGCTGGCGTCATGCTACGAAAAGCTAGTTCATGATCAGTAGGACTCGGCAGAAGGCCGATCTCTTACAGGCTGCATCGCGGAGAGGGAGAGCAGACCTGCAAGTGGATCTTTATAGATTGGTTCCTCATCCATGACCATGGAGGATGGTGGTGTTGGGGCGGGACCTACAAGGATGGCCTAACCTTGCAACAGTTGTGCGGAGATAGGAGGAGGGAGCCGCTCCGGAGTGGACTCCCTGGACGCGATCGCGTCCCTCGCGAGAAGATGGAGTCGGGGTCCAGGAAGAGAGGGAGTCGAGTCATCTGCCAAACCAGTCGGTTCAGGGTCGGTCCAAGACCAGAGCCATGCCTAGTAAGGCACTGAGTTGGGTATCACCGGCCAATGATACGGCGCCACGTGGCCAATAGTTAAGGTATACTTACTAATTTTCTTTATTCATAGAAAATCCTACGATTGTTAGAATATGGCAAAACTATATATCAAACTGATCAGAAAAATGAGAGGAATCCAAAAAAAAATATAACCTGAACCCAATTAAGCCTCATGTTCTAAAATTATGTGCAATACATGTTAAAAGGTGGTTAATATAAAGGAAAAACCTAGATTTGCCTTAATCTGATGCTTAATTGAATAGAATCGTTCATGTTAAGTTAATACCTGATCTTGCTATGTAAAATGAAGGAATCCCTAATAATGATGAATAATTGATGTTCCTAGGTTAACAATATTATTCATGTTGATTTAGGGTTTGTGAAACCAATATAGACATCTTGCTATAATCCTAATGTTAGTAATGTGATTTAGGTGTCATGGGGAATCTTCTGTGCTTAAGTTGATAATTTGGGTTTCACCTAATATGCATAATTGAATTTGTAATCTTACAAATTATAATATGATGGAATTAGGGTTTGTAACCCTAATCATTAGACCAAACGAAAGATAACCCTAAACCCTAGTTTATGAGCGCATCTAGATTTGAGTAATGTAATGTGAATACATGGTGACACATATGTAGTATGTATGTTTCAGATACTGTTGATTGCAGGCTTGGTTGCTTGGATGTTTGTATACGCTCATAATGTATATGATGTTCAACATGATTTCTACAGTGGCATAAGGTATGTGGTTACGCTTATGAATATCTCGAGTTAGTTTTCCGAGGTTTACCGAAGTTTTCATCGATGTCATGAATTAATTGTTGGATGATTTTAATTCATGCAAACTATAATTTGGATATGACTATCACATAAGATATGTGCCTACTAGCTTAGATCTTGGTCCCCTCTATGGCTTAATAGTTGACCTAGTACATGGATACCTATGGGGTAGGTCCATCAGGTCATTGGATGACTTAGTACATGGCTACCAATGGGGTAGGTCCATCAAGTCACATTGAGTTAGATATTGGGCTACCTTCGAGTAGTGCCATGTGACTCTATTACCCTATGTATTGGCTACCTATAAGGTAGGACCATGGGGGTAAGAATCTACCTAAAGAGAGGTAGCATACAAGTCCACTGTAGGGATAGCACAGAGTTAGGGGATAGGTAAGGATTGAGTAGTATGGATTAAAAATGTAATCTTGGTTGTTAAATGATTAATTGAATGATTATGTTGTTACCATAGTTTCACATTATTTGTTTCCCCCACATACCAGCTTCTTGCTGACCGACGTTTTGTTTGTCGGTGTTTTAGGTACAAATGAAAAGAACAAACAGAAAAATGGCATATGTGGAATTAAATGAGAATTAACGTGCAAAGGAGGATTGGTTAGATTAGTATTTTCATGGATAGAAGTTTAGAAATCCAAGTTTTCAAAAGGTATGCAAAGTTTTTATTTTCACCATATTTCAGTATAGTTGGTAGAATTTAGTAATTGTTATTGATTATTTGTCGAACCTTTGATCCGGGTTATTGGTTAATGGCTCTGACCTTTCGGTCTCCCTTAATTGGGGGTTACTGGGAGGCGGGGTCATTACAACGTTCGAGAGGCTGAGACATGTTGAGAAATCTAGTTGGTGGGTATGGTAGACCCGACATATGTTGATATGTGGTTAACCACGCTCGAGAAGGCATTCAAGATCCTTAATATCTCAAAAGAGGACAAGGTGAATCATGATGTTTATATTTTAAAGGGCAGTGTTGGCCACTGACAGTCCATTGACAAAGAGAAGAGACTTGGAGTTGTATATGTTGGGAAGAGTTTTAGAGAGAGATTGTAAGTTGTTACTTCCCAGAGATGTATTTGGATAAGAAGATATGACAGGGTTTGATGTCCATAAATGAGTATGAGGAAAAGTTTATGGATCTCTTAAAGTTCTATTCTCACATGGAAACAATGGGGAAGGAGAAATTTGCATGTTTGAGAAGGGTTTGAGCTCAGAGTTATCTATGACAACATTGTCTTTGGAGAATAAAGAGAGGTTGTCTACCTTTTTGGAGTCGGTAAGGAGGATTAAGAGGTCTGCTCTTGAGAATGGTGAGGTCAATGCTAAGAAGAGGCCAGTTCGGTTCCAAGGATAGTCATTTGGTGGCTTCAAGAAGCTGAAGTTTTTGTCAGGACAATACCAACAATCTTAGCAGAGATCAACCTTTTCTAAGTGAAGATCACATGTACAGTCACAGTGGTCCCCGAGTAAGGGTAGAGGTTGTAGTTTTCTACCAATAGGAACATGCATCACATAATTCGTGTCTGTGATGGGGTCGTCTAGGCCGCAGTATGATACCAGAACCTATTACAAGTGTGGACAGGTTAGGCATACGAAGTGGGTGTGACCTATGAAGGATGAGGAGGTTACACAATAGACATGATAGAGTTAGCAAGGTTCGCAGCATCAATAGTTTAGTAGTGTCAAAAGTAGAGGATGCGGTCAGGCATCGCACAAAGGATCTTCTGGGCCAATAGGCAGAGGACATGGACAACAACAAGATACATCTAGATTCTATGTTATGAGTCAGTCGGAGGGAGTGGTCAATCTACGGGTCGTGATAGGTCAGATGGAACTCTTTCATTCTAACTTATTTTCTTCTTATTTCATATCTATTTTGGTTGACCCAGGTGTGATGTACTCTTTTATCACTAAAAAGGTGATAAGTAGTTGTAATCTGCCTGTTTTTAGTAAATCTAATAGCCTTCTATTAGAAACCCCTCTTGTTGGTTCCGCTAAGTTGTAGAAGGTGTATCCATCTTGTCTTCTTTCTTTTTCAGGACACAACATTCAAGTGGATCGTATGTCACTTGACATGCATGGATTCAATGTGATCCTAGGGATGGATACCTTAGAAAAGTAAAAGGTTGTTTTGGAATGTAGTTACAAGGTGGTAATGTTCTATGATGGTGATGTTTCTTAGATCTTCTAAGGAGATAGGAAGATTCTTACTATCTATTTAGTGTCATACATGGTAGCAGAGATGCAGTTGATACAAGGGTGTGAATTTTTCCTGGCACATGTTGTATTTAGTAAGGTGAGGACTCGTAGTATCAAGGAGGTACCAGTGGTGTGAGAGTTCGAGGGTGTCTTTCCTGGGGAGTTCCCTGGTGTTCCCCCTCCTAGAGAGATTGATTTTGAGATCAATCTTGTTCCTATAACACAACCCATTGTACAAGCACCTTACATTATGCCACCAGCAGAGATGTAGGAGTTGAAGAAATAGGTGCATGAACTATTAGAGAAAGGTTTCATCAAACCAAGCACTTCCCCTTGGGGTGCTCTCATGTAGTTTGTGAAGAAGAAGGACGGTTCCATGAGGCTTTGCTTAGATTACTAACAACTGAACAAGGTCACAACAAAGAACAAGTACCCATTGCCAAGGATAGATGATATGTTTGACCAGTTGTGAGGTGCTACAATATTGTCAAAGATAGATCTAAATCCAGGTTACCACCAGTTGAGGATCAAGGAAGATGGCATACCTAGGTCTGCTTTTAGGACTAGGTATGGTCATTACAAGTTTGTGGTTATGTCGTTTGGGTTGACCAATGCACCAGCAGCTTTTATGGATCTGATGAATAGGGTGTTCAGGCCATATCTGAATCAGTTTGTGGTGGTGTTCATTGATGACATCTTAATATACTGTAGAGATATGCAACAACATGATCAACACCTTTACTAGGCGTTCACGTTGTTGAGTTAACACATGTTGTATGCCAAGTTCAGCAAGTGCCAGTTCTGGTTGACTGGGGTGTCCTTTCTCAGCCATGTTATCTTCTAAATGTGTTTGTGTAGACCCTAAGAAGGTACAATTATTGTTGGAGTGAGAGTAGACCAAGACACCAACCAAAGACTAAAGCTTTCTATATTTGGCTTATTACTATAGGAGATCCATCAAGAATATTAGTTTCATATAACTACCCCTAATACAGATGACTAGGAAGGGTGTTCCTTTTGTTTGGGTTGAAAAGTGTTAGTGATATTTTCATATGTTGAAGGAGAAGTTGACCAGTGCTCCACGATTAGTGTTTCTAGAGCAAGGAAAATGTTACATTGTCTTCATTGATGCATTGAAGAACAATTTGGGATGTGTGCTGATGCAGGACAAGAATGTGATTTCCTTTGCTTTGTGATAGATTAAGAAACACGAGGAGAATGAACTGACACATGGTATGTATCTTGAAACTATGGTTCATGCCTTGAAGATATGGAGGCACTATTTGTATGGAGAGAAGTTTTAGTTCTTCATCAACCACAAGAACCTTTACTATATCTTCTCGAAGTAAGAGTTGAACATGGGGTAGAGGAGATGGATGGAGCTGATCAAGGACTGTGATTGTATAATAAACTACCATCCACAGAAGGCAAATGTGGTGGATGATGTGCTGAGTAGGAAGTCATCCTTGTCATAGTCCTCATACAAGGCACAGTTACATGCCTTGGTATGTCATTAGCGGGACATGTCCGTGTCACTTTGCCAGACGAACATGAATTTGGAAGTTTCTCTATTAGTAGAATTGTTAGCATAGTTCCAGATGAAGCCTACTTTGATGCAGCATATCAGAGACACTCAGAAGAATGATATCGTGATATGGGATATGAGATCATAGTTTGGCAACACAAAGTATGATGGCTTCCATGAGTCTGAGGATGGGATAGTCTATTTTCACAACAGGAAAGTGGTTCCAGATGTTGATGGCTTGCGGAATATGGTTCTTGGTGAGGCTCATTCATCGATGTATATGATGCATCCTGGCATTACCAAGATGTACCATAATCTGAAGGATCTATATTGGTGGCCAAGCCTGAAGCGTGATGTAGCAGAGTTTATTTCCAACTATGCATTTTGTCAATAGGTCAAGGCAAAACATCATAATCTTGTAGGAACTTTGCAGCCTTTACTGATACCATAGTGGAATAGGGATCATATCACCATGGACTTTGTGGTTGGTCTTCCTAGGACAATGAAAGGTCATGATTCCATATGGGTGATATTTGACAGGTTGACCAAGTCAACTCACTTCCTACTAGTCAAAATTTCATATACAGTAGATAAGTTGGCACATATATATGTGGATGAGATAGTTTGTTTGCATGGTATCCCGATTACTATAGTATCTGATAAAGATACACAGTTCACTAGTCATTTTTTGGAACGTCTGCATACATCTATAGGGACACAACTAAGGCTCAGCGTAGCTTATCACCCATAGATAGATGGGACAATCTGAGAGGACCATTTAGACTTTAGAAGATCTTCTGAGGGCATGTGTCTTGCAATTTCTTGGCAGTTGAATTGTGCACCTAAGTTTGATAGAGTCCACCTACAATAACAGTTATTAGTGTAGTATAGATATGGCACTATATGAAGCTTTGTATGGGAGATGTTGTCAGTCACCACTTTGTTGGTATGAGATAGGAGAGTATCAACTTTTGAGTCTTGAGTTAGTGTAACAAATTACAAAGAAGATCAAGATGATACAAAAACATTTGAAGGCAACTCAAGATAGATAGAAGTCATACACTGATAACCATTACAAATCATTGGAGTTCCAAGTTGGAGATGATGTATATCTTAAGGTTTCCCCTTGGAAAGGTGTGATGAGGTTTGGTAAGAAGGGTAAGTTGGATCCTAGGTATATGGGACTATACACTATTTCGACACGTGTTGGGAAGGTGGCATACAAGCTCGAGTTGCTTCCAAAGTTTCACATGTTGCATCTTGCCTTCCATGTTTCTATGCTGAGGAAGTGTCACCCTGATATAGAGCAGGTGTTGCAGCCAATGGAGATTGAGTTGGAGGAGGATGTGTCTTATGAGGAGAGTCTTGTGTTGATCCTAGATAGGAGAGTGAAGAAATTGAAGAAGGGAGGATATAGTTTTAGTTAAGGTTTTGTGGCATTACCGTGGCATGGAGGAATCCGTGTGATAGTTAGAGGATGAGATGCATAGGAATTAACCATCGTTGTTCACGTAGGATTTCGAGGGCAAAATACTTGTTAGAGGTTTATGGTTGTAAGACCCCTGACCTTGCTTAGTGGTTGAACATGCTTTCTTATCATAATTAAGTTCTTAAAACTTTAATATAACCTTAATATGTGCTTTGATGTCGTGTGACAAGCTTAAGTTTCAAGTTTGGTCCAGTTTGGGCACTGTTTGAACAAGTTATGTAATTAGATGCTTATTTTGGGGTTTTCTGCAATTTACCCATATCTAAGGGTTTTCTTGTAATTTGTCACATTCTTTTGTTACTCAAATGTTTTCTTATCATTTTTTTGTGCTTTGGGGCACCTAGATGCACCTTGGTTTGATGGTGACATCTATATAGGGTGAGTTAGGGTTTTGGCTCTCAAGGATGAGGTACCTTGGAGGCCAACACTCGATGGTCCTCCTATATGGGTGGCATTTGATGGTTTCCCTTGAGTTTTGGGAACTGATGGTGGTACATTAGTGTGTGAGTCCTGATGGTTTCATCTCTTGAGCTCCTTGGATCGATGGTTTACCTAGTGAGGGTGCTCAAACGATGGCTTTCACCCTTGTGACCTAGGGTTTCCATAAACAATGGTCACCATGTATTAGAACTCGATGGCCACCCTGGGAATCCATGATCTGATGGCCTTGTAGACTTCCACAACTGATTGATCTATTGTTTGCATAGACGTGATGTCCCTTGGCCATGGACACATGGCAAGCATGGTAGGTCACCTTAGCCTTCTCTTCTCTCTCACCCATAGCTATACAAACCTCCCCCTCTTCCATGCAAACAAACCCTTTATACCCCCCCCCCTCTCTTCCTTAATATCTAGATCTTCATCCTCCTTGGCTAGGTGAAGAAGAAGTTTCCCAAGGTGGAAGAAGGTGTTCGATCTCCTTGCATGTGGAACTAGGGTTCAATTCTACCCTCTCTTTGAGCTTATGGAGTTTCCTTTGCTTGTTCTTAGCTTAAGCAAGTAAGATATCCCTCTTTCCCTTCATTTTCCTTACTTACCTTCCTCTTTATCTCTTCTTCTTGGCCTTGTACATGGTGTTCCATGGTGTAGCATGTGCTAGAGCTTAAAGAACACATATTTCTTGCTTCTTTGACCTAGGGTTTGCTCCCTAGCTTGGAGAAGGAGCTAGCTTGGCCATGTGGAGTGCTCAAGCTAGGGCTTATTCCTCTCTTCCTCAAGCTACCTTGCTTTTTGTATCTTCATCTTATTCCTAGAGGTGAGTTATATAACTTTCTCCATTTTTATTGATTCCTTATATCTTGCATGTGCTAGATCTTTCTCTAAAATAAAGTTCTAAGTGGAAAGGTAGTATCTTTGCCCAGGGTTTGATCTTAGGTGCTAGTTCTTGGATGGTTTATCTTCTTAGATGTACCTTAAACCTTGTGCATGACCTTCCTTTGGTATAGAAAGCTTTAGAACTTGCTTGCATGTGGTCCAACAATGGTTTTTGCTCTCCAAACAATGTACTCCTAGGGTTTGTGAGTTGTTTTCCCTTCTTCCTTTACAACCCAATGATTTGGTCCTTGTTGCTATTTTTCTTGCCTTTCTTATGCCAACTGATGGTCATGGTTTGAGTTTTTTTTGGGTTCTATATTGAGCACACAACCGATGGTCATGTTTTCTCTCCACAAACGTGTTGGGTTTTGTGGAGAAATCATGCGCGGTGGAAGCAACAAAAATAAATTTACATGCAATCCAAAATATGATCTCGTCGACAATAGCGTATTTAGAAAGAGTGTTTGCAAGATATACCTTATCGTAGAGAAAGTCTGGTGATGTCCCATTGCACGATGGTGTGCAATTCTACTGGCCTACATGGATGGTACTTCTCTCCCATTCACTGAGTGTGTCGTGGGAAGATCCAGCGACGCTCCTTTTGTGTGGTGATGTACGCCACTTGTAGTGTGTATGGATGGTTGTTGATGTCCTATGAACACAATCATCTCAACATCTGCATCTCTACTTCATCCATGTGGATGGACTGGAACTCCATATCACGCTTCCTAAGCCGGCGGGAAGGAGTTCCTATGTGCGGCGACATGCTAGCGTCGCGGTGCTCTCCTTTCTCTCCTGAGGATGATGATGGCTAGGGTTTACATATGTGAGTGTAAACTGAAAAGTCTCTCTCAATATCTTATATAGATATTAGTCGTCAAAACCCTTTAAATAGGAGATGAAAGGAAGCAGGGTTTCCTAAACCCATCGGTAAACAGAAAGAATGTGTTAATTAAAATGCTCATAGATTAATTAGAATATTCTGAAATTAATTAATTAACCAAATAATCGTATTAATTGATTAATTAATATCTGAATCCATGCAATCACTTGGGATGGCTCTGTGGGCATATATACCAACAGACTCCCACTTGCACTTAGATCCAGTCACTCCAATTAAGTGTCTCAAACATTCCAATATTATTCTAATGGATTACATAAACATTTTAGTAATCAATGTGATTCGAAGAAATTCCAATAAAATATACAATTATACTCCTATTCTAACACATCCTATGTGTGTGACCTGGTAGGCTCCAAATTATGTTGGCAGTGATATCCATAATCATATTATGATTTCACAAGCAATGATTGGTATCTAGCTAGACTTCATTTCCACCCAAGTAATTGGAGAAGTTGGAGAACAACTTAACCTATCATTCATGACTGGTGTTACAATGATTGTATAGTTCCTTTGTTGTTGATATCTGGATTGAACTCAAGTCATGGAAATGTTATCCTCTTCAACATTCAATCCATGTTCCTTGAACTAGAGTAGACTGTCTGAGATATATATAAGCTCAATATCACATATTGACTCACATCAGCATGGCCATGCATTTCTCAGTCTTGCTAATCAAGTGGCCAGAATATCAAACTCTCGTAGGAAGGAAAAATTCCATCTTCATCACTCACAATTATCCCCATATGTCACAGTGCATCCAAGCACCATCTTTATGGCAATCCTTATTCAGGACCATGGCGGATGATGTCAAAGTACACCGAACGACATCTGATAAGTGTAGTGACTTCAGGTCTAAGAACCACAATCACCACCATCATTGTGAGATGTGACTCTAACTACCAATCATGGTATCCATGTGTCACTTTCAAGGTGGGTCTATCTGATACACTATTCTCTAACAAGTATCTATGTATTTGGTTTGATATCTCCATATCGTGGATATGAGATTCTTCCATCAACCAACATACATTCTAATCTTATGTGTTATTGATGTCTATGGATATTTCCACAATAACAACTGATTAGGGACAAAACAAGAATACATACTCTTAGCATACATATGATCTCACTATTCAGGTCATCAACCTAAAGACGTATGTCATTGAGTATATTATTTTGTAGACATCTATAAGTTTTATGGTCATCTCATAATATAAAACACAAACATATAGATTGGAAACTTGCCTTTATTGATATGATCAATGTAGTATTACAAATCGTTTACGTAGTATCCCATTACAATCATCAAATTATAGTCTCTATGGGCATACATACCAATAGATTACCACTTGCACTTATACCCAATCACTCTTGAATCTCAATCCAAGTGATCGAACATGTCTGTCATGTTTCTGCTGTGAAAGTGCTTTTGTGAGTGGGTCGGCCACATTGCTTTTTGTAGGTACTCTACAAATCTTCACATCTTCTTGTTGTATGATCTCTCGTACAAGATGGAACCACCATAGAATATGTTTGGAACATTGGTGCGATCTTGGTTCTTTAGCATGTACAATTGCTCCATTGTTGTCACAAAACAACTCAATTGCATCATTAGCGATTAGAACCACTCCAAGTTCAAAAATGAACTTCTTGATCCATGCAGCTTCCTTTGCAGCATTATATGCGGCAATATATCTGACCTCTGTTGTAGAATCCACAAATGTCTCTTGCTTGGAACTCTTCCAGCTCATAGATCCATTATTCAGGAAAAACACAAATCCAGATTGCGGCCTAAAGTCATCTTTGTCAGTTTGGAAGCTAGCATCGATGTAACCCTTTACCACAAGCTCTTCCTCACCACCGTATACAAGAATTGATCCTCAGTCCTTCTCAAGTACTTTAGGATGTTCTTTACGACTGTACAGTGACATTCACCTGCATCTGTCTGATATCAGCTCATCATGTTCAAAGCATACGACACATCAGGATGAGTACATAACATCGCGTACATGATGGATCCAATTGTTGATGCACATGGAATCTTACTCATGCGCGCCCATTCATCACATGAACTAGGACATTGGGCTTTAAAGATCATAACCCCATGGGACATGGGCAAGTTACCTCTCTTAGAACCCTCCATGCTAAACCTATTTAGCATCTTATCAATGTATGTGCTCTGGCTTAGGCCTAGAAGCCTTCTAGATCTATCTCTATAGATCTTGATTCCTAGTATATAGGATGCTTCACCTAAATCCTTCATAGAGAAGGTCTTCCCCAGCCAAGATTTTACTGTCTGAAGAGTAGGGATGTCATTTCCCATCAATAGTATGTCATCCACATACAATATGAGAAATACGACTGTGCTCCCACTAACCTTTTTCTAAACACAAGGTTCATCTTCATTTTGACTAAATCCAAAAAATTTAACTACTTCATCAAAGCATAGATTCCAGCTCTGAGATGCTTGCTTCAATCCGTAGATTGACCTTTGTAGCTTACAGACTTTATTGGCTTTCTTCGGATCGATAAAACCCTCAGGTTGTGTCATGTACACATCCTTGAGTAAATTCTCGTTAAGGAATGATGTTTTAACATCCATATGCCAATCTCATATTCATGATAAGCAATAATGGCAAACATGATCCTGATGGATTTAACCATGGCAACTGGTGAGAAGGTCTCATCATAATCAACACCTTGAATTTGACGGAATCCTTTCACAACCAATCTACCTCTATAGGTTAGAACATTTCCATCCATGTCGGTCTTCTTCTTGAAGACCCACTTGCACCCTATGGTTTTTACCCCTTCGGGTGGATCCACCAAGGTCCATACCTTGTTGGTGTACATGGATTCCATCTCAGATCTCATGATTTTGAGCCACTTCTCAGATTCTGGTCCCTTAGTAGCTTCTAGATAGGAAATTGGCTCATCTGCTATGCCCAATTCATCATTGTCTTGAGTCACGAGAAATCCAAATCTCTCAGGCTCAAGTCGTGTCCTACTAGACCTACAAGGTTCTTGTGCTACATTTAGAACTTAAAATTCCACAACAGGTTGTGAGTCTTCATGTTCCTTATGTACCTCCTCAAGTTCTCTACTTTCTTGTTGATCTTGAACTTCTTCGATCTCTACATTCCTCCCACTGATTCCTTTGGAAATAAATTCCTTTTCAAGAAATACAATAGTCCTAGCAACAAACACTTTGTTGTCAGTTGGTGTGTAGAAGTAGTATCCCCTATTTTCCTTGGGGTATCCAACAAAATAGCATTTTTCATATTTGGGTCCAGCTTTTCAGGAAATTATTTCCTAACATAAGCTTCACATCCCCAAATCTTTAACATAGACAAATTGGGACGATTCTCATTCCATATCTCATATGGTGTCTTTTGAACCAATTTGGAAGGTACACGGTTAAGTGTAAATGCTGCGATTTCAAGAGCATATTCCCAGAACAATATTGGAAGTTTGGCTAAACTCAACATAGATAATACCATGTCTAATAATGTACGATTCCTTCTTTATAACACACCATTATGTTGTGGTGTACCAGGTGGAGTCCATTGTGATACAATACCACAGTCTCTCAGAAGGTCCTCAAACACTTAGCTTAAGTATTTGCCACCTCAATCTGAACGGAGTGCTTTAATACTCTTACCAAGTTGATTCTCTACTTCATTCATGAAAGTCTTGAACAATTCAAGAGTTTATGACTTGTGTTTCATAAGATTTACATAGCCATACCTATTGAGGTCATTAGTGAAGGCAATGAAGTATTGATAGCCTCCTCTAGCATTTGATCTAAAAGGTCCACATACATCAATATGTATGAGCCCTAGAAGATCACTAGCTCTCTCACTGTGTACAGTGAAAGGATTCTTGGTCATCTTCCCTAATAAACATGCCTCACATGTATCTAATGATTCAAAATCAAAAGAGTCTAGATAACCATCCTTATGGAGTCTAGATATGCGCTTCTCGTTTATGTGCTCAAGATGACAATGCCATAAGTATGTTTTGTTTGAGTTGTCAAGTTTTAGACTTTTAGTATTTACATTGTATATGCTAGTCTCAATTTCTAACAAGTAGATACCATAAGACATAGGGGCATTTCCATAAAAGGTCTCATCTTTAGAAATAGAAATCATTCCATTCTTAATGCAAAATTCAAATCCACTCTTGTCCATACAAGATACATAAATAATATTTCTATTAATGGTAGGTACATAATAGCAATTCTCTAATTCTATTACAAGGCTCATAGGCAAAGATAAACTAATAAATCCAACTACAGTGGCAGCAACTCTTGCTCCATTAGTGACTCACAGCTCAACTTGGCCATTTTGTAAAGACTTACTTCTTATTAGATCCTGCATATTTGAACATATGTAAGTTCCATATTCGGTATCCAGTACCCATGATGAAGAAGTATTTAAGTTTATCTCAATAACGTATATACCTGAAGTGGAGATCTCCATCCCCTACTTCTTCTTCCTCAGCTCCTCCAGGTAGAGAGGACAGTTTCTTTTCCAATGTCCAGCCTGGTGACAAATGCCTTCTTTGGAGATCCCACCTTTAGCTTTGAGCGCAGATGACTTTGGCTTCTGCCCAACTTTAGAACCTTTCTGAGCCTTGTCTTTGCCTTTTGACTTTTCCTTTGTCATGTTGATCATCATCACATACTTGGGCTTGTCTTTCTTCATCTGTGCTTCAGCTGTCCTCAACATGCCCAACAATTTTGACAACAGTTTGTCAAGATTGTTCATGTTGTAGTTCATGAAAAAATGACTATATGATTCAGGAAATGATTGTAGAATCACATCAATGGCCAACTCTTGATCTAGGGGAAATCCCAGCTTGGATAGGCTTTCCATGTACCCAATCAAAGTGAGTATATGGTTGCCAACTGAGTCTCCCTCTTTCATCTTGCTTCTGAACAAAGCCTTGGAGACATCATATGTCTCCTGTCTTGCTTGATGCTGATACATGTTCTTGAGATGTGTTACCATCTCCATGACATTCATGTTCTCATGCTGCTCTTGCAACTCATAGTTCATTGAGCACAACAGCAGGCACTTGGCATCCTCGACATCATCAAGGTGCTTCTTGTAAGCATCCTTTTCATCCTTGTGCGCATTTGAGGTGGGTTCTGTTAGCTCTGGTGTTTCAAGGACATAGAGCTTATGCTCCTATGTGAGAACAATTCTCAGCATCCTAAACCAATTTTGAAAGTTGGTTCTGGTAAGTTTGTCCTTCTCAAGGACTGATCACAATGAGAAAGTGTGAGTGTTGTTTGCCATCTGATTGCTACAAAAGAAAAAGTATGCATTTTGTCCAAAACATTTTGACTTGTAAAGATTTGATAAACGAGACTAATTAGGCCTTTAATTAATTATGCTCCCACTATTTTATTCAAATTGATAGCCCTCACTATCAACTAAGAAGATTGTAGCGTACAACCTTCTAGTGAGCCAAGATCCAAAATATTTGGATCAATGCCCAGCCAATGCCAGTGTCAAAGACCAAATACTAAGGTAGGCAACTTTTTCCAATTAAATCATATGCAACTCTTAGATAGATGATCATGCACAACTCCTTGCCATGATGCATTGTGTGCCTCTAGGTACTTTATCCTATCAAGGTTCCCTAGTTAAGTCCAACTCATAAGCCAACACGATAAGTGTGCACCATGCGAAGGTAGACCCACACACCCACCATCACACTTCCATGAGATAGACAGTGTACCACGCGAAGGCATGCCCACACATAGTCGATCAAGATTTTCATGTGTTTTGCTTTATGGAAGGAAACTAAAACTTAATATTATTAATTGAGGGGTTTTATTAATACATATACATATCCAAACACCACATACTTATAGTACGTATCATATACTACTACATCCACAACCACAAATAATAGACATGCAATCACAAACACAAATACATCAGTTATGGCCATACTATTGTAATCCTTTGGAGCAACAAAGGATTACAATCCACCTAAGGTCTTATGCATCTCATGCAACAACACCTGTGAATCAACCTATAAGGATCAACATTACAATGAACAACTTCATGGATGCTTCGTGAGGTTGTAACTTCAAATTACTTCTCCATGGATGCTCCTTGGAGCTGGATCTTCATGTTGCTTCTTGGAATTGGATCTTCATGGTGCTTCTCTATGGATGCTCATTGGAGTTTGATCTTCAAGTGACCTCCTTACATCAAGTTTACAAAGACTAAAACTAATCCTATCTCTATTACATCATATCAGTACAAATATAAAGAGAAAGAATTCATTACACTTAGAAATAAGAGATGAGGCTCGGCATGCAAGCCAAATACTTTATATAAAGGATCCACATACAACCATTATACATCCATAGCATTCACAAACAAACATATCCACAAGATTCACAACCACATTCATTCACAACATTCATAAAAGGCGATTCTAGGCCATAATTGTGCATGCATTCACCACATAAAATAGAATTTTAAGGCGACGTGTATGATATCATAGGTATATCTACATATACGTATATACATATTAAAATTGTAGTCCTTTTAATGCGGGACATTGCCCATTAAATAAATTTTTGACTCCTACACAGACTATTCGAGGTACACAGGGGCAGCGCCCCTGTGCGGGGTCGAGGGGAGCTGCCCCCTCGCGGGGTCTCAGGGGCAGAGCCTCTGGAAGGTTTATGAAATTTTACTTCTGTGTACTTATAAAAATCATTATTTTCCATAGTCGACCCCATCTGAAATGTCAAAAATAGTATCCCATAGCATATGTGGAATTAGGTTTAGATATGCACATTAGCCGTTTTAAATTTGCATCATATGCAACCACAAAATAGTATATAGTGATTCGATCATATCGAAACAAATCCAAATATGTCATAGATCGATGTGGCTCTGATACTACTATTGGGTTTTGTGGAGAAACCATGCGGGGAGGAATCAACATAAATAAATTTTCACACAACCCGAAACATGATTTCGTCGACAACAACATATTCAGAAAGAGTGTTTGTGGGATATACCTTATCACGGAGCAAGTTCGACGATGCCCCATTGCACGATCGTGTGCAACGTTGCTGGCCTACAGGGATAATACTTCTCTCCCATTCGTTGAGTGTGTCATAGGAAGATCTGGCAGCACTCCTTTCGTGTGGTGATGTACACCGCTTGTAGCATGTATGGATGGTTGTTGACGTCCTCTGAATGCAGGCGTCTCAGTGTCTGCGCCTCTACTTCGTCTGCGTAGATGAACTCCATATCACGCTTCCTAAGCCGGTGGGAAGGAGTAGCCTCTGTGCGGCAACGTGATGGTGTCGTGGTGCTCTCCTTTCTCTCATGAGGACGGTGACATCTAGGGTTCTCTCTCAATATCTTATATAGATATCGGTAGTCAATCCCCTTTAAATAGGAGATAAAAGGAAGCAGGGTTTCCTAAACCCATCAGTAAACAGAAAGAATGTGTTAATTAAAATGCTCGTGGATTAATTAGAATACTCTGGAATTAAATAATTAACCAAATAATTGTATTAATTGATTAATTAATATTTGACTCCATGCAATCACTCGGGATGGCTCTATGGGCATATATACCAACAAAATGATGGTTAGGTTTCCCTCAAATGATAGTTTTGGTGCTCACTTGTTGGACTTCATCTGATGGTTTCCCCCCATTCATAAAACTATGTTTTTTTCTTGGTTTTCAGATCATTTTTCCACCCCCTGACAAAAATTTATGGTCTCATTGAGTCTCACACTCGATGGTCTCACTGGGCCATCAACCAATGGTTGTTATGGTTCAACACTAGATGGCTTTTCTGACTTATGATCTGATGGTGCACAACTGATGGTGGTATTGGGTACCACAACCTATGGTGACATTGTACACCACAACTGATGGTGGTTTCTTTGTGTCACAAATGATGGTGGATCCTATGTTTACAATCGATGGCTTTTTTAAGGTCAACAATCGATGGTGTCTTTTGTCTTAACAAGCGATGGCTTGACTAGGTTAGGTTGGTGACTCATCTAGGCCATAATTCTATGGTTTCCTTATATGATTTGCTCAAGGTTTTTACTTGGGTCGTAATCGATGTTTTCACCTACTCAAAATCTGACAGTCATGAGTGAGGTTCCTAATTTTATGGTGTGGTTTGGGTGATGAAAATCTGATGGTTCTATGCCCATAACTTGGTAGCTTACCTTTTCCCTTATATGAATGTAAAGTAATAGTCATCACAATGAGTTGATGTGCAATACTAATAGTTACCTTGCTATACCCAACCCTAATACATATAGATGAGGATGGTATTCATATTTATCTTCCTTGTGTGATTGGTATGATTTTAGAATGTACTCTCAATGTTGTTGTAAACCTGATATGTTGCTATATGTATGTAAGGACCCTGACCTGTGTTTTGGACTAATCCTATTTGCTTTGCCTAATTAAGTTGCTTAGAACTTTAATCTAATCCTTTGAGGTGTTTTGTAATCATTTGACATTCTTATGTTTCATGTTTGGTTCTGTTTAATGTTTGAGCAATGTTTGCTTGTTTTGGACCAGAGTGCAATTTACCCAATATGATGGGTTATCATGCAATATGTCACATGTTGAACATGCCCATAGTGCTTTAGCATCATGAAAGAGAGGATGATGCTATGGGGCACCTTGTAGAGAGCTCAGATCAAGTTGAGCCTGTGTAGATGATGCTTGTGCTTTATGTGCTAGTTTTGGTGTAAATTGCAATTTACCCAAAGTAAAGGGTTTAACATGCAATTTACCATCCCTATAGTGTTCTTCCTTTTGTTTTACATCATCTAGAAGATAAATATAGAGTAAGGTACCTATTTTGGATCTCAGGCAAGAGATGATATCCTTAGTAGTGATAATGATCTATAGACAATGTCTGTTTTGACCTTGGAATGTAGTGTATCGGTTTGGTGTAGGGTAGTGTATCGGTTTGGAGATGTGACACCCTTGGTAGGAATCCAAGAGTTTGATACTCTACCTAGAGTATATCACCATAATCTTGCATGTTAAATTGGTTTCTTGTGGCCTTTGCACGTGGACAAATGTCACCTAGATTCTTAAGGTGATGACACCTCTCTTTTGATCTCTCTTTCTTCCCTCAAGTATATAACCCCGTCTCTCTTCACACAAGTGAACCCTTTCATCCATCTTGTTCTTATCTTCTTGTTGGACTAGTTTAGGAGATTAAGGAGCTAGAGTAAGTCCCCATGGAGCTTAGTAGGTCGAGTTCTTTGCTCTTGGTGATTCTTGGCTTAACCACCATCTTGGTGAGTTATGTTTCTTGGTGATAATTTCTTTGAGCTCTCTTCTTCATATTATTCTTCCCCTCTCAGACATGGATCATGCCTTTAATAAAGGATGAATAGGTCGTGGTTCTCTCTTTCCTTCTTTCCTCCTTGAGCTATCATAACCTTGGCATCTTATTCTTCTTTCTTGGAGATAAGGTTGAGATCGAGTTTGAGACTCTTGATGAATCATCTTCAACTTTGAGAAAATGTGGACTTTGGAACTTTGATCATGGATCTTGAACCCTTGGTGGAGATCTTCTTGAGGAAGCTTATATAACTCTTAGCCTTCTTTATTATTTCACCCTTTCATGTGCTTATTTTTATTCTCATCTCTAAATCATATATCTCATATATGTTGGTAGTTAATGATGGTCTTGAGAACCGATTTGATGAAGGAACCTCATTTAGTTTGTTGTCCATATCTTGTATTTTCCTGTCATGATAACAGTTGAACTAGTGGCCGATATCCTAAGTTTTAAGAAGACAAAGTTGACACACTTTTCTCTAGCCCAACATGCCTTGTGGTGTTTAAACTGACATGCCTAATTGGTGCTTAAACCGACACACCTAAGTGGTGCTTAAACCGACACACTAGATGATGGTATGGCTGATAGATGTGTCTAACCTGGTACACTTTCAAGTAGGGTTAAACTGACACACCTTGGGGAGGTTAACCCCTTTGCACCTTGCATAGAGGTAGTCAACATGTTATGGTGGTAACAAGTCAACACCCAATGTCAAGCATCAACCCAACATGCTTGGGTTGATGCTAAACTGATACCCAAGTTGTGCTTGTCCGACACACTTCAGTGTGGTAAGGCCGACACATGAGGAAGATGAAACTGGGATCCCTCTAGCCATATGAAACTGATATGTTAAAGGATGACTCAAGATGTTACAAAGTGAGACATACCATGATGAGATAAACCAATACAATTCGTGGGTGTTAAGACTGTGTTGCAAATATCGATGTTAGACTGATACAACTTGGAAGGGATAAATCGATACCTAGGGTTGATGATAAACCGATACCCTATGTTGAATGTGAAACTGACATCTAGAGTTAGGGGATAGACCAAGATGTTATGTAATTGATTAGTTGATGCATGTGTAATGAAGGGTCGTTACACCTATACTCTTGTGTATGGATATAGTCAATACATAGTGTGATGATCTATCTAGATGTCATGACTATGAATGGTTAATCCTTAATTATGATGCGTAGCTCTAAAACTCTCCAATAAGGTGAGAGGTTATGTAATTAGGGTTTAATGGTTAAGTAACCATATGTTAATCCTAATCATAAGATGGTAAGACTTATGTGCTCACCTTGGTGAAAGATTCTAATCCATGATAAGTGTCTTCTATATATATACTTTTCTACATGATCATAACTTGTGAGAGAGTTTGGTGAGACAACCATGTGAGTATATGATAGTGGTGATGAGCCTTGTTGGAATCAAGGGGCGTTAGTTTTTTTGTAGAAATCATATGAACAAGTTTAATTGTCTGATAAGTGCCTTGTGTATAATTTGAAGTAAAACCCTCTAGTTATGTAACTAAAGGTTTGATATTCCTTAGTGTGATAATGTAGTTGATAACTTTTGGAGGGTAATAACATATGGGTCACATAAAGATGAAAAATCATGTTGGTGCAATAATATATGTGTTTGCATAATGCATTGTTGTAACCCACGCATAACTTAATGAGATGATGCACATATGCATTTATGAAATGGTGATACCTAGTGTTGATGACGCAATGATATATTCATATCTAACTAATGTTGTTCAAACCTAAATCAGTTTCAAGAAAGTGGAAATGGTCTGTTTAGGTTTTGGTGATAATAACCATGAGGCGAAACCCTAATCACCTATATGTGAAGAGCATTGACCTTGATTCTAAGGATAGGTCATATTACTGAATGTATATGAAAAGAAAGCATGATATTGTACTCTCTCTCCCTCTTAAATTACATGAGTTTAACCTTGTGATTTAGTTGGGCATTATAACTAGTGAACATTATGAAGATGGTTAGCCTTGGCTATAAGCCTTGATAAGGGAACATGGAAAGTATGAATATGTGGATGTGCATACTTGGTTATATTTCCTAATTATTAACCTCATACACTCCAACTTATGGGAGGTAGTGAAAGTCAGAGATTTGAGATAGAATGATGCTTCAGAACCCTATGTGGAATAAGCATGAATCTTAATCCTAAATTAGAGAACTTATGATGCATTTCTTGCTTTTAAAGGTGTTTAATGTGTTTAAACATATTCTCTCTCTGAACATAATAGCTAATGATTGCTATGGAAAATAGTTGTGATGTGGAAAAAGTGATGATTGGCATAAGTAATGCTTATATGCCAATAAAGCATGATGAGATAATAATGAATCACAAGTGTGATGTGATGGGTCTTAGGACCTGGAAAGGGCTTAGTGACTAGTTGAGGCAATATCCTCTGGTGTTGGAATAAGGGATTGATGTCCCATGATAATAGGTTGATGGTGATAGCCTTGTAAATGGCAGTGGTACAGTATTGTGAGATGATGGGAGTCAATTTATAGTTTAAAATATTATATCTTCTATTGTAATACTATGCCCTTTCTTTTGAAGAATTTGTCTATGGTTTGAACGTTATAAATTGATTGATGCTAAAAGACACTTTAATTGGTCTAATTAATCAAGTGGAATCTAATCTTGTAGTTTGCCATGTGTCATAGATCCATTCAATGTCAACATTTGTTGGATGGTGAAATGAGTTTAACTCGGAGCACATATTTTTTAATATGCGGGGTGCAAGTCGAGTATCCCCTTGCATCCATAATTATAGGTTGTGAGATGACCATGCATGAGTTGATCTCATTATAATATGGATGGCCATGCGTGAGCCACTCCTTCTTATTAGAACGGCCATGCATGAGCCTGTTCTTCTAGCATCATTACATGTACCTAGGTGGCCTAGGTTTTGATATATATGGACGATCATGCGTGAGATGATCCTTCTGTTGACTCTGAGTCACCTGTGCAGTTGACTGACATGTCTTTGTGGTGTTACTCGTGTACTGGCCACGAGGTTTGGTGAGGTCGTGGATTCTGGCTCTTTCATTGACCTTGTATGGCACTGATTTCGACTTAGTAGCGGTCGGTTGGATTTGGGTGGTACGACTCAAATCCTCCGGGCATAATAAACTCATAAACAACCGTGTAGCATATTTTTTTAGAATAAAATATGAGAACATTGGATGAGGCCTTGCTTTGCTTTTATATTGTTTAGTTTATAACAGTTGTACATGTTTTTCATATTCTTTATAAATTACTGCTTGTTATACTACTCAGTGGCAAGTGCATATTACTTCTCTATCTACCTCATTCATGAGGTATATGTTATTTAGTTAATTTTTTTCAACATGCTCAGTATGTTACTTTATATACCTAGTTACCTATGATAATAATAGAGTTGGCGAAGAGTTATATCTCTCGCTGGGACTTTTGTCTCACCCCGTTGGTTAAATATCTTTTAGGTGTACGTGCATGCCAATCTAAAGATTGGATAGCTGAGGATATAATATGAAGAGGAATCACACCTGGTGGATCATGGTATACGGATAATGTCTATTAATAGAGTCCTATGTGTTGTCCCTATACACTCAGGTCATTGGGGTTGTTCTCGATGTGTTTTGATGACTTGATGATCGGCATGTGGTTTTTGGCTTGTGTGCCTTTGGTGGTATGTACATACATGTGGAACTGTTATTTTATGTAACACGTTGATTGGAAAAAAATGATGTAGCACCTTGAATATATGCTATGAAATGCAGGTATTGACTCTTGTGCAATAAATCTCAACTCATGGTGCTTGCTACAAATCAGTTTTAATTTCCTGTGATTTACGATAATCCACTGTTAACGGTTGATTGTGATTAAGTTTTTAGTCATCTCACTTTGTGTGGTAAAGGGTGTCACATTTGGTGGTATCATAGCTATAGGTTTGTTGAGTCTACATGGACATTAGGACTATGATTAGGATGGTGTCTAAGATAAGAACATGATATAAAATATGGTGCATACTGCCTAATCTCAGTACTTGAGTGCCTTGGCCATGTATTTAAATGTTGAAGAAAAGGTAAGTATGGAACTCTTAGATTGATTCATATTTGATTACTCTGATCAAGTAGTCATTTTGGAACAATCTAAAGAGCATAGAAAATCAGAAATCATGATGCTAATACCTCCGTCATATTATAAAAAGAGATCAGAACTGCACCATAATGTACTAAAACTTGAATGTTTGGTTAATAAAAGGGAAAGACACAACCCATAAAACCTAAATCTAAGTGTGAATATGATAAGAGACATTCTTGAAATTGTAACTTTAAGAAATGTATGAAGAAAAAGACAGATGAATATGTGCTAATAAAGTAAGTCATGGTGTAAAATCCACCTAAGATGAAGAGAATTCCTGAAATAAGAATGAAGTGAGAAGACAAATGAGAATGAATAATGAATAAATAAGATGGAACTTGATTTAACCTCATACCAACCCATGAGTATAATAAAGTAAAAAGTGTAATTCTCATGATATGTGAAATGGAACAAGGAATATGATCCCTTCCCAATAAAGAATATGTAAAGAATAATGATTCATTTTCATGATGTAAAGATGAAAAATGTGGTAAAATAAGAAAATGTTCAGGAACATGAAGAACAATAATCAAAGAAAGAGTAATGACATGTAATCACCTTTATAGTTCTTATGTTGATGGCAAGGAAACCAAGGTGAAAACAAGTTAAAATGACACATGAATAATTGGAAACTCGTGTAATAACCAAAGAAGTTGATAATCCCTTCTTCTTAATTAGAAATCCATGGGTGATGATGTGGTGATAAGATAAGTATGTTACCTTATGTTCTTTCCTTTCAAGGATGTGGCAGTCAAGTGAATCTTATGTCACTTTATGTTCATGGTTTAGTAGTGATCTTAATATGGATACTTTGATAAGTATTAGTTGGTCTTGGACTTTAGTTCTAAGATGATGACATATGATAATGGTGATGTTTTATGAACCTTATAAGATGTTGGAAAGATTCTTTTTATATGTTTGGGTTTGGAAGTGGCAGCAGAGGGTGGATGTGATGAGGATGTGATGTGTTCTTGGCACGTGTGATGGATACCAAGGTGAGGAATCTTAGTATCCAAATAAGTGCTAGATGTGTGTGGACCCGAGAATATGTCTCCTAATAAGATGACTGAGTGTTTGACTACCTAGAAAGATTGAGTTTGGATCAATCTGGTTATAGGTGCTCAACCTATGGTATGGATATCACATGTTAGGGGTTTATGCACTGTATAAGATGATTCCAACAAGGATGCATAGGTTGAAGACACAATTGCAAAATCTTCGGGTAAAGTTCATCAGGTTGGGTACAACCCCTTGGAGTACACCTATCAGGTTTGCAAATGAGAAGGGTTCCAAGAAGGTTGTACATTGATGAGAAAAATTTCCAATCCCTATATAGACCAGTTAAGGTAACATATGACATCTTGATCTACCCCTGAGATAGTTTTTCCTTGGATATATGACATCTTCTTATGAAGGGAGAAAGTACAACTGGGAATATACATAGTAGCAGGCCAGTTGGTACAAGTCACAAGTGAGCTTTGTGTTGAGTTAGTAGATCAAAGTAGCACAGCGGAAGAATGGTAGGTCTTGTAGTCCTAAGTAAGTGACAAAATGCATCTCTAGTCTTTCTTTGTAAGAGACATGTTGAGGTTTGAGAAGGGTATGGTAAACTTCCATGTTTGAGAACTTTATCATACGCTGTTGTAAGTTGAGAAGGTGATACATAAGAAAGAGTTGACACTTGAGTTGGATGAGTATGTGTAGTGCTTCTATGGCTAAGAAAGCATCACCTTGACATTAATGATTCATGTGAAAGTTTTAAGGTACAATGCATGAGTAATATCCATCTCCTTTCGCCTGGGATTTTGGGGGCAAAATCCTTATTAGGGTTTTATGACTTGTAAGGAGCTTGACTTAGGTTTTGGACTATCCTTATTTGTTTTGCCTAAGTAAGTTTCTTATAACTTTAATATAATCCTTTGAGGTGTTTTGTAATCATGTGACATGCTTATGTTTCAAGTTTGGTTCTGTTTGGATAATGTTTGAGAAATGTTTGCTTATTTTGGACCAGAGTGCAATTTACCCAAGATGAGGGGTTATCTTGCAATATGTTACATGTTGAACGTGTTCATAGTGCTTTAGTATCATGAAAGAAAGGATGATTCTATAGGGAGCCTTGTAGAGAGCTCGAGTATCAAGTTGAGCCTGTGTGGATGATGCTTGTGCTTTATGTGCTAGTTTTGGTGTAAAATGCAATTTACCCGAAGTAAAGGGGTTAACATGCAATTTACCAACCCTAAAGTGTCCTTTTTTTGACATCATCTAGAATATAAATAAAGAGGTGGGAGCCTAATCTGGATCTTGGGCAAGAGATGATATCCTTAGTAGTGATAATGATCTATGGGCAATGTGTGTTTTGACCTTGGATTGTAGTGTATCAATTTGGTGTAGTGTAGTGTATCATTTTGGAGATGTGGAGCCCTTGGTAGGACGTCAAGAGTTCTATACTCGAGATATATTATATCACCATAATCTTGCATGTTAAAGTGGTTGCATGTGGCCTTTGCTCGTGGACAAGTGTCACCTAGACTCTTAAGTTGATGACACCTCTCTTTTGATCTCTCTTTCTTCCCTCAAGTATATAACCCCCTCTCTCTTCAAATAAGAGAACCCTTTCATCCATTCTTGTTCTTCTCTTCTTGGTGTATGAGCTTAGGAGCTTAAGGAGCTAGAGGAAATACCCATGGAGCTTGGGAGGTAGGGTTCCTGGCTCATGGTGATTCTTGGCTTAACCTCCATCTTGGTGAGTTATGTTTCTTGGAGATGATTTATTTGAGCTCTCTTCTTTGTTTTCTTCTTCCCCTATCAGCCATGGATCATACCTTGAATAAAGGATGAATAGGTCGTGGTTATCTCTTTCCTCCTTGAGCTATCAAAACCTTGGCATATTCCTCTTCTTTCTTGGAGATAAGGCTGAGATCGAGTTTGGGACTCTTGATGGAATATCTTCAACTTTGAGAAAATGTGGGCTTTGGAGCTTTGATCATGGAGCTTGAACCCTTGGTGGAGATCTTCTTGAGGCGGGTTATACAACTCTTAGTCTTCTTTATTATTTCACCCTTTCATGTGCTTATATTGATTCTCATCTCTAAATCGTATATCTCATATATGTTGGTAGTTAATGTTGGTCTTGAGATCTGATTTGATGAAGGAACCTAATTTAGTTTGTTGTACATATCTTGTACTTTCTTGCCATGAAAAAAAATTGAACCAGTGGCCGATATCCTAAGGTTGAAGATGACGAAGTTGACACACTTTGTTCTATCCTGACATGCCTTGTGGTGTTTAAACTGACACGCCTAATTTGTGCTTAACCCGACATGCCTAAGTGGTGCCTAAACTGACACACTAGATTACGGTATGTCTGATACATGTATCTAACCCAGTACACTTTCAAGTAGGGTTAAACTGACACACCTTGGGGAGGTTAACCCCTTTGCACCTTGCATAGAGGTAGTCAACATGTTATGGTGGTAACAAGTCGACATCCAATGTCAAGAATCAACCCGACATGCTTGGAATGATGCTAAACTGATACCCAAGATGATCTTGATCAACACACTTTGGTGTGGTCAGGCCGAATGATGGAGCTTCCACTTACGTGGAATTGCGTTCACCACTAAAAATCCTAAAGATGATAAGTCTTTAAGTTTAGCCTTGCTTATACTAGATCGAAAACTCCACCCACGTATGCTGGGATACGTGGAAGTCTTATCGTAGTATAGTTAAGGGTCGAATCCACGGGACAACGGTCTTGTTGGTAACAACAAGAAGAAAAATGTTATAATTTCACTTAATCTCTTAATGGTTGGTATTTAGATCAAGAGGTTGGTTTGGTTGTTTTTAAACTAAGAGTAAGTAAAGTAAAGCAAGCAGGTAGATTTAAGGGTGTTAAACAATAATAAGAAGCCACTAGGGTGTGATTGGTTTTCACCGCCACTACACATGGATCATTCCATACAACATAAAACACAACCTGCAAAAAGAGTCTTAAACAATTAGTATCTTCGCAGATTTAGTTTCCTTTTGGAGAACTAACTACAAGAAGTGTGGGAATGATGCAACGCCAGCCATCCTCGAACGAATGGTCAACTTATTTGCATCATTCCCTTCGCAAAGTGTGTTCCTCGACTTACCAAAGTTTCACTTTCATACGTCAACTGATTCCATTTCATAGTATGAAAGTACAACATTTGGAAGTGAGTTTACTCCACTTCTTGAAAACACTCCTAGATACCGAAACAGGTGCATGGTGGATACATGCACCAAGAACCAACATTCAATCGAGTTTCGAATCAAGTAGTACAAACATAAATAATTCATACTAAGAGATAAAAGATAACACAAGTTGGTGATCAAGCAACAAGCATTCATTAAGCGATTGATGTTGAACTGTAAAGGAAGTAACTCTATATTGCAAACTATGGATTACATTACATGGAATGAAAGCACGGGTAGCGGGGCTACTCCCCGCACCCTAGTGAAAGAGACTACTCGCTCATAGCTAGGACAAAGAAGGAGGCGAGAAGAGAGAAAGAGCATCATCCCCACAAAGGAGAGAGGAAAGTCAACCCCTCAAAGAGTAAGAGAGTGACGATCTTCAAGCTTCACAGGTTGCTCGATGATGAGGTCTTCTCTTCCCACCTTCTTTGGTGAAGAGAGAGAAAGTAGCTTCAAGATGGCACGTGGATCTCAGATCGGCAGCCTTCGGGCGGAAGTTGGAACAGCTCTGCAGTGATAGAGGCAGCCTCTGGGCGTCTGAGAACTTGATGTCCTTGGGAGGACCCCTTGGGTCTTATTTATAGGCCTCAAGTGAAGTCCAAACGGTTTGGTGAATTTTGGGTCCAAACGGTCTTGGAAACCATTTGGACTCTGAGACCGTTTGGAGTCCGAGACCGTTTGGACTCCGAGACTGTTTGGACTCCGAGACCGTTTGGACTCTGTGACCGTTTGGAGTCCAAGACCGTTTGGACTCATGCGGTTTTGAGATCGTATGACTCCATGCGGTCTTGAGATCGTATGACTCCATGCGGTCTTGAGATCGTATGACTCCATGCAGTCTTGAGACCGGTTAGCTTCATGCGGTCTT